>OZ035837.1:8105664-8558164 GCA_964034765.1 Knipowitschia caucasica | reverse complement strand
GCCAGTTTTAGCTCTTATCAAAATGACTGCAAATATTTGGTGAATTTTCCATTGGTTTGAACGTTAACAGTCAAAATGACTGTTCTGGGAGTTCTTGGAGTCTAGTTTAGTTGAGTGAAAACAGACTCTTTGAAAACGCGTTAGATCCTGTTTGTGTAGGAGCCACGTCTAACATGGTGCGGTGCACACTGCAGACTTTAGTTCATGTCCCAACACTGACCTCAGTCACAGACCTGCAGCTGTTTTTAGAGCTGTCCATGCTAATCATCAACTTTTGGCCCAAAATGTAGCTCTATCTGCAGTATCTGTTTTAGAGAGGAAGAAGAAACTGGAATTTAGAACATACATTCACTTTCTGTGGTTTGAAATCTAGAACAACATGAGAGACCAGAGAGAGCGAGACTAGAGAGAGCGAGACCAGAGAGAGCGAGACCAGAGAGAGCGAGACCAGAGAGAGCGAGACTAGAGAGAGAGAGACCAGAGAGAGAGAGAGACCAGAGAGAGAGAGACCAGAGAGAGAGACCAGAGAGAGAGACCATAGTTACTCTGACGTTTTTCACAATGTGACCCCTATAGGCTATAGGCTGTGATGTCACATGCATCTCCTGCTGAGGACATAGCACTTCATTGACCTCACTCTGCAGCAGTTCTAAGGTGCTGTGGTTTGCAACTGTCTGTAGAGATTAGACCTCACGTTAGACCTCACGTTAGACCTCACGTTAGACCTCACTTTATTTATTCTTACGACTGTTTCTGATTCATTCACTGCAGATAATGTTGCAGTGATCGGCAGCTTTATTAATGACGTAGAACGGAAGGCTTTGGTCTTTCTGGTTCCACTTCCTCTGATGGTGTTGCTGGTTCCACTGAGGTCCTCTGATGGTGTTGCTGGTTCCACAGTGAGCTCCTCTGATGGTGTTGCTGGTTCCACTGAGGTCCTCTGATGGTGTGTGTTTCTCAGAATCAGATGGTTTTTCTCTGAAGATGTGACCAGAACGTTAGATTTTAATAAGATTTTTTAAAGTTATTGTATCAATGTTTTGATCTGTTTGTAACATTCAAAATGACGTGTCTTTCAAAATAAATGCGACCTGAAACGTCTGTGTGTCCCTGTATGCGTGTGTGTGTGTGTGGCCCATTCTTTAGAGTTTTTGTGTATACAACGACAAAACAGTGGTAGTAAACAGCACACGCTCCACAGTTTGGCCACAGCTGCCCTGAGACAGACTGACAGAAGCTGAAACTGCAGCACTGTAACAACACAAATCACTTTGTTGTTCCAGAGAGAGAGTGAGACCAGAGAGTGAGACCAGAGAGAGTGAGACCAGAAAGAGAGTGAGACCAGAAAGAGATTGAGATCAGAGAGACCAGAAAGAGAGATTGAGACCAGAGAGAGTAACACCAGAGAGTGACAACAGAAAGAGAGACCAACGGCAGAAAGAGAGACCAGAGAGAGTAAGACCAGAGAGTGACACCAGAAAGAGAGACCAACGGCAGAGAGAGTGACACCAGAAAGAGAGACCAACGGCAGAGAGAGAGACCAGAGAGAGTGAGACCAGAGAGAGAGAGAGTGACACCAGAAAGAGAGACCAACGGCAGAGAGAGAGAGAGACCAGAGATGAATATTGCTCAACCACTTTTTGCTTGACGCATGTTCAACAACCAATCAGAGAGCAGCAGTGGTCACATGGGTACGAGCTCAGAGCAGGAAACAGTCACATTCACACCAATCTGAATCTGCAGCATTTATTAACAAAGCAAAGTCATTCTCATCAAAGTGTAGTACAAAGAAAGTCAAACAAGTCCTTCTTATCTTCTCACATAATTTGGACCAATCAGGTGATAGTGGATTGTGTCCAAAGGCCCACTGGTTGGGAAACACCCACGAGACTCTGGAGGATCTCAGTCCGTCAGATTTACTCAAGTTGAGCAAAGTTCAATCGGTCTGACTTCATCTCAGAACTTTCACTCCTCTGCATCAGTCCTGGTCTTTTGGTTGTGGTCTCTCACTCAGTCTGGTCCAGTCCTGGTCTCCTCTGTAGTCTCTCTCTCAGTCTGGTTCAGTCCTGGTCTCCTCTGTAGTCTCTCTCTCAGTCTGGTTCAGTCCTGGTCTCCTCTGTAGTCTCTCTCACTCAGTCTGGTCCAGTCCTGGTTTCCTCCGTAGTCTCAGTCTGGTCCAGTCCTGGTCTCCTCTGTAGTCTCTCTCTCAGTCTGGTCCAGTCTTGGTCTCCTCTGTAGTCTCTCTCTCTCTGGTCCAGTCCTGATCTCCTCTGTAGTCTCTCTCTCTGGTCCAGTCCTGGTTTCCTCCGTAGTCTCAGTCTGGTCCAGTCCTGGTCTCCTCTGTAGTCTCTCTCTCTCAGTCTGGTCCAGTCCTGGTCTCCTCTGTAGTCTCTCTCTCTCAGTCTGGTCCAGTCCTGGTCTCCTCCGTAGTCTCTCTCTCTCAGTCTGGTTCAGTCCTGGTCTCCTCCGTAGTCACTCTCTCTCAGTCTGGTCCAGTCCAGGTCTCCTCCGTAGTCACTCTCTCTCAGTCTGGTCCAGTCCTGGTCTCCTCTGTAGTCTCTCTCTCAGTCTGGTCCAGTCCTGGTCTCAGCTTCAGTCTCTCTGATCCAGATGAATCCGATCTGGGTCCCAAAGTTGGCTCCGTCTCTGAAGTGTGAGAAGTACTTGTGGGGCTGGCAGGAGGTGCAGGCCGTGACCTCCGCTCCGTCGCTCACTGTGTTGTCGTGAATGTGCTCCGGCAAAACCCCACCCTTCTGCAGAAGCACCCTGAAAACAAACATCACACGTTGTTATCCTCTCTGCTCGCTGTAGTCTACGGAACACTTGGTATACAGCTGCCACAACGGAGGTCTCTCTCTGCACTACGCCTGGTCTTAGTGGGGTCTCTGTCTTTCTCTTATCCTTCTTCTCTACACTGCAAAAAATGATAAATTATGTGTCAATAAATGCTTGAATCCAGGTTTTTCTCTTAATCTGAGTTCATTCTGACTGTGTGAAAACAAGATTCTCCAATGGGACATTTTGCTTTGTGTCATTGACAAATCTTGTTTTAAGGCAGTCAGGATGTGCTCAAATTTAGATGCATTTTGACAAATTTAAGGCATTTTTGACTGATTTTTCAAGTGTGTATCTTTAGCTGCATAGTGTGTATCTTTAGCAGTAAAGAGTGTGTATCTTCAGCAGTAGAGTGTATGTTCAGCAGTAGAGTGTGTATCTTCAGCAGCACAGTGTGTATCTTCAGCAGCACAGTGTGTATCTTCAGCAGCACAGTGTGTATCTTCAGCAGTAGAGTGTGTATCTTTAGCTGCAGTGTGTACCTGTTGGCCAGGCGTAGGTTGATGTGGGGCTGGGGGCTCTCGGGGTCCGGGACACAGTCTGGGTGGATGCGGCTGAAGGCGAGGGCCTGGTCCTGGGGCAGAGTGTAGCAGCAGACCCCCACTGAGGGCCCCACCACCACACGCAGGGCCCTCGCCTCACACTGGAACTGCTCCTCCATACACTGCACTGTGGCCACGGCCGCCCCCAGCAGGGTGCCTTTCCAGCCTGAGAGGGAGGAGGGGGACAGGGGGGGAGAGAGAGAGAGAGAGAGGATGAGGAGGAAGAGGACGAGGAGGAGGAGGAAGAGGAGGAGAGGGAGGAGGAGGGGGAGAGGGAGAGAGAGAGAGAGAGGGGCAGGAGGGAGGGAGAGAGGAGGAGTGGGAGGAGAAGAGCGTCACACGAGGTTAGAGAAGCTTTTAGATCCAAGGCCTATGTCACGTCGACCCAGGAGACAGTGGGAACCAGAAAGAGACCAGAGAGAGAGAGACCAGAGAGAGAGACCAGAGAGAGAGACCAGAGAGGGACCAGAGAGAGAGAGACCAGAGAGAGAGAGACCAGAGAGAGAGACCAGAGAGGGACCAGAGAGAGAGGCCTGAGAGAGACTAGAGAGAGAGAAATCAGCGAGAGAGACCAAATAGAGATCAGAGTGTGGTTCTGTACCAAGCCCCGGTGATCCAAGATGGCGCCCAATTCAAATGAATAGTTGTGCTCAGTGGCGCTTTGTGACGGCATGGGGGCTGAAAGATTAGCGGAAGTCGCCTGGAACTCGCAAAGATCTATGGGAAACTCGCAAAGATCTATGGGAAACTCGCAAAGATCTATGGGAAACTCGCAAAGATCTATGGGAAACTCGCAAAGAACTTTGGGAAACTGGCCTGTATTTGGGCATCGTCTGGTCCTCCCGGTTCTGCGCAGTGGATGATCTCCCATAATGCGTTGCGCCAAACACGCGTGTGTGGGTCTCACACCGGGTCTCACGCACGTGCACAGAGGGGCTCGGCTCAGAGCAGTTCATCAGAGCGGGAGTTAGAGCGAGAGCCAGAGGAGCAGAGTTTGTGGCACTAAAGTGTGGATTTAAACAAAACCGAAGAATTTAAGAAAAAAAGTTCAGGATGACAAGGGACACTAAAATCCCCACAAAATCCGACCTTTATTAAAGCTGTAGGTTCTCTGTCAGCTGAGGTTGAGCTGTTTTTGTTTACAGTGAGTTCTATGGGGAAAATTTCTGGGTAGCCCACGTGAATTTAGTCTGGTTCAGTCTGCAGTACCGCGAGAATCCCCGGAGCACATGAGTTCTTCAGCTACAAGCTAGTAATACCCTATCCAGTTATTATAATAGATCCATGTTCTGTACCTGTGAGTGTGTGTCCCCTTGTGAATGTGTTCCTGTGTGTGTGTGTGTGTGTGTATCTGTGGGTGTGTGTCCCTCTGAGTGTGTACCTGTATGTGTAGCTCCTATAGCCCTTTTCTCAGGGTCACAGAACAGCAGGGGGAGGCAGTCGGCTCCTGGAGCAGCCAGCACCACCCCCGTCCGGTCTGTCACCATCCCGTCATAACACTGAGGCTCCGGCTGCCCCAGCACCCATATGGTACTGCCATGGTCCACCTGCAGGAGAGGAGGGTCACACATGGAACCACATAGGTACAACACATGGTAACACACATGGTACTGCCATGGTCCACCTGCAGGAGAGGAGGGTCACACATGGAACCACATAGGTACAACACATGGTAACACACATGGTACTGCCATGGTCCACCTGCAGGAGAGGAGGGTCACACATGGTACTGTTGGGGAGGAGGTGCCTCAGTGGGAGGTGACTCGGTGTGGTCTGTAACATGGGGAGGAGGTGCCTCAGTGTGGTCAGTACCTTAGGAAAGAGGAGGTCTTTGTGGTTGAACCCTGCCTCCAGGGCCAGGCGCCTCCTGTTCTCCTCCACCACAGATACAGGGTCCTTCCTCCTGCTGCTGCTGAACAGGTTCAGGGAGGAGAGAGTGGAGATGTAGGAGATCCCACCTCCTCGAGAGCTGAAGCCATGGCCAAAGATATCTGTGAGGAGAGACTAAAGTGAGACCAAAGATATCTGTGAGAGAAACCAGAGTGAGACAGTCTGAGGGGAGAGACGAGAGAGTAGAAACTACATACTGTATAGAAACAGAAAAAGGGACAAAGCTGTGGTGAGCAAGAATGCACAAACGCTAAGTCTGACGATTCCAAAACTATAGCCGTCATATTGACTGCTTTTGGACTGCTCGCATTTGAGAGAACATGAACACACCATGATAGATCCATGAGGGGTGCATGGGACAGCCACGGGGACAAAAAGATTAGGGGAACTTGCCCATATTTGGGCATCGTCTGTCCTCCCCTGTTCTGTGCAGTGGACGAACTTCCATGATGCTTTGCGCCAAATACGCCTGTATGACTCACATGCACTTTCACAGAGGGGCAGCGTTCTGACCAATCAGAGCTGCTGATCAGAGTGGAGTCAGAGCGGGAGGAAAACCAGCAGAGTTTGTTGCACTTACGAGTGGATTTATTGAAAACCAAAGGATTTGACTAGACAAAAAGTTCAGGATGACAAGGGACACTAAACTCCCCACAAAATCTGACCTTTATGAAAGCTGTAGGTTCTCTGTCAGCTGAGGTCGAGCCGTTTTAGTTGGGACATGTAGCCCACGAGTTTAGTCTGCAGTGCCCCCCGCGGCCGTGGCTGGGACAGCTTTAGGCTAGTAATACCATGGCTCTGAGTAATACCCATGGGTCCAGGTAATACCATGGCTCTGAGTAATACCCATGGGTCCAGGTAATACCATGGCTCTGAGTAATACCCATGGGTCCAGGTAATACCCGATCCATCTATTATTACAGATCCATAAACACACTCACCTGGGATGAGGGAGGACCTGCTGACGGACACCTGTCCCTTTAGCGCTGGCAGCTGCTGCATAAACTGCGCCACATCTTTGCGCACTTCGTCAGCGCGTGCATCGGCGCGTGTGTCCGTGTGGTGCGCGCGGCTCTCACACGCGCGTGCCCCTGGAGCCCCGCCTCCAAAGCCGGACTCCTCCTCCTCAAACAGATCAAAGTCAAAGCTGTAGACCGCCGTGAACAGGAGCTGGACGTACGCCTCCAGCCGCGCCCGCCCCGCCGCAGATGTGCGCACTCTCACTGCGCAGATGTCGCGTGCGTCCAGCGCCTGTTTGAAGCGGTACAAGTTACAGGCCGTGCTCACGTCATCCAACACGTGTACGCTCTTAAATCCGCCCCAGAGCGCGTCTACGTCATCATCAGATCTCTTGGCAGCGTGAAGCAAAAACACGTGACTATCTGCGCCAATCAACGGCTCCAAAAGTGACGGTCTTTGACGCGCGCTACAGTCTCCACTGGTGCAGTCCACCAGCAGAGCTCCCCACATGGTGCCTGCTCCTGAGGCTCAGCTGGTGTGTGTCTCTGCTGGTGTGTGTCTCAGTTGGTGTGTGTCTCAGCTGGTGTGTGTCTCAGCTGGTGTGTGTCTCAGCTGGTGCGTGTCTCAGCTGGTATGTGTGTCTCAGCTGGTATGTGTGTCTCAGCTGGTGTGTGTCTCTGCTGGTGTGTCTGTCTCAGCTGGTGTGTGTCTCTGCTGGTGTGTCTGTCTCAGCTGGTGTGTGTCTCTGCTGGTGTGTCTGTCTCAGCTGGTGTGTGTCTCTGCTGGTGTGTCTGTCTCAGCTGGTGTGTGTCTCTGCTGGTGTGTCTGTCTCAGCTGGTGTGTGTCTCTGCTGGTGTGTCTGTCTCAGCTGATGTGTGTCTCTGCTGGTGTGTCTGTCTCAGCTGATGTGTGTCTCTGCTGGTGTGTCTGTCTCAGCTGGTGTGTGTCTCTGCTGGTGTGTGTCTCTGCTGGTGTGTGTCTCTGCTGGTGTGTCTGTCTCAGCTGGTGTGTGTCTCTGCTGGTGTGTCTGTCTCAGCTGGTGTGTGTCTCTGCTGGTGTGTCTGTCTCAGCTGGTGTGTGCCTCTGCTGGTGAGTGTGTCTCTGCTGGTATGTTTCACCCGGTGCGTGTTTTAAAGCTGACTTCCTAGTCTTTTGTAAACACATGTCTGAGACTCCGCCCCGTTCGGAAACTCCGCATGGACTGGTTTTTGTGCTAACAGCGTGAGTGTGCGTGTGCGTTGTATTGTCAGATAATACATATGATAATAATGACGCATCAGATTTTTCACAGCGCTTTTCTGGACACACATGTCATTCTTTCACTCCAAACACAGTGCTGATAGAGTACTACTATAGCCACAGCTGCCCTGGGTACTCTAGCCACAGCTGCCCTGGGCTACACTGACAGAATCAAGGAAACCAGTCTGTGCCATCGGCCCCTCCCACCCCCACCAACCAACCATTCACACACACACCAGTCTCCTTCTAAGATGGCTGAAGTGTCTTGCCTAAGGACACAAACACATATGCATATAATGTGTCTTCTATCAGTGGAACTTACAGAGCAGTCAATCTGACTGCCAGTAATGACTCATGCAGCTGTTTTGTCTTCTATATTAGTTAATTATTACTTAATTTATTATGTAATAATTTTGCTGAAGATCTTTGATGAAGATCTTTTTGTAATGTGAGTTACACAGGTAATACTAATCTAATACTGTGCGATTAGGGCTTAACAAATATTCATAGTTATCCATTTGTACTGTTGCTACTGCTATTACACTGCTACTCTTACTCTTACTGCTGCAGCTGTTTCCTCCACACAGACGTTTGAAAAATGAGGAAGCTTAAACCCTGGAGGAAAAGTGGAAACTCCGGGGCAGGACCAATAAAATGCCGCAGACAAAGCCGAAATTTTTACTAATATTTCTCATGTTTCCTCAGAGTCCACCACAGAAAAAAAAAAAAAACATAAAACAGGAAACTGAGGCTGTTGATCCAAGACTGAGGCAATAGATCCAGGACTGAGGCTGTAGATCCAGGACTGAGGCTTTAGATCTAAGACTGAAGTTGTTCCATGGTCAAATCAGAATATCCAACAAGGACCACATCATAGGACACAGCAGGGTGTATTCTTGAGTTTAGTAGTTAAAGAAACCCAATTATACCGTCTCACCACCCTCCAGGATTATGAACCATCAAGATTGAAAAGTAATAATAATAAGTATAATATAAATAACACAAGCAGGACCTCACTACCACAGCCCACTGACCTCACTTACAATGCTATTATCTTCCTCCTCTAGTGTTTGGTCTTCCTCATTATTGTTTGTGATTATTGTAACGCCTTCAGAAACCAGCAGAGGGCGCCACACCCACGTTACATTTTTGTCACAACATCAGTGCACCATAAAGTCATGAGAAGGAAAATCCTATTCATGAGAAACAGTTGCTATTTATTGGTTCTTAAAACTAGAAAATAATTGGTGTAAACATAAACCGATAAAAGACATTTTATTTTTGATTTTCGTTCACAGAATCTGTTTATCTACAACAAAAGCAGGTCAGGTTGTATCAGTGTCACGACGTTCTTAAAGGTCACTGCAGCTGGAGCCTGGAGAATATGAAACAACCAAGCAAAAACCGATTCTGAACACAGCACTTTGCCTTAAAACATGCATGGCTACAGTTAAATTAGTATATCCATCCATCCATTAATCTTCTTCCCCTTAATCCATTTCTGGCTCAGGTGGCAGTCAGAGCTACACCCAATTCACAGAGCACCAGCTGGTCCTCCTGCAGGTGGTGAGTACACAGGAGGATGGCTTCTCTGTCGATGAAAGTGGGGTTAAGTGTCCTGCCCAAGGACACAACGACAGCAGACATCAGTGGGCGTCGTGGAGAAGGTATTGCAGTGAGCTCAAACCCACGACCTTCAGGCTTAAACATTTGATGCATCAGTTTTGTATAGCGCTTCTTTGGACACTCAAAGATGATTCATTCACTCCATACACGGTGGTGATAAACTACTACTGTAGCCACAGCTGCCCTGAGCCACATTGACAGAAGCAAGGCAACCAGTATGTGCCATTGACTTCTGACCACCACCAACCATTCACACACACCAGACTCATTCTCAGCAACGTGAGTGTCACAACGGCAGTTTGGAACTTTACAGCCACAGCTGCCCCACGGCGGCACCTAGTGTCTCCCATCACAGATGTACACAGGGTAAAGGACCAAGGACACAACGACAGCGGGGAGTCGGTGGAGAAAGTCTTGTGGTGGGCTCGAACCCACATGGCCTTCAGGCTCAAAGGCCAGTGCTCTACCAACTGAGCCACTGTTGCCCTAATATTTAAAGAAAAACTCCTCACATCTCACCTTCAGACCCTCTCCTCTCTCTCACTACTGTCTCCTTTACCTTCAGACCCTCTCCTCTCTCTCACTACTGTCTCCTTTACCTTCAGACCCTCTCCTCTCTCACTACTGTCTCCTCTACCTTCAGACCCTCTCCTCTCTCACTACTGTCTCCTTTACCTTCAGACTCTCTCCTCTCACTACTGTATCCTTTACCTTCAGACTCTCTCCTCTCACTACTGTCTCCTCTACCTTCAGACCCTCTCCTCTCTCACTACTGTCTCCTTCACCTTCAGACCCTCTCCTCTCTCACTACTGTCTCCTTTACCTTCAGACTCTCTCCTCTCACTACTGTCTCCTCTACCTTCAGACCCTCTCCTCTCTCACTACTGTCTCCTCTACCTTCAGACCCTCTCCTCTCTCACTACTGTCTCCTCTACCTTCAGACCCTCTCCTCTCACTACTGTCTCCTCTACCTTCAGACCCTCTCCTCTCTCACTACTGTCTCCTCTACCTTCAGACCCTCTCCTCTCTCACTACTGTCTCCTCTACCTTCAGACCCTCTCCTCTCTCACTACTGTCTCCTCTACCTTCAGACCCTCTCCTCTCTCACTACTGTCTCTTCTACCTTCAGACCCTCTCCTCTCTCACTACTGTCTCCTCTACCTTCAGATCCTCTCCTCTCTCACTACTGTCTTCTTTACCTTCAGACCCTCTCCTCTCTCACTACTGTCTCCTCTACCTTCAGACCCTCTCCTCTCTCACTACTGTCTTCTTTACCTTCAGACCCTCTCCTCTCTCACTACTGTCTTCTTTACCTTCAGACCCTCTCCTCTCTCACTACTGTCTCCTTCACCTTCAGACCATGGCTTTCCTCTGCTCTTTGTCCACCACAGATGTCAGGTTGGTTCATTACCATTCGGTCGGTCTGTATCTGGAAGTCCCACATTATCTTCTCATTCTCCACCTCCAGTTTTCCATCGTGACCTTGGGGTTTCCGACACTAAACCAGCCACTTGGTCCTGGCGTTCCATGTAGGTGTACGGCATCTGGCACCCTGCAGTTCTTGGATCGTCTCAGGTGTCTCTCATCTCGGCTCAGAACAAGGACCGCTGGTCCTCGAGGGGCCACATTCATTGATTTTAATTAGTACAATTTACGTGTGGGTTGCAGAGTGCTCCATTTGAATTTTACTGTGCAGTGAAAAAGACCACCCTCACTCAGCCAATCAGAACACAGGCCAAAGCGGCTGTATACAGGTGGACAATGCTTACTTGCTAGCATGGATGAAGTTTTCCTCCAATTTACAGTGATATTACTAGAGATATAGGTAGAATGCAAATTTTAAAAAATAAAGGCAAGCAACAAAGCTTATTTTTGTATCACAGTTCATAAGTACAGCATTTCAAAGTGCTTCACAAAACAAGGACAATCACATCCAAGGCTTTGAAATCATACAAGATAATTTTATAAAAACAATGACAATGAAATTAACTACATACAGATAAAGAAGAAGTCACAAAGGCAGGAAACCAGGACCCAACATGAGCTGAGGAATCACACGGCTAAAGCTAACGTCAGATTGAAGGTATTTGGCATTTTGGCCACGTACCTTGATGTTTTGACGGTACATCAACAGTCTACTATAACATGGCAAACTTACTATTGTCTGGTGTAGAAGAACCACCACATGCCTATATTTCTATTGAAGACAGGATGAAGTTTCCTACAGGAGCCGTCTGATTGACTGCTGTGAGAGTTGTGGTGTTAAAAGCAGTGTTTCCGAGCATCATTTGCAGCAGAGAGTTCAGAAACAGAAGCACTTCCTGGACTGTTGTGTGGATTGTATGTATT
Organism: Knipowitschia caucasica; assembly: GCA_964034765.1. NCBI lineage: Eukaryota > Metazoa > Chordata > Actinopteri > Gobiiformes > Gobiidae > Knipowitschia > Knipowitschia caucasica. The sequence continues at coordinate 8,546,723 of OZ035837.1, read as the reverse complement.
TTCGCTGACAGTCTCTGCAGTCGTCAGGTCGCAGCTGTCACATTTTCTCTTGTCTGGTTTCGCTCAGAATCTCAGCAACAGGAAAAAAAACACACAACAACAAAACCGCACAACAGTTTCCATGGCGACGGCGGTGTCCGGAGGGAGACAGGAGACAGAGAACAAGACGGAGCGGCCATGTTGACTGGTGCAGGGATTCTCTGGCCTCCCACATTCTCACTGTGGGAGGCCAGACAAGCTTCAAATATGCATCGTTTCTCACTTTTCTCAGCTACATTTGTGTTTGACCAATTCATTCATGGATTATTTTTAAAACAGAATGACCTCAAATTTCTGCTACGTCAGCACTTTGTTGCTATAAGGTTATGGTACACTTAAGTGTCTCTGTGGGGAGTGAGTCCTCTGCATTGGATTGATCCCTTTAGTCACAGTCAGGAAGCCGTCTATGGGTGAATCAGAGTCTATACTGTACATGGAGGTGCACAAGTCATACTCCCCAAGGACCAGAACCAGGACAGGGACCCGGACCCAGTACAGGATGGAACTAGGACGGTGCCAGAGGGCCGCGATCCAGGAACAGTTCCTAGTGCCGGAACCGGGCCAGGACCCCGGTCCAGGACTGAGGGACCAGGACCAGGATGAGGACCAGGATGAGGGCCTTGATGACCAACAAAACAATAAGGTAAGGGATCCAGTACCGAGCCAGGACCAGTGCAGGACCAAGGGACCAGGATGAGGACCAAGACCAGGACCAGGACCAGGACGAAGACCAGGACGACCAACAAAATAAAAAGGTATTTTTTGTTGGTCCCAAAGTCTGTGGAAAGACCTGAACTGCTGTTCACAAACGCTGTCCTTCAAACTGGACAGAGCTCAAGTTGTTTTGTAAAAAGGAATGAGCTACAACCCCTTTGGGCTTGTAGTTTTTAATCTCCCGCAGGCCCCTTCAGACAGAAGCAGTATCGTTGTTTGCAAACTGCTTCTGAAGTCGTTCTCTGTGCCGGGACTTAGCTGCTTTCAGTTCGTTCATCAATTGATGTTTAGCCGCCTTGTAGCCGCTGCAGTCCCCCTCCCTGAAGCAGACTCCTTTGCTTGTCTGAGCTGCCGGTGTTTAGCAGTGAACCAGGGTTTGTCGTTATTTGTGTAGTCCGTGTAGTCATCAAAACTTTCTGTAGCAGCTCTGAAAACGTCCCAGTCCGTGGATTCCATGCATGAGCGCGGCTCCTTCACAGTCTCATCAGACCACACCTTGGAGAACTTGCTCTGCTTGTACGCACTGATAGGCAGGATGTAAACAGCAGTAAGAATGAATGAAGCGAACGGAACGTTCCAGAGCAGGAGAACATTGCTTGGAGATCACTGCCACATTGTTACTGTATATTGTTCATCGAACAGTCGTGGGTTTGAGCCCGACCTTCACCATCGACTCCCACTGTCTGCTGTCGCTGTGTCCTTGGCAAGACACTTAACCTCTGAGAACACCAGCCACAGTGGGGCGGCTGTAAAGTGCCAAACTGCCGTTGTGTCCTTAGGCAATACACTTTACCCCCATTGCCTAGAATGGGTCTGGTGTGTGTGAATGGTTGGTGGTGGTCGGAGGGGCCGATGGCACAAACTCGCTTCTGTCAGTGTGCCCCAGGGCAGCTGTGGCTACAGTAGTAGTTTATCACCACCGTGCATGGAGTGAAAGAGTAATGACATGTAAAGCGTCTTTGAGTGTCCAAAAAAGCGCTATATAAAACCGTTTAAATGATGAAACATTTGAAATAAAATAACGACTAAACACATCAAAGGGAGAGAGTGTGTGTATACGTGTAGTGTGTATGTGTGTGTGTGTGTGTGTGTGTGTTGCATTGCTCATTATATCCTAGACCTAGTCACACCCATCCTCGTGTGGGCCTCTCCACCATCATCACTCTCGCCTCTCATCAAGAAGGTTCTGGGTTCGAATCCCGGTCGGAACAGGGCCTTTCTGAGTGGAGTTTGCATGTTCTCCGCGTGTCTGCGTAAGTTTCCTCTGGGTACTCCGGTTTCCCCTACCAATAAAAACAGATGTGTTTGTGAGAGTGAATGTGGGACAACGGATGAAAAATTAGCCCATGGCTACAATCCGGAGTGATGTGTTCATGAACATGTACTGTCCCAACCAAATAAACAATAAATATAAATATATATCATGTTTATTTCATTTCAAACGCATTCATTTTCTTCCCTTCATTATCTCTCCTCATGTTTGGCCACAACCACACACTTCTCATACAAACATTTGACATCAATATGGAAAAAGTGTTAAAGTCTTGATTTTTCAAAACTCCAAATAGACTATTTACCTGATGGATTCAACAGAGAGCAGCATGATTGACAGACACATTCTAAACAGAGTCTTTTGCAGCCTCTGTGTTGCTCACCTAAACGCCTCATAATGTGGTGACGAGCGTTTTGGCTGCGAGACGTGACAGCGGCGAAAATCCAAGGAGCGCCAGACATGCTCACACAAGGAACACAAAGCATCATGGGTAATCACAGGTTCAATACAGAGGCTGAAGCGTCTCTATGGGAGATCTGTTTATATTATGAAACCGAGAGGAGCCAGAGCCTTGTTCCTACTCTGATCTTAAAGGAGCAATATGTAAGATTTTCATGTCAAGTTATCATTAAAGGGCCCTAATCTGTCAAAAGGCATTAATAAATCATGCTCTTTTCCAATGATTTTTTAACTGATAACAGTTCAGCCGAGATATTTGGATTTTAATACTAGTTTTACAGCCCTTAAGTCTAAAATTTCCCCACTGTGGGACAAATAAAGGATCTCTTAATCTTGTTTTCTTCTGATGTCCCTTCCTCCATCATTTTACCAATCAGAAAGTCTGTGATCCGGGTTGCCAGCCCAGAACTCACTGCGTCGAGCTAATCTCACTGGTAAAGTAACACATGGCCACAGAACTAAAAAAGGCCTTGTTCTGATTCTCAGGAATGAAATGAGGATTTCTATCAGGAACTTTGTGAAAAAGGTGTTGGTTATATATTTGTTGTTGACAATGTTCCCAGCCGGATTTGTCTGCATATCTGGCAACCCAAGTCAGGGAGAGTGGGAGAGGTTGCAGTGACACTTTTGGCCAGATTTTTACATACTGCTCCTTTAATCTGGGAGAAGCAGGTGACGGCACAACCCACTTTTTTTTATTTATTTTTTTATTGCAAAACCATGAATTGAATAATGTAAAACAAAAAATCCATGTCTCTCCTCGCTGGCTCTAAAACAGTTGCTTCTGTCTTCTGTCACATATTTAGAACAGCTTTTTTAGACAGAAATATGAAAGAGGGAGGACCACCCAAGCTTCAAATAGTGACTCACAGGTCTCTCACAAGCCTTGACTGTACCCAGATGGACAATGAAGCCCAATAGGGAAGTGCTCATGGTGAAGTTTGGCTCATGTTTGTTTCACACTCACAATTTGGGGTTTAAATCTGTGCTTTCTCAGTGATCCTGCTGTTTATATTGCGATGTTGTCATAGCCATATAAGGACGGACCAATCAGATTCCTTCATTCAGGGGAAACTCCAGCTTGCCTTAGCAACTGTCTTAGCAACACGTTTGCCCCTGTTATAGCACAAAGCTAACACAGTGGAGCAAATGCCCATATAAGGCAACTGGCTCCATCTTATTCTCAAATCAGCTTTTTCCACATCAAGGCTAATGCTGTGATGTCACACTGTGGTGAAAAACTGATTTGATTGAAGTACACATTGAATCTCCTTTTTTCCACACGACAAATCTAAAGTCTCAGTACTATCAATTAAAAATGACTTGTTTATAAGAACAATGCTCTCCTCTGTCTTCACCATTAAACCAATGTTAAACCTACGATTGTTTTTCCCAGTGACAAACAGCATCTGGGGAGTCCTCAGCTCCGTCAGCTCTAATGTGGCTCTGTATTGAAGGTGACAGCTGCACTATAGTCACAATTATTGTTATTAATATATGGAATGATTTTGTCAAACGAGTTCATTAACAGCGGTTTGTTTGCGCTTTAATCAGAGGAGACAGAAGGCGGAATGAGGAATGTTCTGAGGGGCAAAAGTCCCAATCAGGACAAATGAATGAAGCAACAAAATGACAAATATTGTTTAGGTTAGAAAACAGTGGTTCTCTCCCTGCTTTACATATTTTCTGTGTGCAATTCTGCATGTTTTTCCGCCGTTTATCGCCAAAATTGTCAAAGAGTGAGTGTCTGGAGTTTGTCCGAAAAAAGAGAGAGGTTGAGGATTTGAAAAAAACGACCCAAGCTCCCTCCCCCTTCCTTTCTGATTGGTCTAAACCTACGTTTTCGTAAAAATCAATCAACACATTTAAATGTTAATCAGAGAACACATTATACATAAAACATTATTAATACACATGTACGGAGGTTTTCAGAATTATTTGTTAACATTTTCATGACAAAAATAATGTTTGAATGCTATTAAAACACAATACATAGTTCCCACATGACGTCACTACATACGGGGATTTGCCGACCCGGCGCCATTTGTGTTGGCATTCTGTGGGTAAAACAATAGAAAAAGAAGCTGAAACGTGTTAATGTCGTGATAAAGTTGAAAATGGTCATCTCCTGCTGGGTCAATGGATGTTCAAATCGTGCCGGAGGTTCCGTTAAACTTGGATTTTACAGTATACCCATCATTAGACTTCATGAATGTGAGAAGACTAAGCTTTTGTCAGAACAACGACGGAGGTTATGGCTTGCGAAGATAAACAGGCAAGAAACTCCCTCAAAACACGCAAGAATATGCTCGGAGCACTTTGTGTCAGGTGCGTATCGTATCTTATAATGTGTTGACAGACGTAATTTACTCAGTACTAACTTGTGTATGCTGATATCTGGTAACTTGAGAGTTTCATTATTTAGATTACTTTATTATGAGGAGGATCGGTGTCGCGTCCGAGGCTCTCGAGGGCAACGTAAATGTATTAAATAGATAATAATAGTTCTATGGTGGGCTAAAACAATGTTCACAAACAGCATTGCTTCTGTAAAAAGATCTGTGTCATAAAATAAACTGCTCTTTACGCCTGGAAAAATCAGTTGCCCACCATTCACCAAAACATACGGTCAAAAACGCGGAAATAAACAATAACAGCAATCCAGAGTGTCCGTGTGGCATTAGCATTAATTAAATTAATTGTTAATATAATTAAAATAATTAAATGGAGCTCCAACTGGTATTAAATCTAAAGTTTTTGAGAAATGTTTGCATTGCTGCATAATTTGATCAAATATGTAAAACATGTCCGTAGCACGTTAAACTGTGGTGCCATTGTATTAATATACAATTATTTGCTCAAAAGTTGCCCTTTTTTTCCAATTTGCGTTTGAATATCTACAATTATTCTCATTCTTCTGTTTAATGGAATGCACAAACACAGCAGCGTGCCATCAAAGATGGCGTCTCCGAGGAGGTCATGTGACATTCATTGGTCTGTGGGAACTATGTATTAGCTACAGTATTAACATGAATTGAACATTATAGGAACATCTGCAGAGGATCTGATTATGGATATAGGTTCAGTATATAAATGATTATGGATATAGGTTCAGTATATAAATGATTATGGATATAGGTTCAGTATATAAATGATTATGGATATAGGTTCAGTATATAAATGATTATGGATATAGGTTCAGTATATAAATGATTATGGATATAGCTTCAGTATATAAATGATTATGGATATAGGTTCAGTATATAAATGGGTAACTCAGCGCGGATGTTCAGAATTCTTGGTTCAGTTTTTATGAAGTTCCAGAGCCTAATAGAGGCTTAATTTCGGAGGCACAGTGAAAACAAACAACTGAGCATGAGCAGCTACGAGCATCAGCGCTGATGATTGACAGCCCTTGGCATTACTTGGTTGGTTAACGTGGACGACATCGTGGATTATGAGCTATAGCTAAGAGAAGGGAAGGCGGGACTTACCCGTAATATTAGAATTAATGACATTATTTATATTTATGGCCAATTTAATACAATTCTTCAAATTTGTAATTCATTTAAAGTTCCAGACTATCACTTTAAATGAGCATTGAAGCAACAGAAGTAAGATAAGATACAAATAGAACGGTTACCTGTGTGGGGTGCACCAGAACACAGGATTAGATGAAAACACCAGGGGCATCTATCAACCATGTGTACTGTGTTCCCCGCTGTATATTGACCACTTGTGTTTTTGCAAAAGAATCCACAGCTGTTTGTTGATAAAGTGTTTTAATAGCTCACATTATTACAATAGTCTCCATTTGTCCATCACTCTTTTTCTTGATTCAAATATTTCAAATGTTGAGACAGTTTGTCGTCAGTAGAAAAAGATTCACGCACAAGAAGTTTGTAAAAACATTCATAACAGAGTCAGACAGAGAGCATTTTGAGACGTTTGTCCATTGATCCGTCTGTGTGAATGTCAGGTCAGGTCTCTCTCAGGTCTGTCATAGAATCTGCAGACACACACACAGCAGCAGACACACAGCAGCAGACACACACACACATTCCCACACACACACACAGCAGACAGACACACACACACACACAGATGCCGCCGTGTGGTCAGTGCGTCCCCAGAGTTTCGAAGCCACAGAACTTCCATCGTTTCTCGAGGTTTGCTCCGACGCCGCTGAGCTCCTGCCTGAAGGTGGAGGGCAGCCTCAGCATCAGACGCTCCAGCTCCACCGCCGTCACCTGCAGCAACACAGGGGAATGTGTGTTGTTTAGACCCGTGTCAGAGTTTCACCAAGAGGAAGAGTTGTTTAGTATACTGTACTGTAATGTGATGTGAAGTATACAGTAGTACTGTGAAGTGCAGTATACTGTAATAATGCATCGGTTTTACTGTATATAGTGTTTTTTTGGACACTCAAAGACACTTTACATGTCATTATTCTTTCACTCCATACACAGTGGTGATAAACTACTACTGTAGCCACAGGAGCACACTGACAGAAGCGAGGCAACCAGTATGTGCCATTGGCCCCTCCGATCACCACCAACCATTCACACACACACCAGACTCATTCTAAGCAATGGGGTGAAGTGTGGACACAACGGCAGTTTGGCAATTTACAGCCGCCCCACTGTGGCACCTGGTGTTCCCAGAGGTTAAGTGTCTTGCCAAGGACACAACGACAGCAGACAGTGGGAGTCGATGGTGAGAGTCGTGCTCGAACCCACGACCCTCTGGCACAAAGGCCAATGCTCTACCAACTGAGCTACTGTGACCCTGTGATTAACAGTATACTGTAGTACTGTGATGTACAGTATACTGTAGTACTGTGATGTGCAGTATACTGTAGTACTGTGATGTACAGTATACTGTAGTACTGTGATACACAGTATAATGTAATACTGTGATGTACAGTATACTGTAGTACTGTGATACGCAGTATAATGTAGTACTGTGATGTGCAGTATACTGTAGTACTGTGATGTACAGTATACTGTAGTACTGTGATGTACAGTATACTGTAGTACTGTGATACGCAGTATAATGTAGTACTGTGATGTGCAGTATACTGTAGTACTGTGATGTACAGTATACTGTAGTACTGTGATGTACAGTATACTGTAGTACTGTGATGTACAGTATACTGTAGTACTGTGATGTGCAGTATACTGTAGTACTGTGATGTACAGTATACTGTAGTACTGTGATACACAGTATAATGTAGTACTGTGATGTACAGTATACTGTAGTACTGTGATACACAGTATACTGTAGTACTGTGATGTGCAGTATACTGTAGTACTGTGATGTACAGTATACTGTAGTACTGTGATGTACAGTATACTGTAGTACTGTGATGTACAGTATACTGTAGTACTGTGATGTACAGTATACTGTAGTACTGTGATGTACAGTATACTGTAGTACTGTGATGTACAGTATACTGTAGTACTGTGATGTGCAGTATACTGTAGTACTGTGATGTGCAGTATAATGTAGTACTGTGATGTACAGTATACTGTAGTACTGTGATGTGCAGTATACTGTAGTACTGTGATGTGCAGTATACTGTAGTACTGTGATGTGCAGTATACTGTAGTACTGTGATGTGCAGTATACTGTAGTACTGTGATGTGCAGTATACTGTAGTACTGTGATGTGCAGTATACTGTAGAACAAAAGCAGTGAAAATGACTGTAGTGTGTTGCCTCCAATCTGAAAGTGTGTTCACATGATGCAAGTGTGTATTATTTTGTCCTCAGAGTCTCCTTTTGACAATTTATGGTTTAGTTTTGAGAGCAGAGTTTGAGTTTTGATAAAGGAGTTTCATTTGGACCCAGATGTGAAAGGTTTATGTCCCAGTGTGTGTCAGGTTCTTGTGTGGAGAGATTTGGCAGAACTTGCACTGTTCTGTTGGATTTGGTTGGACAATATTTTGTTACTCAAGCGTCTGTATCGATTCATTACTCAATGGAATACATGTGAAATAAAATAATTCTCACTGTTCTCAAGTCAAATATTAAAATGCGATTAAATAATTACAAAGCCTCTAATTAGTCCTGGCCCTAGAATCAACATGACGGATCAACACCACCTCGACACGACTCCGAGAAGGGACTATTGCAGTCTTGCCATTGTTAGCTACTGTACTTTTAGAATGATCTATTTACTTGTTGTGTTTGTATGAATGCATGTGTTTCTGCTGCTACTGGACACCTGAATTTCTCCTATGGGGGATCAGTAAAGTATCAATCTATCTTTCTGGTGGAGTGGAGGTGGTATCTGCTTCAAACAAGACTCTCCTGCTGAATAAACAGTGAGTTGGAGCTCTGACCTTGGCGTCCAGCCGCTGGATGTATGACCAGAGATACTCCAGGTTGGCTCCAAACGGATGAACGTGAAGGAACGTGGACATCACCCCTGAGGAAGACAATAGACTTTAGAGCAACAAGAGGAACTAACATCAACATGTGAAAACACACGACTCATTTGGAGACCGTACATTGGTTTAAAAAGGCAGAAAAGAGTATAAGTAACACGTGGGACATTTTCACCTGTCTGTTATTACTGCATTTTTGTGTTTGAACCGTACAGTGTAAATAGTAACGGACGTAGTGACACCTCTTTCCTCCGTTAAATGTATGTGCCACAGATATTGGCAGATTCAAAATGGCTGCGGGCAGCCATTCCTGCAGGACAATAAAAAAATGCATTTGCGCATGCGTTAGCTGCACAAGCCCTATTCATTTTAAAAGTGCATTAAACAGTCCACAGTGGCTAAACTAGGCTGGTCCAAAAAAAACCTCCCTTCAGCATTGACAGCTTCTTGAACCAAGAGCCGACTTTTGGACCAACCTGTAAAGCTGTTTTTGAGCATACAAATGCAAATTGGGTTATTCTGTTTCCGGATACACCCCCACCAGCAAGGAGTCAGATTGCAAGCATGTCAGCGAACGTGCTCATGGACCTTTATGAGCCGGAACCTGCCCCCGTAGTGAGAACTGATTCTCTGATCTGTTGTTGAAGAACTGAAAACGTTGTCCACTGTGACGACTGAATTTAAACACAGATACATTGAATGTAATAGAGTTGACAGTAGCGGGGGATGTGGCGTGGATGAAGCTAAAAACAGCCTGAGGTCTGTGATGTGTTGTTTCTGCAGCAGTGATGTCGCAGGTCTTTCCTCCGCTGAGTTTTCCAGCTGCACTAAGAGAGATAAATGTGGGGAGCAGAGAAATGCTTTTGCAGCAATGGGATGGGGAGGGGGCCGGGGGGGGGGGGGGGGGGGGGGGGGGGGGGGAGGAACACGAGCTGCCGAGAAATGCATTCATCAGGATGAAGAAACCTGTTTTATTCCAAATCTGAACTTTACTAAAGGAAACAGAAAATCATAATGTCACTATGTGTCACTTTGTGTTTGTTGTCCTGCACCTGTGTGTGTGTGTGCGTGCGTTTCTGTGCATTTGTGTGTAGTGTGTGTGTGTTCTGTTTGTCATGTAGTATATGTCAGTATATGCTGTTTGAAAATAAAGGAAACAAAATTGAAACAAATTTTGTTGAGAACCTGGACAACAACTGGTGATTTTGATTTTTTTTAAATCAAATTCATGAATTTTCTTCAATTTCTTTTCCTAGGATCCTCTGCAGTATCCAAGGAGCGAGAAGTTCAGACCAGAACATTCTCTTGAACGCAGCAGGAAACCTATTCTGCTGGTACCAGACACATGGTCCAGCTGCTCTGCAGGTGAAGTCAGTGCCTCATCAACCTCACGACTGTCGCAGCAGTAGCATTCATAGTACCACTAAGTTTGCAGTAGTAGTAGTTTTGTAGTAGTAGTAGTAGTAGTAGTCGTAGTTTAGGAGTCCTCACCCAGCAGCAGAGCCTCCTTCTCAGTCGCGATGCCTCCTCTCTTGCCGTCTCCTCTGCGTTCTCGACTAGGACCCACACATGGAACACAGCTGCTCACCATCTGTGACAGACGCCAGGAGAGGGTTTCAGACCTCCCTCTGCACCTCCTCCCTCCTTCTTCTGCACCTCCTCCCTCTGCACTTGAATTACTGGCCTCAATGTATACATGTGCAGGAACAGCTCTCTCCTTTATCTGTCATTGTTATGACAACACCTGTAGTCTGTTCTTTGCTATTCACCCGTTTTCCCATTGCCTGTTTCATGGTGTGATGATGATAGGACTCACTGTTTCTGAGTGTGCTTCCTCTCTGATGCAGGAGTCTGAGGACAGTGGTCATCTGCTCCCTATGGACCAAAGGCTCTTGTGTGTTAGTTATTATTGTATTTCCTGTGTTCGAACTGTGATTCTCTGATCTGTTGTTGGTGAATCGACAACAGATGTGAGACTGCGGAAGTGAAGGACCACACATCAGCACCAGTGAGCTCAGGGTTACTCAGGTCTGGGGAGTTTACTTTCACATTAGGAGCCAAGAGGAGCCAAGCTGCAATCATGAGCACTTCCCTATGGGCTTCATTGAGCTGTTGGCAGATAGGACGAGGAGATCACACTGGTGTTGGAGCAGGACATTATGTACAGGAGGCTCTGGTGTCCCAACAAATACTACCCTATTCTCTAAACATGAGTGAGTGTAGACACAGGTGTGTAGACACAGGTGTGTAGACACACAGGTGTGTAGACACAGGTGTGTAGACAAACAGGTGTGTAGACACAGGTGTGTAGACACACAGGTGTGTAAACACACAGGTGTGTAGACACACAGGTGTGTAGACACAGGAGTGTAGAGACACAGGAGTGTAGAGACACAGGAGTGTAGAGACACAGGAGTGTAGAGACACAGGAGTGTAGACACTAGGGGTTGAACGACTTCATATTTTTAAAAGTCGACTTTATATGCATACTAGTTGAGTCGGCGTCGACTAGTCGATGACGTCATCGCAAATAAAGAGGACGTTTTAAACTTTGCATTTTATTTGGGAAAACTGCTAATTTTTACATTCAACTTCCAAAACAGCAATGTTTACAGAAAACATTTATCATTTAAACTTCCTATTTAACTTTAGGCTAAAATGTTTTTAGCTCAAACAGTCGTTAATGACTAGACTGGTTTTAAATCACTCGCTGTCTCGCTCTTCCTCCTCAGTCACCTTTTTTGTTTTGGACTTGGTATTTTCATGAAGAAAAATTAACTCATCTACGTGTGCAGGATGGAGACTGGCGCGCTGTCTTGTTATTGTGTTTCCAGCTAGAGAAAAAATTCTCTCGCTGGGGGCACTGGTTGCTGGTATGGCCAGATATGTCTTTGAGAGCCTTGCCAAGCGCGGGAAGCGCCTTTCGTTTCGGGCCCACCACTGCAACGGGTTGTCCAGAGTTGGGATTTGGGGCAAGAGAAAATATTGTCTGGCCTCTTCAGTTGCTGTGGAGCCGCGGGCCGTATTCTGCCCGCTTTCGAAATGCGTCCCAAACAGCTCCGCAAAGTCCAGCTCAAGACGCGCCTTCTTCCCTATGTCCTTCCCCGTCTGCTCAGTTTCACAGGTTTCCACACCGACATCTAACAAACACGTAGAACATTAGCGACACAATCCACACAATATTGTCCCCTTGTTAAATGTATAGTAATATACCATGCGTAAATGTCTCAGCGCTTACACCGCGCGCATTTTACGCACTTAATAGAAGCAAAAATTGAAGCAGATTTAATTATTTTTGTTGGACATAATGTGTTGTCTGTAATCTATGCGTTTTTTTTTCAGATATCAGTATTGTTGAATGAGCAATATATCTTTGCTTTTTAAATGAATAGAGACACACGCACCTGTTACGCTCAGCGTCTCACTCTCATCCAGAAGCAGGGTGTCCAGGTGGCTGTATGCGCTCTCTCTTTTGCTGTCTGGGATGAACTTCAGGTGCTTGAAGCGAGGATCTAACATGCAGGCCACAACTGGGATAGACGAGGGCAGATCATCAGAGTCCAGTTTGAATCGTGTTTCCAGCTGTTGTCGGACTGTGTTCTTAAATGCGCGCACCGCAGACAGATCAGAGCCCTCAACGCGCAGCGTGGTGTTGACCATGTTCAGGATCACGGGGTAAATAAAGGAAAGTCCTAAGTGCAGTTCACCGCACAATATCTCGGTGGCTTTGGCCAAAGGCTGCAGGACTGGAACAAGTTGTTCAAGAAGTTCCCACTGCGAAGCTCTCAATGCCAGTTTCTTTTGGACTGCTGGTTTTGTAACTGCGTCATCCGAAAGTACAGACTGCACTGCGATCCTTTGCTCAAAAAGCCGCTGGAGCATTGTAAAGGTAGAATTCCAGCGGACAGGACAATCAGTCTGGAGTTTATTTGTTTTCATGCCGAGTTGTTCCTGACGCGTTTTGAAAGAACACGTAGCAAGGGCGGAGTGGCGAAAGTGGCTGACAACTCTCCTCGCTGCATCGACCGCCTTTGCCACATCAGGTAAGACCAAACCGGACTTTATAGCTAACTGTAGAGTGTGTCCGCTGCATCCCAAATCTTTTAGACACATTTGGCAGAGCTCCAGTGCTAAATTCATGTTACTGGCATTGTCATGAACGGTGCAAAACGCGCTTATCCCCCAATTTTCAATAATTTCACTTAAGCGACCAGCAATGTTAATGGCAGTGTGTCTCTCAGTCATCAATGTTGTACACAAGACCCTGGCTTTTAGTTCCCATGTGTTGGTAATATAATGTGCTGTTACTGTAATATACGGCTCCATATTTGGTGAAGTCCATAGATCTGTCGTTAGAGACACGCTTTTTCCTCTCATCTCATTTGCCATTTCTTTGTGAACACCGTTGTACTCGTGTTTTATAGTATTCCATATTGTGCGGTAAGAGGGGATAACGTAATGCGGTTCAAAAAAGTTGACTAGTTCTCGGAAGCCTTCACCATGCACTGCGCTGAGTGGCCTGATGTCTTTAACAATGAAATTCACAAGCAGCTTGGTGATTTGTTGTCTTCGTTTGTCTGGCAGCACAGTCCGTTTAGTGAAGCTGCTGATTGACTGTTGTTGAGAAGGTTGCTTCTGGGCTAGCATTAGCGTCGGATGCTTTTTCAGATGAGAGTGCAGCGCGCTTGTACTTTTGTTGTACTTTAGAGTACCTTTGCATAAGCTACACGTCACCTGTGTACCGGTTTCATCTTTAATAAAATATGTCCAAACGCTTGATGTAGTGCTGCCTTGGCGTGATGATTGGTGAGAGGTACTAGGACCCTCGTTTGGCATGTCCCTGTCCTGCGCCGCCATGTTGTGCCAAAGTCACGTGCAGTACTGCGCCGCCGACTAGTCGATGTCACATGAACAAAGTCGCGAGACAACCGTAAAGTCGACTAGTCGACTAGTCGACTAGTCTGTTCAACCCCTAGTAGACACACAGGAGTGTAGACACACAGGAGTAAGTGTGAACACATGAGTGAGAGTAGAGTAGAGTGTACCTTGTCCAGAGGCTCAGAGCTGGTGCTTTCCACAGTCTCCACATTGATATTCAGCAGCTGGTCACAAACAAACAGAAGGAAAAGTTTATTTCTAACTCTGAGGTCTGAATTCACCTGGAGTCTCACTGAGTGTCACAGTCACAGAGGGATCTGGATGAAAACTGTTTTCATTCAGTCAGATTGCAGACAAAATGCAGACAGATTGCAGACAGAATGCAGAAAGAATGACTGCTTGGAGCTGAAGCAGAGTCCTCTGTTCTGGATCCAAAGGTCGGCTCTGTTTTAATGCAGCAGAGCCATTCAAGACCAGTGACCTATTTACTGCTTCAGCGAGTCCACAGAAATCACCCACACGCTCTCTCTGGTTCTGTCCTGCTTTAAAACTGCTTTTGTCCTGCTTTAGCCCTCATTTAGACCTGCTTTAGACTCTACAGACCATTAGAATGTATTAGAATGACTCTAATATCTTTATGAGCATTAATATAAATATGAAAACAGAAGCACACAGATGTAAAAAAAGTCATTTGGAGCTGATTGTAGGTTTGGAATCACAGATAATGAGGAGATTATTTCTTTATGAGGCTGCATGAGTCTCGAACTGAGTCCAGTACCTTCTCTGTGAGGCTGCGGACCTCTCTCTCCATGACCTTCTGCTCCTCTCGGGCCTGCTCCAGTTCATCCTCCCTGCTCCTCAGTTGCTCCTGGAGACTCAGTAACTGCTGTAAAACACAAACCGCAACATTTCGTTCAAACTGGATCCAATTGAACTGAACTCTGGAGAACTTGGTCTGCACAGGAGATCCAACAGGAACTCTTTACCTGCGGATTTATACCACGTTTACCCAGTGATGGGCAAGCTACTTGATTTGTGTAGTGAGCTAAGCTACAAGCTACTCTACAATAAATTCAGCTTCACTACACAGAAGCTACCACCCATACAAATATAGCAAGCTAAGTTACAAAATTCTGTCAAAAGTAGCTTGCTATATAGAAGCTATTTTCAATTAAACAAACTGCAGTTCATGCAATTTTATATTTTCCTGCATTAACATGTTTGCTCATTTCTTATTTTTTGCACAATTCTTGAGTGTTTTATCCATGCCAAATGTGACATGTAAATTTCTCCTGTGTGAGATTAATAAAGCTTATCTTCTTATTTGAGATAAACTGTCAGTCAGATAAAGGTTAAAATTTTGTAGATATTTATTGAACAATAGCCCAAAACACCAAAAACAACAAAGAGTAGGCATCTGAAAACATATTTATTTTCGCTCATCTCGACTAGAGTGACGTACTTTTGGAGGTATGGCCACGGTACAACACTTTGAGAGTCCTTATCATGGTCCTCCTCCACCGCGGCGGCTCCTGGGCTCTCTGCCATGCTTTTGCTTCCCCCAGTAGCGCGCGTGCATGTGTGTGCGTGTGTGTGTGCGCGTACGTTCGTGTGTGTGTGTCGTTACCAAGCCCTGCGCATGCGCATCAGCATTCTGTCTTTCTATATGTTTGTTTTATGCTGCGGGAAAATGCTGTAATATATGAACATCAGAGATGTCCGTGAGAAAATAGCTTTGGCGGACGCTACCGTGCTACTTGAGCAATAATATAGCTTAGCTACAGAAAAGTTACTAGGTTTTGTAAATAGTGACGCTACAGTCAAGCTACTGAAAAATGTAGGTAAATGTAGTCTCTCTCTGCCCATCACTGCGTTTACCAAGCTCATACACTGTGGAATCATCTCCCCATCCACGTCACGGATGGCCAGGCTTGAAACTGTACAGTATAATTTTGCATATGGCCCGGTAGGTGAGAAATACCACCTTAAACCCAATTGTCAGTGACGCAGCCCCATGCTGGAGAAGTATGGTAACAGCACTATCATCTACTTTATCTGCCATCGTTATGACTTCAGCTGTCATCTGTTTATTGCTATTCACCTGCTGTCCCATTCTCTGTTTCATGGCATGAGGATGGGACCTGGAGTCCTCCTTCTGCGGACTGTGGACTGTCTTCCCTGGCCTGAACTAGAGCCTTATTGTCATAGATAGAAAGATAAAAACAATTGCTGTGTATTAGTGCTATACACGTCTCTGGTTTATCGCAGGGTTACGTTCTGATAATAATAAAGTAAATCCTCTCGGTAGCAGCTGTAAAAGGAGAGACCAGAGAGAGACCAGATAGAGACTATAGAGAGAGAGACTAGAGAGAGACCAGAGAGAGACAAGAGAGAGTGACCAGAGAGAGACCAGAGAGAGACCAGATAGAGACTATAGAGAGAGAGACTAGAGAGAGACCAGAGAGAGACAAGAGAGAGTGACCAGAGAGAGACCAGAGAGAGACCAGATAGAGACTATAGAGAGAGAGAGACTAGAGAGAGACCAGAGAGAGACAAGAGAGAGTGACCAGAGAGAGACCAGATAGAGACTATAGAGAGAGAGAGACTAGAGAGAGACCAGAAAGAGACAAGAGAGAGTGACCAGAGAGAGACCAGATAGAGAGAGAGACCAGAGAGAGAGACCAGAGAGACAGATAGAGACTATAGAGAGAGAGACTGGAGAGAGACAAGAGAGAGTGACCAGAGAGAGACCAGATAGAGACTATAGAGAGAGAGACCCGAGAGAGACCAGCGAGAGAGAGACCAGAGAGAGACCATAGAGAGACAAGAGAGAGATAATGAGCAGAGAAGTTCAAAGGTAATGGCTAAAGAAGTATTTTTGGTTTATTGCATTAACTCGTGTATGAACTGAGAACACACAGAAGCTAATATGCTACATGTGCTACGTTGCTAAAAGTGGTCATTGAAGTCGCTGTCCAAATATAGCTCAGATAATTCTTTTTGCACAAACATTTGTCTGGGTTCTAAAGGGTTAAATAAGGGTGTTTGTGAGAGAGAGAGGAACACAGTGAGTGGAACTGTCGGAGGTCCGTCACTTCTGATAGAATGAGACGAGGCTGAACTCTGCAGCTGAGGACGTTTCCTTCTCTGTGATGGTGATTTGGAAAACAGCTCACAGTTTCAATTATGGACATCAGCGTTATCAAAGTTAAATCAGTGGACTTATCTCTCCACATGTAATACATTTATTTTGCTTTTTTTACAGTGTGCTTCTCTCCAACAACACCCTATAAACACCATGTAACTCTAGTATCACACGATAGTAACCTTTATTTAAAGTTAGGGAAAAAACGTTTGTGGTTTGTGTGCCGAGGACTACTGCCGTGTCTCTCTCTGGTCTCTCTCTGGTCTCTCTCTGGTCTCTCTATGGTCTTTCTCTCTCTGGTGTCTCTCTGGTCTCTGTCTCTGATTTTTCTCTGATCTTTCTCTGGTCTCTCGCTCTGAGATAAATAGAGAACAATAGATTCAAATGTAGAATTTACATACAGTAAAATAATGTAATGTCTGACTTATTATTGGAATAAAGACTTTGATCAGGTAAGAGCATCCAGAGCAGAGTCCCTTTGAGCCGAGGTCTTGTGCCACCCGGGTTATTGGCTTGTTCACACTCATCATTAGAACAGGACGGATGCCAACACTCTCATGGTTTCCACTGAGCAGTCCTCTCCAGGATTGACGCTCACACACCAGCAAAGCCTTTTCAGAAACACCCGCTGGATCCATCAGCTTTAAGGTTGCATTGCAGCCAGTGGCAAAGTCAACATTTCAAGTTAGACGGAAAAAGCCCACAGTATATTCTTGAAGTTATTGACACCAGTCAGAACGAGGAGAGCCAAAGGTTTTCTTGCATTTGGCTCAGACTTACCTGTTGCATTTGGTGCATGTTCTGCTGCAGCAGCTGGATCTGAGCCTCTGGGACCTGGTTCAGGCCCTGGTTCAGCCCTTGGTTCAGGCCTTGGTTCAGCCCTTGGTTCAGGCCTTGGTTCAGCCCCTGGTTCAGTCCCTGGTTCAGCCCTTGGTTCAGGCCCTGGCTCAGGCCCTGGTTCTCCCTCCTCAGTAGATCCACCTCGTTCCTGTAGGCGTCCAGCTGCCATCGCAGTGAGTCGTTCTCCTCACACAGAGAGGCCTGGCTCTGGACACCTGCTCACACACAGGACAGAGAAGATCCAGGACTCTCCACGTTTCAACCATATTTATGGACTTTATCAACATTCATGGACACTGGTCTCTGGTCTCTGCCCCTTATGGACCAATGGATCTATGTGTTTGCAGTTCCTGTGTTTGGACGGTTTGATTCTCTGATCTGTGTTTGTGAAGTCCTCAGAGATAACGGAACATAGAGGTTTGGCTTTAGATTAGTAAGATTTGAAGAAAAGCAGCATAAAGATGATCGTAACAGCAGAGTCCTGTGGGGGTTGGTGGTAGTTGGAGGCATAGGGGGAGGTTCTGAAGGGGGGTTTCTAGAGCAGGTCCTGGATGGGTGGGCTCTAGAGGAGGTTCTGGATGAGGGGTTCTGGAGGAGGTTCAAGAGAAATTTCTTAAGATGGGGTTCTAGTGGAGGTTCGGGATGGAGAAGGAGGTTCTAAGGGGGGTTCTAGAGGAGGTTCTGAAGGGGGGTTCTGGTGGAGGTTCTGGATGAGGGATTCTACAGGAGGTTTTGAAGGGGGGTTCTAGAGGAGAGGAGGTTCTGAAAGGGGTTCTAGAGGAGGTTCAAGAGGAAGTTCTTAAGATGGAGTTCTAGTGGAGGTTTGGGATGGGGAATTCTATAGGGGGGTCTGAAAGGGGGTTCTAAGGGGGGTTCTAGAGGAGGTTCTAAGGGGGTTCCAGAGGAGGTTCTAAGGGGGGTTCCAGAGGAGGTTCTGGGTGGGGGATTCTAAAGGGAGGTTCTGAAGGGGGGTTCTTTAGTAGGTTCTGAAGCGGGGGTTCTAGAGGAAGGTCTGAAGGGGGTTCTAGAGGAGGTTCTAGAAGAAGTGCGTAATTGTAGTGTGGATTGTAGAGGAGGTTCTGAACTGTCGAGGAGGTTCTATAGGAAGTTTTAGAAGAAGTTTTGAAGCAGGGATTGTAGAGGAGGTTCTGGTACCGTTTTGCTCGGTGCAGGAGCGTTTACACAGAGGGTCTTTGTCTTCATCGTCGGACATCTCCATCTCCTCCTCTCGTCTGACTCCCATCACCTCCTCACAGTGGGCGCTCCTCAGCTCCTGCAACACACGTCAGCTTCATGTCAGTGCCGCTGAGCATGGGAGGGTCTAAGGACAGAGAGGATCCAGAACACATTTATGGACCATGATGGACCGATGACTCCATGTGTTTGTTATCATTTCATTTCTGTGTGTGAGCTGTTTGATTCTCTGATCTGTGTTGGAGAATCGACAGCTTTGTAAAGTCCTCAGAGATGACTATTGTTGTGATTTAGAGTGATTGAAAAATACATTGAACTGAATGGAATACAGAAGCATTCCTTCACAGTCACAAATCTCTGCCATCTCTCCATCCCTCTCTCTCTCACCTCTCTCCCGCTCCTCTCTCTCTCCCTCCTCTATTTCTCCTCCTCTCCCCTCCTCCCCTCCCTCTCCTTCTGTGTGATCTCACATTTCTGACAGCGATCACAACACTCTCTATTCCCCTGTTTGTCGCTGGATACGATTCTCGTTAATAATTAAACTCGACCCTGGAAGTCATCGTTTCCATGGCAGCGGTTTCCAGGAAGTGCTGCGCGGATCACAGACTACTGTCACTGTGTGTGTGTGTATGTGTGTGTGTCTGTGTGTGTGAGTGTGTCACATTCGACTAATGCTGAGAAAATGATCCGAACCGGCCACACCACCTCAAAAGTGCTGTTAGACTTTAATATTTTTAGAAGGATCTATCTATTTGATTTGTTTTCATGAACGCATGTGTGTGTGTGTGTGTGTGTGTGTGTGCGCACGTGTATGTTTTTATGTTACAGTTGTATTCCTATTGCTTGAAAACTATAGACACATGCTTAACAAAAGCAATATGGGTTTTTCAAAAGTATCCTCGGGCAGGTTCTCACCTCACACTGTCTCCTCCAGACCTCCATGTTCTCACCTCTGTCTCCTCTAGACCTCCATGTTCTCACCTCTGTCTCCTCTAGACCTCCATGTTCTCACCTCTGTCTCCTCTAGACCTCCATGTCCTCACCTCTGTCTCCTCTAGACCTCCATGTCCTCACCTCTGTCTCCTCCAGACCTCCATGTCCTCACCTCTGTCTCCTCTAGACCTCCATGTCCTCACCTCTGTCTCCTCCAGACCTCCATGTCCTCACCTCTGTCTCCTCTAGACCTCCATGTTCTCACCTCTGTCTCCTCCAGACCTCCATGTTCTCACCTCTGTCTCCTCTAGACCTCCATGTTCTCACCTCTGTCTCCTCTAGACCTCCATGTTCCACCTCTGTCTCCTCTAGACCTCCATGTCCTCACCTCTGTCTCCTCTAGACCTCCATGTCCTCACCTCTGTCTCCTCCAGACCTCCATGTCCTCACCTCTGTCTCCTCCAGACCTCCATGTTCTCACCTCTGTCTCCTCTAGACCTCCATGTCCTCACCTCTGTCTCCTCCAGACCTCCATGTCCTCACCTCTGTCTCCTCCAGACCTCCATGTTCTCACCTCTGTCTCCTCTAGACCTCCATGTCCTCACCTCTGTCTCCTCTAGACCTCCATGTCCTCACCTCTGTCTCCTCTAGACCTCCATGTCCTCACCTCTGTCTCCTCCAGATCTCCATGTTCTCACCTCTGTCTCCTCCAGACCTCCATGTCCTCACCTCTGTCTCCTCTAGACCTCCATGTTCTCACACTGTTTCCTCCAGACCTCCATGTTCTCACCTCACACTGTTTCCTCCAGATCTCCATGTTCTTGCGCTGAGCTTTGGTGAAATGGTCCCAGGCCTTTTGTTTGGAGGCGGCGGAGAACACACCACAGATCTGCTCGACTGGGATCAGACGGAGAGGGACATTACTCACACAGTTCCGCTCAATATCACATTTGCAAACATCGTCTTTTAGGGCAGAGGAACTAAAACTCATATCCACAGGCATTTCCCTGCTCGACATGACCACTAACTGTGTTTATGGACAAGACGTCTCTGTACTTTACATTTACAGCTTCTCTGATTCTTTGGGTAAAAAACAGGGAAATGTGGGCATGAAGCTAATATGTACAGTATACCCAACCAAATGCATGAGTGAGAGTCTGACTGCAGCCTCAGGCCCTCAGACGTGTGTGTGTGTGTGTGTTCAGGAATTCTGACGTACGTACTGCAAATGGGGAAAAACGCAAGCCGATATTGGTAAGTGATGGGCTTTGATGAGTTTATGCGCGTGTTCTGCACTCCTCCACGAGTGCAGCTCCACATGAGTGTGTCTGAGATCCTCCAGAGACGTCAGAGAACAGCACTATCTGCTCACAAAACTCCCATGGATGTATTTTTATTAGAAACCAGTTCTTCTGTATTCAACACATTAGCAGCACTTGTTGGATACAGGAGAAACTCTGTGATCATAAACAAGTGCTGCTATATGTTCACAAGCACTGTGTCCCCCACTGTCAGCCCTGGTTTAGTCCTAGTTTAGTCCTGGTTTAGTCTTGGCTTAGTTCCCGTTTAGTCCTGGTTCACTCCTTGCTTAGTTCCAGTTTAAATCCTGGTTTAGTCCTGGTTTAGTCCTGGTCTAGTCCTGGGCTAGTCCTGGTCTAGTCCTGATTTTGTCCTGGGCTTGTCCTGGTCTGGTCCTGGTATAGTCCTGGTTTAGCTCATGTTTTGCCTGTTTTTGAGTGTCTTGTCTTTGTGACCAATTGGCTGCTCTCTGCTAAGTCTCATTGGTCTAGTTCACTCACTGGACCAAATGTGATAAACATGTCTCTCATTTCAAGTATTTTCGGTCTCTCTATGGTCTCTTCCCTCCCTGGTCTCTCTCTGGTCTCTCCCTGGTCTCTCTCTGGTCTCTCTCTGGTCTCTCCCTAGTCTCTCTCTGGTCTCTCTCTGGTCTCCATAAGGTCTCTCTCTGGTCTCTCCCTAGTCTCTCTCTGGTCTATCTCTGGTCTCTCTCTGGTCTCTCCCTGGTCTCTCTCTGGTCTCTCTCTGGTCTCTCTCTGGTCTCTCTCTGGTCTCTCTCTGGTCTCTCTCTGGTCTCCCTCTGGTCTCTCTCTGGTCTCTCTCGAGTCTCTCCCATCTCAGTCCCTGACCAGTTCTCGCACCGCTTAGCTTCAGAGACCATCACATACGGTGTTGTCCTGGTTTAGACTCTCTCTGACCTCCTCTCGCAGCTCAATACCGAGCAGCAGCCGGAGCCAGGGATCATGGGAAGGCGTTGTCATAGAGACGCACATCCCCAGCAACGAAACGACCGGAGGAGGAGGAGGAGGAGGAGGAAGTTTCAACCAGAGACTGTATATAGATGGACAATGCTAACCTGCTAGCTCAAAGAAGCCCTACAGTGAAATGCTAATGCTTCAACCTCGCTCAGTATTCTGTTCCAATTTTCAGTGTTGCAGGAATGAGGAGCACACAACACAAATGAACAATAACTCTAAAATAAAGTAAACATTACTCAGATCTATTCTAGTCTTTCTCCAGCTTTGTTTTTGATGTTGTAACACAATTAAAGCTCAGGGAAGAAGCTAAAGTGTTTGAATCAGCAGATGTTCCTGGATACATTTATCTGTTGTGTCGTCCTTGTGAGCCTGTGTGTGTCTGTTGTGTTGTCGTCCTTGTGAGCCTGTGTGTGTCTGTTGTGTTGTCGTCCTTGTGAGCCTGTGTGTGTCTGTTGTGTTGTCGTCCTGAGCCTGTGTGTGTCTATGTGTGTCTGTTGCGTCCTCCTGAGCCTGTGTGTGTCTGTTGTGTTGTCCTCCTGAGCCTGTGTGTGTCTGTTGCATCGTCCAGAGCCTGTGTGTCTGTTGTGTTGTCCTCCTGAGCCTGTGTGTGTCTGTTGTGTTGTCCTCCTGAGCCTGTGTGTGTCTGTTGCGTTGTTGTCCTGAGCCTGTGTGTGTCTGTTGTGTTGTCCTCCTGAGCCTGTGTGTGTCTGTTGTGTTGTCCTCCTGAGCCTGTGTGTGTCTGTTGCGTTGTCGTCCTGAGCCTGTGTGTGTGTGTTGTGTCCCCCTGAGCCTGTGTGTGTCTGTTGTGTCCTCCTGAGCCTGTGTGTGTCTGTTGCGTCATCCTGAGCCTGTGTGTGTCTGTTGTGTCCTCCTGAGCCTGTGTGTGTCTGTTGCGTCCTCCTGAGCCTGTGTGTGTCTGTTGTGTTGTCCTCCTGAGCCTGTGTGTGTCTGTTGCGTTGTTGTCCTGAGCCTGTGTGTGTCTGTTGTGTTGTCCTCCTGAGCCTGTGTGTGTCTGTTGTGTTGTCCTCCTGAGCCTGTGTGTGTCTGTTGCGTTGTTGTCCTGAGCCTGTGTGTGTCTGTTGTGTCCTCCTTAGCCTGTGTGTGTCTATTGCGTCCTCCTGAGCCTGTGTGTGTCTGTTGCGTCGTCCTTGTGTCTTTTGCGTTGTCCTCCAGAGCCTGTGTGTGTTGTCCTCCTGAGCCTCTGTTTGTCTGTTGTGTTGTCCTCCTGAGCCTGTGTGTGTCTCTAGCGTCGTGTTCATGAGCCTTTGTGCGTCTGTTGTGTCCTGCTGAGCCTGTCTGTGTCTGTTGTGTTGTCCTCCAGATCTTGTGTGTGTCAGTTATGTTGTCCTCCTGAGCCTGTGTGTGTCTGTTGCGTTATCCTCCTGAACCTGTATGTGTCTGTTGTGTTGTCGTCCTGAGCCTGTGTGTGTCTGTTGCGTTGTCCTCTGGAGCCTGTGTGTGTCTGTTGTGTTGTCGTCCTGAGCCTGTGTGTGTCTGTTGCGTTGTCCTCCTGAGCCTGTGTGTCTGTTGCGTCGTCCAGAGCCTGTGTGTATCTGTTGCGTTGTTGTCCTGAGCCTGTGTGTGTCTGTTGTGTCCTCCTGAGCCTGTGTGTGTCTGTTGCGTCGTCCAGAGCCTGTGTGTGTCTGTTGCTTTGTCGTCCTGAGCCTGTGTGTGTCTGTTGTGTTGTCGTCCAGAGCCTGTGTGTGTCTGTTGTGTCGTCCAGAGCCTGTGTGTGTCTGTTGCGTTGTCCTCCTGAGCCTGTGTGTGTCTGTTGCGTCGTCCAGAGCCTGTTGCGTCGTCCAGAGCCTGTGTGTGTCTGTTGCGTTGTCCTCCTGAGCCTGTTGCGTCGTCCAGAGCCTGTGTGTGTCTGTTGTGTCGTCCTCCTGAGCCTGTGTGTGTCTGTTGTGTCCTCCTTAGCCTGTGTGTGTCTGTTGCTTTGTCGTCCAGAGCCTGTGTGTGTCTGTTGCATCCTCCAGAGCCTGTGTGTATCTGTGTGTGTGTGTGTCTGTTGTGTGTCCGACAGTTGACAGTGATGACTGGTTGTTGATCCAGTGAGGAGTGGATTGGAGCAGATCTCTGACCAGATGCTCTGAACAAACACCGCACAGACGTGTGGCGACGAACGCACAAATTGAGTCATGCGTTTGTGAAACCGTGAGTTTTGACGGATCAAGAAACAAGAAATGGTCATGAGACGATTTACTTTTTTATGACTGTGACACATTATCTTCAGCCAAAATAAAACAGTCAAACAAGTACGAAGGGTGAAAAGTAGAGATGGTAGTGATTCGATAAAACTGACCATTTCTTCCTCCGACTCCCACTGATCTCGGCTGTCGTTGTGTCCTTGGGCAAAGACACTTAACCCCACTTTGCCTGAAGCCCCCGCTGAAAGATCAAGGCAGCCGTTCTCCTGTGGACTCACCCCCTGCAGGAGGATCAGTGAGGGGCTGGTGCTCTCTGACTGCCGCCCCCCAAACAAAAAATGGACTAAGGGGAAGAATATGTATGAACGGCTGGCCTATTTCACCACAAAAACATAAACGGTAGATAAAATAAAAAATAAAATGATGAGACAATTCCTTGTTTGTTTGAAGAAGATAAAAATGTATCCCATGCCATTAAAGTCGCCAAAATCACAATGTGAAGAAATATTCATGCATAATTTACACTGTAGCTAGAAAAACGCTTATCCACTGAAGTACACACCGAGAAAGCACAATGTAACGCTATGAACCAATGCCGGGAACGTATTGAGCTCTTCTCACGCTTCGACACACAGAAGCAGTCGACACACAGAAGCAGTTGACACACAGAAGCAGTCGACACACAGAAGCAGTTGACACACAGAAGCAGTCGACACACAGAAGCAGTCGACACACAGAAGCAGTCGACACACAGAAGCAGTCGACACACAGAAGCAGTCGACACACAGAAGCAGTCGACACACAGAAGCAGTCGACACACAGAAGCAGTCGACTGAGAGTAGATGATGGAGATGATCAGTTGCCGAAATCGGTCGATGTGAGCGCTCTTACAACTGGAGATAAACAGTCGATCTCCGGATTCAGCAAATTGCCCGTGTTCTACTTTTCGGCAACTAGTTGTACTCAGATCCTAAGATATCACCCGATATCATCCACTAGGCTTACACTGGGTGAGGATGTAGCCTTAGAGCTTACACTGGGTGTGGATGTAGCCTTAGAGCTTACACTGGGTGAGAATGTAGCCTTAGAGCTTACACTGGGTGAGAATGTAGCCTTAGAGCTTACACTGGGTGAGGATGTAGCCTTAGAGCTTACACTGGGTGAGGATGTAGCCTTAGAGCTTACACTGGGTGAGAATGTAGCCTTAGAGCTTACACTGGGTGAGAATGTAGCCTTAGAGCTTACACTGGGTGTGGATGTAGCCTTAGAGCTTACACTGGGTGAGGATGTAGCCTTAGAGCTTACACTGGGTGTGGATGTAGCCTTAGAGCTTACACTGGGTGAGAGAGTAGCCTTAGAGCTTACACTGGGTGAGGATGTAGCCTTAGAGCTTACACTGGGTGAGGATGTAGCCTTAGAGCTTACACTGGGTGAGAATGTAGCCTTAGAGCTTACACTGGGTGAGGATGTAGCCTTAGAGCTTACACTGGGTGTGGATGTAGCCTTAGAGCTTACACTGGGTGAGAATGTAGCCTTAGAGCTTACACTGGGTGAGAATGTAGCCTTAGAGCTTACACTGGGTGAGGATGTAGCCTTAGAGCTTACACTGGGTGTGGATGTAGCCTTAGAGCTTACACTGGGTGAGAATGTAGCCTTAGAGCTGACACTGGGTGAGAATGTAGCCTTAGAGCTTACACTGGGTGAGAATGTAGCCTTAGAGCTTACACTGGGTGAGAATGTAGCCTTAGAGCTTACACTGGGTGAGAATGTAGCCTTAGAGCTTACACTGGGTGAGGATGTAGCCTTAGAGCTTACACTGGGTGAGGATGTAGCCTTAGAGCTTACACTGGGTGAGAATGTAGCCTTAGAGCTTACACTGGGTGAGAATGTAGCCTTAGAGCTTACACTGGGTGAGGATGTAGCCTTAGAGCTTACACTGGGTGAGGATGTAGCCTTAGAGCTGACACTGGGTGAGGATGTAGCCTTAGGCTTACACTGGGTGAGGATGTAGCCTTAGAGCTTACACTGGGTGAGGATGTAGCCTTAGAACTGACACTGGGTGAGGATGTAGCCTTAGAGCTTACTACATGGGTGAGGACGTAGCCTTAGAGCTGACACTGGGTGAGGAGTAGCCTTAGAGCTGACACTGGGTGAGGATGTAGCCTTAGAGCTGACACTGGGTGAGGATGTAGTGAGTAGCTTAGCTAGACTGTGAGGTGCAGAGCTGGGTGAGGATGTAGCCTTAGAGCTTACACTGGGTGAGGATGTAGCCTTAGAGCTTACACTGGGTGAGGATGTAGCCTTAGAGCTTACACTGGGTGAGGATGTAGCCTTAGAGCTGACACTGGGTGAGGATGTAGCCTTAGAGCTTACACTGGGTGAGGATGTAGCCTTAGAGCTGACACTGGGTGAGGATGTAGCCTTAGAGCTGACACTGGGTGAGGATGTAGCCTTAGAGCTGACACTGGGTGAGGATGTAGCCTAAGAGCTGACACTGGGTGAGGATGTAGCCTTAGAGCTTACACTGGGTGAGGATGTAGCCTTAGAGCTGACACTGGGTGAGGATGTAGCCTTAGAGCTTACACCGGGTGAGGATGTAGCCTTAGAGCTGACACTGGGTGAGGATGTAGCCTTAGAGCTGACACTGGGTGAGGATGTAGCCTTAGAGCTTACACTGGGTGAGGATGTAGCCTTAGAGCTTACACTGGGTGAGGATGTAGCCTTAGAGCTGACACTGGGTGAGGATGTAGCCTTAGAGCTTACACTGGGTGAGGACGTAGGCCTTAGAGCTGACACTGGGTGAGGATGTAGCCTTAGAGCTTACACTGGGTGAGGATGTAGCCTTAGAGCTTACACTGGGTGAGGATGTAGCCTTAGAGCTGACACTGGGTGAGGACGTAGCCTTAGAGCTTACACTGGGTGAGGACGTAGCCTTAGAGCTGACACTGGGTGAGAATGTAGCCTTAGAGCTTACACTGGGTGAGAATGTAGCCTTAGAGCTTACACTGGGTGAGAATGTAGCCTTAGAGCTTACACTGGGTGAGAATGTAGCCTTAGAGCTTACACTGGGTGAGGATGTAGCCTTAGAGCTTACACTGGGTGAGGATGTAGCCTTAGAGCTTACACTGGGTGAGAATGTAGCCTTAGAGCTTACACTGGGTGAGAATGTAGCCTTAGAGCTTACACTGGGTGAGAATGTAGCCTTAGAGCTTACACTGGGTGAGGATGTAGCCTTAGAGCTGACACAGGGTGAGGATGTAGCCTTAGAGCTTACACTGGGTGAGGATGTAGCCTTAGAGCTTACACTGGGTGAGGATGTAGCCTTAGAGCTGACACTGGGTGAGGATGTAGCCTTAGAGCTTACACTGGGTGAGGATGTAGCCTTAGAGCTTACACTGGGTGAGGATGTAGCCTTAGAGCTTACACTGGGTGAGGATGTAGCCTTAGAGCTGACACTGGGTGAGGATGTAGCCTTAGAGCTTACACTGGGTGAGGACGTAGCCTTAGAGCTGACACTGGGTGAGGATGTAGCCTTAGAGCTGACACTGGGTGAGGATGTAGCCTTAGAGCTGACACTGGGTGAGGATGTAGCCTTAGAGCTTACACTGGGTGAGGATGTAGCCTTAGAGCTTACACTGGGTGAGGATGTAGCCTTAGAGCTTACACTGGGTGAGGATGTAGCCTTAGAGCTTACACTGGGTGAGGATGTAGCCTTAGAGCTTACACTGGGTGAGGATGTAGCCTTAGAGCTGACACTGGGTGAGGATGTAGCCTTAGAGCTGACACTGGGTGAGGATGTAGCCTTAGAGCTTACACTGGGTGAGGATGTAGCCTTAGAGCTGACACTGGGTGAGGATGTAGCCTTAGAGCTTACACTGGGTGAGGATGTAGCCTTAGAGCTGACACTGGGTGAGGATGTAGCCTTAGAGCTTACACTGGGTGAAGATGTAGCCTTAGAGCTGACACTGGGTGAGGATGTAGCCTTAGAGCTGACACTGGGTGAGGATGTAGCCTTAGAGCTGACACTGGGTGGAGGATGTAGCCTAAGAGCTTACACTGGGTGAGAATGTAGCCTTAGAGCTTACACTGGGTGAGGATGTAGCCTTAGAGCTTACACTGGGTGAGGATGTAGCCTTAGAGCTTACACTGGGTGAGGATGTAGCCTTAGAGCTTACACTGGGTGAGAATGTAGCCTTAGAGCTTACACTGGGTGAGAATGTAGCCTTAGAGCTTACACTGGGTGAGAATGTAGCCTTAGAGCTTACACTGGGTGAGGATGTAGCCTTAGAGCTGACACAGGGTGAGGATGTAGCCTTAGAGCTTACACTGGGTGAGGATGTAGCCTTAGAGCTTACACTGGGTGAGGATGTAGCCTTAGAGCTGACACTGGGTGAGGATGTAGCCTTAGAGCTTACACTGGGTGAGGATGTAGCCTTAGAGCTTACACTGGGTGAGGATGTAGCCTTAGAGCTTACACTGGGTGAGGATGTAGCCTTAGAGCTGACACTGGGTGAGGATGTAGCCTTAGAGCTGACACTGGGTGAGGATGTAGCCTTAGAGCTGACACTGGGTGAGGATGTAGCCTTAGAGCTTACACTGGGTGAGGATGTAGCCTTAGAGCTGATACTGGGTGAGGATGTAGCCTTAGAGCTTACACTGGGTGAGGATGTAGCCTTAGAGCTTACACTGGGTGAGGATGTAGCCTTAGAGCTTACACTGGGTGAGGATGTAGCCTTAGAGCTTACACTGGGTGAGGATGTAGCCTTAGAGCTGACACTGGGTGAGGATGTAGCCTTAGAGCTGACACTGGGTGAGGATGTAGCCTTAGAGCTGACACTGGGTGAGGATGTAGCCTTAGAGCTTACACTGGGTGAGGATGTAGCCTTAGAGCTGACACTGGGTGAGGATGTAGCCTTAGAGCTTACACTGGGTGAAGATGTAGCCTTAGAGCTGACACTGGGTGAGGATGTAGCCTTAGAGCTGACACTGGGTGAGGATGTAGCCTTAGAGCTGACACTGGGTGAGGATGTAGCCTAAGAGCTGACACTGGGTGAGGATGTAGCCTCAGAGCTTACACTGGGTGAGGATGTAGCCTTAGAGCTGACACTGGGTGAGGATGTAGCCTTAGAGCTTACACTGGGTGAGGATGTAGCCTTAGAGCTGACACTGGGTGAGGATGTAGCCTTAGAGCTGACACTGGGTGAGGATGTAGCCTTAGAGCTTACACTGGGTGAGGATGTAGCCTTAGAGCTTACACTGGGTGAGGATGTAGCCTTAGAGCTGACACTGGGTGAGGATGTAGCCTTAGAGCTTACACTGGGTGAGGACGTAGCCTTAGAGCTGACACTGGGTGAGGATGTAGCCTTAGAGCTTACACTGGGTGAGGATGTAGCCTTAGAGCTTACACTGGGTGAGGATGTAGCCTTAGAGCTGACACTGGGTGAGGATGTAGCCTTAGAGCTTACACTGGGTGAGGATGTAGCCTTAGAGCTTACACTGGGTGAGGATGTAGCCTTAGAGCTGACACTGGGTGAGGACGTAGCCTTAGAGCTTACACTGGGTGAGGACGTAGCCTTAGAGCTTACACTGGGTGAGGATGTAGCCTTAGAGCTTACACTGGGTGAGGATGTAGCCTTAGAGCTGACACTGGGTGAGGATGTAGCCTTAGAGCTGACACTGGGTGAGGATGTAGCCTTAGAGCTGACACTGGGTGAGGATGTAGCCTTAGAGCTTACACTGGGTGAGGATGTAGCCTTAGAGCTTACACTGGGTGAGGATGTAGCCTTAGAGCTTACACTGGGTGAGGATGTAGCCTTAGAGCTTACACTGGGTGAGGATGTAGCCTTAGAGCTTACACTGGGTGAGGATGTAGCCTTAGAGCTTACACTGGGTGAGGATGTAGCCTTAGAGCTGACACTGGGTGAAGATGTAGCCTTAGAGCTTACACTGGGTGAGGATGTAGCCTTAGAGCTTACACTGGGTGAGGATGTAGCCTTAGAGCTGACACTGGGTGAGGATGTAGCCTTAGAGCTGACACTGGGTGAGGATGTAGCCTTAGAGCTGACACTGGGTGAGGATGTAGCCTTAGAGCTTACACTGGGTGAGGATGTAGCCTTAGAGCTGACACTGGGTGAGGATGTAGCCTTAGAGCTGACACTGGGTGAGGATGTAGCCTTAGAGCTTAAACTGGGTGAGGATGTAGCCTTAGAGCTGACACTGGGGGAGGATGTAGCCTTAGAGCTGACACTGGGTGAAGATATAGCCTTAGAGCTTACACTGGGTGAGGATGTAGCCTTAGAGCTGACACTGGGTGAGGATGTAGCCTTAGAGCTGACACTGGGTGAGGATGTAGCCATAGAGCTTACATCGGGTGAGGATGTAGCCTTAGAGCTTACACTGGGTGAGGATGTAGCATAAGAGCTTACACTAGTTGAGGATGTAGCCTTAGAGCTTACACTGGGTGAGGATGTAGCCTTAGAGCTTACACTGGGTGAGGATGTAGCCTTAAAGCTGACACTGGGTGAGGATGTAGCCTTAGAGCTTACACTGGGTGAGGATGTAGCCTTAGAGCTTACACTGGGTGAGGATGTAGCCTTAGAGCTTACACTGGGTGAGGATGTAGCCTTAGAGCTTACACTGGGTGAGGATGTAGCCTTAAAGCTGACACTGGGTGAGGATGTAGCCTTAAAGCTGACACTGGGTGAGGATGTAGCTTTAGAGCTTACACTGGGTGAGGATGTAGCCTTAGAGCTGACACTGGGTGAGGTTGTAGCCTTAGAGCTTACACTGGGTGAGGATGTAGCCTTAGAGCTTACACTGGGTGAGGATGTAGCCTTAGAGCATACACTGGGTGAGGATGTAGCCTTAGAGCTTACACTAGTTGAGGATGTAGCCTTAGAGCTTACACTGGGTGAGGATGTAGCCTTAGAGATTACACTGGGTGAGGATGTAGCCTTAGAGCTTACACTGGGTGAGGATGTAGCCTTAGAGCTTACACTAGTTGAGGATGTAGCCTTAGAGCTTACACTGGGTGAGGATGTAGCCTTAGAGCTTACACTGGGTGAGGATGTAGCCTTAGAGATTACACTGGGTGAGGATGTAGCCTTAGAGCTTACACTGGGTGAGGATGTAGCCTTAGAGCTTACAATGTGTGAGGATGTAGCCTTAGAGCTTACACTGGGTGAGGATGTAGCCTTAGAGCTTATGTGGGAAAGTGAACTTTTAACAAGGACTTTTAACTGCTTTTATTTGTGTGATGTGTTTTGTGTGTTTTTATATTTTTAATGCATGGATTTTAATCACAGTTCCTTGGACACTTCCCCTAATCACCCACACCTGCTTCTAATCAAGACTTTCTTAAATTGGGGGCGGGCACTACAGAGAGGAGGACAGAGCACGAGGGAGAGGACAGAGCACGAGGGAGACGAGGGAGCACGAGAGAGGAAGAGGCCACGGGACCGGGCCAAGGACGAGGACCGCTAGCCAGAGACCACGGGGGACTGAGGCCAGCGGGGAGAGCGGCACCGGTGAGGGGGCGCGCATTGATAGCTAGGCCCACCGAAGACCGGGATGTGCCGGCTCTTCCCCGCGGGTGCCCGGTGGTGACCCGTGGTCTGCAAGGGGCTGGCGGGACTGCAGCCCGGTCCCGGGACGGAGAAGGGCCTGGAGGGAACCGAGGCCAGGGAGGGAACCGAGGCCAGGGAGGACACCGGTGCCCAGCGGACTACGGGTTTTATCATGATTTTAATGGACCTTTTGTAAATATTTTATTAAATTTTATCCCCTTTTTATCCTCTTCCTGTTTTACTGATCACACCCCCTCAACAGACACTTTTTAACCTGTGACACTTACACTGGTTGAGGATGTAGCCTTAAAGCTGACACTGGGTGAGGATGTAGCCTTAGAGCTGACACTGGGTGAGGATGTAGCCTTAGAGCTGACACTGGGTGAGGATGTAGCCTTAGAGCTGACACTGGGTGAGGATGTAGCCTTAGAGCTTACACTGGGTGAGGATGGCGAACAGGGAGCTCTTGAATGCGTCCTTGGCCCTCTCCAGCTCCTCGTCGCACTGGGCCTTGTCGTTGATGAGCGTCCTCACGTGGCTGTTGGACGACTGGATCATGGAGTAGAAGTGGTTGGCGTTCCTGCGGTTCACCTCGCCGCGCTCGATCCACGTGGAGAGCACCGCCGTGGCCTCGCTGAAGTTCTGACTGTCTGTGAGAACACCGAGAGGGTAAAGTCATTGCATCCTGAATAATACATGTTTGTTGTTTTGCAAAAGTAACTTGTTGTGAACAGACCAGAAAGTGCAGTTTTCATCTCAGTATTCAATCCAATTTATTCTTGTATCGCCCTAAATCACAACAGTAAGTTATCTCAGAGGACTTAACAAAACTGTTGAAATCGCCAACATAGATCAGAGAATCAAACAGTTCAAACACAGACATTATAGAACACATATGTATTGGTCCATATGGAGAGACCAATGTCCATGAACGTTGATAAATGTCCATACATGTTGTAGAATGTTAGAGTGTTCACAGTAAAGTGTCAATTCAAGTATCTGGACTTTAAAAGGTTATAACTCAAAATTAAAAACTAAAATTACTATCATAGATTGGAAAACAGATTTCAAACACAGACACATCAAAGAGATAGTGTGGATAAAATCAAAAGGAAAGATTGACAAATATATTTTTGGCGACATTTGAAACGACCAAATCAGCCTCTGATTGGACCATTCTACTGTGACGCCAGTTACATAGAAAATAAAATGTCCTCAGTCTGAAAAAGCGGCAGATGAAATCCCACAAGATTTACATTAACACAACATCAGTAAATCACTTGATATAAAAAGGAATCGTAAAAAAAACAACAAAAAACATTAAATGACCCTGGATAAAGGTGTAACGGACATGATGTTTTCCGTCCATTTTTCTCTAACAATTAAACTTGAGAAAAAACAAATGTCCGATTTCACATTTAATTTGTTGACTATATGAAATTATCACTTTGTTTCTACTCTGTGTAAAAAAATAGAATCTCTTAATCAAATGTGAACATCTGAAAATACGCAACAAACTTGTGCAAAGCTCATTCACGTCCGTTACATAAATTAAACAGGGCCGCTATAGGAAACTTGTCTAATGTATAAAACAGCTATGTTCTAGCAACTTCTAATGGGCAGAGGAGGGATTTGGAAACATGAAAAACATTGAATATCTTCCGATTATTACTGTTAACAAGCCCAAATTAACGACGGACGGGCTGAAGATCAGAACGAGGACCAAGGCCAAGCGGCGCAGGACTCAATGTAGAACGAGGATAGGTGCAATGCAGAACTGAAGAAGTCAGTCAAAAACATTATTCACACTTTTATGCAGTTCATTATTTAGTTTTTAACTTACTTCACTTTAGCTTTTATTCATTATTATTATTGAATTTGCACACATTGGCAGTCCTGGATCTACAGCCTCAGTCCTGGATCTACAGCCTCAGTCCTGGATCTACAGCCTCAGTCCTGGATCTACAGTCTCAGTCCTGGATCTACAGTCTCAGTCCTGGATCTACAGTCTCAGTCCTGGGTCTACAGCCTCAGCCCTGGGTCAACAGCCTCAGTCCTGGATCTACAGCCCCAGTCCTGGGTCTACAGCCTCAGCCCTGGATCTACAGCCTCAGTCCTGTATTTGAACTCTTTGATTCTCTGATCTGTTGCGTGCAACTTGATCACTTTGTGAAGTCCTCACAGATAACTCCTGTTATTAGGGCGATACACAAATACATTGTGAGGATTTGTCTGTTTACAAAAAATCAATACAGACTTTTTATTGAACTGCAGCCAAGTTTCCAACACATAAACCTGTATCAAAACACCAATAGAATTATAGAAGTATAATTGGATTAGAAGTGGATTTTGAGTCATAATTTACTAACATTGGAATCATTCATGTGTAAAAGATATAAGAATGAAACCTGTGAAGACATTATTTATCATCATGTGAGTGAGAAAGCTGCAGACTCGCTCTGGTTCTCACACACTTTCTATAAATAGTGGTACAAGCTTTTTTTCCCTGAGAATAACCTCCGTAAGCCGTGTGTCGGTGTGCGCCTGGGTCTTTGTCGCCGCTGTATTACTGTATGTGTAATCTTCCATAGCTTTCAATGGCTTTTTATCAGCCCAACAATGTCCCCGCAACGCTGCTATAACGGCGCATTGAGAAGCTCTAAACGATTTCTAATTCAGGCAAACTTCAATTATTATTCAAATGAGTGCGAGAGCGCTGGGCCCACGGAGACAAGAGGAGCCAGAGGAGACACAGCTGTTGGTTTTGGAGGTGAGTGACAGCGACAGAGCAAGAACCGACAGAGGGAAAGATGGAAGCAGTGGTGAGACCGTACTATCAATGTGGAACCAGCTGTTACTGGAATCTCAGACCATCAGAGAGACTTTAGAATCTAGTTTAATGTAGATTTTGGGGCCAAAGACAGGAGATGATGCGCTTCCCTGTTGTGG
Organism: Knipowitschia caucasica; assembly: GCA_964034765.1. NCBI lineage: Eukaryota > Metazoa > Chordata > Actinopteri > Gobiiformes > Gobiidae > Knipowitschia > Knipowitschia caucasica. Next base: position 8,511,920 of record OZ035837.1, on the reverse strand, counting down.
TCACATCCCAGGCCCTGCAGGCTCCGCTCGGACCACAGATCAGTGCTTTGGATGGGAGAAATGTCTTGGCTTGGTTCTCCTTCCTGTGTTGGCCCCGGCCACATGTGATTGACCTGTGTCTCGGTGTGTTTGTAGTTTTCTCTGGTTTCTCTCTGGTGTCTTTTTGGTTTCTCTCTGGTCTCAGGTGGTTAGTAAAGTGTACAAAGTGTTTTTTTTAGCCTGCTACTGAGAGGATTTATCTTATTGTTGGTTATTTTTAGAACAAAATCCTGCAATAAACGAAAGACTTTCTGTCTTTCTGCTCCTTTTCATTTGTGAGACAAGACGACAATTATTTGAAATGTAATTGTAATATGTGCAGTATTGTTCTTGTCTACAATTGAAACAAAGAAATAAATAAATAAATAAATAAAAGACGAATGTGATATAAACTCTCTCTCTCTCTTGTTTCTGGCTTCTCTCTGGCCTCACTCTGGAATCTCTCTCCAGCCTCTCTCTGGTCTCTCTCTGATCTCTCTCTGGTCTGTTTCTGGCCTCTCTCTGGTCTCTCTTTGGTCTCTCTCTGGTCTCACTCTCTGCTCTCTCTCTCTGGTCTCACTCTGGTCTCACTCAGGCCTCTCTCCGCTCTCTCTCTGGGCTCTCTCTGGTCTCTCTCTCTGGCCTCACTCTGGTCTCTCTCAGGCCTCTCTCCGCTATCTCTCTAGTCTCTCTCTGGTCTCTCTCTGGTCTCACTCTGGTCTCACTCTCTGGTCTCTCACTGGTCTCTCTCTGGTCTCTCTCTGGTCTCTCTCTAGTCCCCCTCTCTCTCAGGCCTCTCTCTGCTCTCTGGTCTCTCACTGGTCTCTCTCTGGTCTCTCTCTCTGGTCTCTCTCTAGTCCCCCTCTCTCTCAGGCCTCTCTCTGCTCTCTGGCCTCTCTCTGGTCTCTCTTCTGGTCTCTCTCTGGTCTCTCTCTGGTCTCTCTCTCTGGTCTCTCTCTGGTCTCTCTCTGGCCTCTCTCTGGTCTCTAGTCAGTGTGTAACTGAGCTGGTGGTTGTAATGTTGTGTCTGGCCTGTTCTTCTGTGTGGTGTTAGTCTCTGACAGTGCGTACAAATAGAACATCAATAATTGCTCAGGTTTCTCAGCGGGCGGCGGCTGCAGGAGTTGGTCCAGGAGCGACTGACCTCTGACCTTTAAAGCAGATCTGTGTTTTTTGGATGATTAAAAACACGCAGCGTTTGGAGGTAATCGCAGATTCACCTGAGGCTGAAGCTATTCTTAGAAACAGATTAGTGAGAGCGACAGGGAGGGATCAGGACTGCTCCAAACAACTGAGGGAAAGCAACCTTCACATTTTTATCATTAAATATTACTAAAATAACTTTAGGTCGATCAGGAGCGGATCTCCTGTGTAACCACGACAACAGGTTCCCTTATCAATAGCAGACAGGAAGCTTTTTCACATTGTCAATGTCAATGTCAATGTCTTTATTTATATAGCACATTTACAACAACACTAGCTGCCCAAAGTGCTTCACAGGCACGAATGATACAAATAATGAAACAGCATAAAATATATACACATACATGTAAAAGTAAAGTGGTAAAGCTCAATTGGTGTTAAAAGCCAAGGCGTAAAAAAACTTCCAATTAAGGAGCTGCTCTAATGACCAAAAGTAGACAATTCCACAGTTTGGGGGCAGCAACAGAAAAGGCTCGGTCTCCTCGAGTTTTGAGACAAGACCGAGGCACGTTCAACAAACACTGGTTTTTGGACCTCACAAATCTGACAGGAGCATACAGAGATAACAGCTCCGACAGATATACAGGGGCCAAACCATTTAAACATTTAAAAATAAGCATCAGAATCTTAAAATCAACCCTGAATGTAACAGGGAGCCAGTGAAGTGAGGCCAGCACGGGGGTGATGTGCTCTCTCTCATGTGTCCCCGTGAGTAAGCGAGCAGCAGAATTCTGCACCTGCTGACGGCGCTTTAATGAGCCGAGGTCCAGACCACAATACAACGAGTATTACAGTATTACAACGAGTGCAGTAGTCTATTCTAGATGAAATAAAAAGGTGAATAACTTGCTCAAAATCAGTGGGTGGGATGTAAGCCTTCACTTTGCTCAAGACTCGGAGCTGATAAAAGCTGGCTTTGATAACTGAAGTAATTTGCTTGTCCATCCTGAAGGTGCTATCAAAAATAACTCCTAAACTGACAACCATTGCATGGTTGTCAGTTTTAGTTCCAGTTTTGTGAAGTCCTCCGAGATATCTACTGTTGTGATTTAGGACTAAGAATAAAATACAATTTTATTATTTTATTATCTGTGTCTTTTTGATTTCCTTTGTTTGTATTTTTTTCCATTGTGAGATCAATAAAGTGTATCTTCCGTCTCTATCCTGAAGTGTTGCACCTGTGTGTCCCAGTCAAACCCTCTGCTCTTGATCCATTGTCTTCTTGTCTTTTATATTCAGTTGAGTTTTTTTTTTTGATTCATGTTTGTTAAATTATGCTATTTTTGAAGTTTACACATTTAAAAAATCCAGGCCAAAAATACTGAACAAACAAAACGAGATGCAGCAAAAAAAAGGAACATGACGATCTGCACATGAGGCAGGAACATACAAATGAAGCTGAAAGTGCAAATTCAGACTGAACGACCGGTCACGGCTCTCACCCGTCCAGGGCTTGCCAATCACACAGCCCGGCCAGCCCCTTGACAACCCACTGACAGCAAAGCGGGCAGTTTAAAAGCAGCCACTCCCCGATAGACAGCGCTTCCTGAAGCTTTTAACACCCACCACCTCCCCAGCGCCTCCTCAGCTCCTGGTTCCTCCACGGGTTTCCGCTCTGGCTCCTGATCTGGCTTCTGCTCCGCCTGCGCCCCATTTACACACCATACTTCTAGCCACCACCAGTGCTTGACCCCGGGGGGTCTTAGATCATCTACAGCAGCAGACGATCTCCCTTCTGCAAGTGTCACTGCCGGGGTCAATGCGCCAATCAAATAAATCTTTTTCATGCATTAATGTTTCTGTCTTGGTCTCTTCAGATTGAAACTACACTAAACACAGAAGGTCTCATGTGAGGGTGAGGGTGGGGTAGCGATCACGGACTTGTAAATCTGGAAATAAGGAAAGTGAAGGTGATTTTAAAACAAAACGCAGGACATGACGAGGACCACAGTGGGGAGGATTGGCCCCGCTGCCTGTAGCCTCTCAGTCCTGGATCTCGATTTGGGCCTTCCAGAGGTCCCTCAGTTTTTCCTATTGGATTTATTTTCTTGCAGTTGCAGAAGGGTCTAAGGACAGTGATGATCCAGGACATTTATGGAGATTTATTAATACTTTGGAACACTGGTCATCTCGCTCCCTATGGACCAACGGCTCTATGTGTTTGTTAATATTGCATTTTCTAAGTTTGAAATGTTTGATTCTCTGATCTGTGTTGGAGAATCGACAGCTTTGTAAAGTCCTAAGAGAGAAACTGAATTTATTTGAACTTAGCTGCAAAAAATCTTTCATTCAGCAATTTCTTGTAGCTCTTCTTCTCCACAGCTCCTCCACGTGCGTGATATCCGAGTGCATGATGTGAAGTGTAGACTGTGCTCCTCACCTTTCAGCCTCTCTGCCAGCACCCCGGCCTCGTGCTCAGAGTAGTGCACAATGGGAGGAGGCGATGGAGGCCTCAGCAGCTGCTCCTGGACCATGTGTCGGTGCCTCTCCTCGCGGGCCCACAGTCTCTGCTTACACTCCCACTCGTACAGGTCGTCCCGGGCCTGTGCAAAGTCCACGTGGATCTTCCCCGAGTCTTTCTTGTCCGTGCTGGAGCCGATACGCATGCGGTAACCTGCGGCGACACAAGAATACAAGAAATTTAAACGGCAACAACACTTAACCGTTCTCTTGGCTGCTGCTCACATGTGGCTCAGGTGAAGGTTCTTAAACTGCACACAAGTCTCGATGAACAATACTTCATAACGACAGCGTGACGAGCCGTGGAGCTGTGTTCGGGTGAGTGAAGCACTGGTGATGATCCAGGACACTCGACATTTATCAACAGTTAAGGACATTGGTCTCTGCCCCTTATGGACCAATGGCTCTGTGTGTTTTTATCATTGCATTTTCAGTGTTTGAGCTGTTTGATTCTCTGATCTGTGTTGGAGAATCGACAGCTTAAAAAAGTCCTTAAAGATAACTATTGTTGTGATTTAGGGCGATACAAGAATACGCTGAATTGAATCGAAGCTCTCACAGTCAGAGTTTGGGCTGTTGTTGTGCAGCTTTTTCCTATAGAAAGTTGTCTTGTTGTGAAGAATACAAAGGAATTGTTCATTTGTAAAACAGAAAGATTGAACCAAGAATAATACAACTTTTGACACGTTTTCTAAAGCCAAAGATCTGTTGTTAGAAATATAGTTTTCAAATATTTCAGCTTTGATGGTAAAAGCTTCACTCGCCCAAATATGGCTCCATAAACTTCTTCACCTCAGCCACATGTGAGCAATGACAGAGACTTACTGTTTTGCTTTGTGCAGTGGGGATATGAGGTAGTACAGGCTTGAATCTATTCTGACTGTGTTAAAACAAGATTCTCAGATGGGACAAAGACAGTTAGTCCTATTTCAAGAACTGTTGCTTTATTTTCTCATCCCAAGGGACACATTTCTTGTCAGTTTGCTTTGTCCCACTGGCAGATCTTGTTTTAAGGCAGTCAGAAAGTTAAGACACATGTTTTAGTAGTTTGTCCTTGTTGCAGTGTGTCTGACCTGACAAGTACATGGCCTTGTCCACCATGAACTCTTCGCTGAAGCGGATGTGGCAGAAGTTCTTCTTGCTCTTGCGGATCGCCATGATCTCTCCGCACTCGTCGAACACCTCCCGGATCACCTCCTCCGTGGCGTTCTCCGGTAACCCGCCCACAAACACGGTCCGACAGCCGGGCGGGCGGTCGCGGGTGGAGGGAGGAGGCAGGTCTGCAACACACCGACAATTACCAGCTGAGACCCACCAGCTGAGACCCACCATCTGAGACCCATCATTTGAGACCCATCATTTGAGACCCACCATCTCGGGTGACATCCGTGTAAAGAAGCTTGTTCTGCTTCATCACATGTTGCAGCTGTAGACTTCTGCCTTCACCAGAGTAACGTGATGGTGACGGTCTCTGATCAGCTGTTGTTACCAGATGTGACCACACCCAGATCCGTCATACTCACCACACCCCCTGTAGTCTCTGAAGAAGTGAGTCCCAAGTGTGAGTCAAGGTGAAGGTTGACTCTCAGTTGATGGTGCGTGTCCTGCTTCCTGATTTCAATCCCCTTTCTATCCTTTTGTAATTGGGTTTGTGGCCAGTTTGATAGATCAGTCAGACAGATCCATCTGGTAACTACAGTTGAAAGACCATGAAGCGTTCACACAGTCCTCCTGGTGTAGTTGCCGATGTAAATACTTAGGTTGGTCAAGTTCTCGTCATAAGTCTCTCGTTGAAGCCGATGAAATTAACTTTGTCAGGTCTGTAAATATTGGGACATTGACACAATTCTGATCAGTTGAACTTTCAAATTATGTTACGATCAAATCATTCATTCAAGTCATTCTCCTCAAAACAGCTTGGTTTCGTCACAAGTTTTCAAAAAAAATTTGGCGTCTGTCCCAGAGAAGTGAAAGCGGACCACCCTCCCTTGGCCAATCAGCTCTCAGGCCAAAGTAAGTAAGTAGTAAGGAAGTAATCTTAATTTATATACTGCCTTTCACAGACCAGAGTCACAAAGCGGTTTACAATTGTGGGAATTTGTCCTCTCATGTTTTTAGTGGTAGGGGAAACCGGAGTGCCCGGAGGAAAACTACGGAGACACAGGGAGAACATGCAAACTCCACTCAAAACGGCTCTGTTCCGACCGGGGTTTGAATGCAGTCGGTATGCAGAATATAGCATGTTTTCTAACAAGAAGAAGATGAAGAATTGTGGTGATTTGCCATATTTTACTTCCTATCCGGGGAAACCACATTATTTAGGGACTCCTCCAAAGTGAGGAGTCCCAGCTTTAACTGCAGTATCTCAGATGTACTCACTGGGGTTCTGCGGGAACAGGGTGCAGCTTTTGCAGTGGATGATCTCTTTGACCACAGGCAGCTCTGGACCAGGACCAGGACTGGGACCAGGACCAGGACCCGGACTGTGGACCAGCCCCAGTCCCACCAGAGGATTCAGCGGCGTCAGGAGGCGCAGGCTGGGGTCGAAGCGCTGGAGACACAGAGGCTCTGAAAACACAACATAAAAGAGTTCAATAGATGCTGGACCTTCCTGCGAGCTCGCTCAAAAATGGTGGAGTGGAGTTTGCATGTTCTCCCTGTGTCTGCGCAGGTTTCCTCTATTACTGAAAATTTATACAATAGGTGTCTGAAAAAGTTGATCTACAGATGTGAAAAAGGCCTCTAACAAACGTATGTGAACACTAGTGATAGAACAAACTCAACTGTGAGAGCAAGAAGCGAGAAGATTTCTGTACGACATCGTTATGCTTCTGTGGTTCCAAAGTTAGGTACATCAGCTTTACAAGACCAGAACGTCTCACCATTTTGAGAGTCTTACACATATAGACGGCACATGTCTTTGTTTGGGGCGTCTTCCATCTGTAACATTTCAACATCAGGATTTTGCGATGACCCAAACTTTGCTCTAATTACCTCCACATTTTTACCCCAGAGAAACCAGTTCTGATGGTTGTCTTCCTCTGCGTCTGAGCATTTCTACTTTTGGCAGAAAAACCCGGAGCCAGAGGCGATCAGCTGGTCCCACTCGGCTCACAATCCATCTCCAAGAATCTTATACTGGAGATTCAATTACTGCACTGGTGGATATTTTGTAGTAGTAGTAGTACTAGTAGTAGTAGTAGTAGTAGTAGTAACAATAGTAATAGTAATAGTTAGTATTTGTAGTATCAGTAGTAATAGTAAGTAAGTAAGTTTTTATTTATATACCGCCTTTTCACTGCAGATCTGAGTCTCAAAGCGGTTTACAATTATTAATTTTGGGAAATTGTCTCTCACTCCACACAGAGATGGGAGCGGGGTCGCCAGTACAGGAAGCGCATGCCAGAACTATTGGACATACTTTTAGTGGTAGGGGAAACCGGAGTACCCGGAGGAAACCTACGCAGACACGGGGAGAACATGCAAACTCCACTCAGAAAGGCCCTGGTCCGACCGGGATTCGAACCCAGGACCTTCTTGCTGAGAGGCGAGAGTGCTATCCACTCAGCCACCGTGCCGCCCATAGTAGTAGTAGCAATAGTATAGCAGTATAGTAACAGTAGCAGCAGCAGTAGTAGCAGCAGCTGTAGCAGTAGCAGCTGTAGCAGTAGCAGCAGCAGTAGTAGCAGCAGCAGTAGCAGTAGCAGCAGCAGTAGTAGCAGCAGCTGTAGCAGTAGCAGCAGCAGTAGTAGCAGCAGCTGTAGCAGTAGCAGCAGCAGTAGTAGCAGCAGCTGTAGCAGTAGCAGCTGTAGCAGTAGCAGTAGTAGCAACAGTAGCAGCAGCAGTAGTAGCAGTAGTAGTAGCAGTAGCAGCTGTAGCAGTAGTAGCAACAGTAGCAGCAGCAGTAGTAGCAGTAGCAGCTGTAGCAGTAGCAGTAGTAGTAGCAGCAGCAGTAGTAGTAGCAGCAGTAGCAGCTGTAGCAGTAGTAGCAACAGTAGCAGCAGCAGTAGTAGCAGTAGCAGCTGTAGCAGTAGCAGTAGTAGCAGCAGTAGTAGCAGCAGCAGTAGTAGTAGCAGCAGTAGCAGCTGTAGCAGTAGCAGTAGCAGTAGTAGTAGCAGTAGCAGCAGTAGCAGTAGCAGTAGTAGTAGCAGTAGGTCAGAGTGACACTGCTGCTGCAGATGCCTGTGTGATGAATGTGAGAGTGTGGTTTTAAGTGCCCTGATATCTCTGACACCATTTTAACGAGTTTCTCTGGCCCCGAGGAGCAGAGCGGGAGAGGGAGGGGGGTGCTGGGGGCCACTGTGCTCTGCTCTGGTGATGAATGAGGTTTGTGCTGCTGTTTTCTCTCTCCACAAACCTCAGCTGCGTTCACCTGAGCCCTGTCTGAAGGACACCTCACACCGACTAATACTCCACTCTGATTGGCTGCTACAGTTGTGGACGCTGGAGGCTTTTCAATGTGTTTCTGGAATAGATTTATCTGAGACTTCAGTGAATGGTGTGATAAAAACTAATATAATCCAGGATTTACAGCCTCAGACCCTGGATCTGGTCCTCTGCCCTTATGGACTAATGGACCCATGTGTTTGTTAATATTGCATTTCCGGCGGGCGTATACTCGGGCATCACTGTGTGCGCTGGCGTTTGCCCTTGATCCACAGCGCAGCAACGCGTGAGTATGCAAATCAACAATTTTGAAAAGTCTGAGGACTGCTGTTGTGATTTTTCTTGGGTTTCATATGACGTTGGGGCAGTGGCGCGAATGACATGTGTGGGACAGGACTGGACCGGACGTGACGTACCCTGGCGGTGCAGTCTCCCGGGTATATACACAGAGGTAAATAAAGACAAGAGTTTCTTCCATGTTCCAACTGTGGTGTCATATAAAGCAGTACATTTCAAATCACTCAAATGAGGCGGGCGAGGGGGATCAAGGCATTTCCAGATAAGCGCCCCCTGCGGGCCACCCGAATGAAACTCAGCCTAAATCAAGACTCTTTTGAGAAATATTTTTTAGTACTCCTTTAGAATAGAGTGTCCCCGATTAAGACTGTTAAAACAAACATACACCGCACAGGATGAGAGCCTTTTGACTCCAAAACAGACACGATTTACATGGTTTTCAATGGGAGCAAAACTGAGTTGTCCCACCTCTGCTCATTCGCCCACTACAGGCCAGGTTAATGAAACCCACGAATAAAAAAGTATAGAAGTATTTTCTAAAAAATCAGGCCGAAAGCATTAATTTTACACTGTAGTGGAAAGGCTACCTCTAAAGTGTAATGGAAACACAAGCAGGTAGACTAGGGCCAAATAGGGCTAGTGGAACCTTGCTTAAGTCACTGGATTCTTCTGGAGCAGGCTGTGATAGGCTGTAGTGTGCTGTAAGTGTGTGCAGCAGGTGGGAGCAGGGAGGTCTCTCTGCATCAGGAGAGCCGTACATCAGAGCTGCTCCACAGTAATCACTGGGGGCCATTAGTCGCACTGCTCTGACGGCTCCTTCAGACTCCATTTCATTCACTTTAACCTTGTTTAGGGCAAAAGGAGGAACAGCCCAGTTCTGGTGCAACGTGGAGGCCGTGTTCAAATACAATCGTTGTTTCTAATGCGAAATGTGGCTCCTGGCAAATGGAATCCATCAAAACCTCTACGTAAACCAAGGGCCGCATGAGGCCGAGTCTGGGTGAAGCTGGGACGCATTAAGGGCTACGTATATCATGTGTTTGTGTGTGTGTAGAATATATGAACAGTGCACTCAAATAAACTCAATAATTAGGGTTTTCAATGGTGTATGACCCAAATCATCCTCACACATGTGCTTAGGACTGTGAAACATGAAGAAGAGAGAAATATGGGACCTTTAAGTCTGGATCTTTTTGGGTGAATGAGGATAGAGGGTGTTTTTTCCGGACGAGTTCGTGTGAGGACTGGATGATCCAACCGTCTGAATCAGACTTTATGACACACAGATGTGAGAAAGAGTCTCAAGACCAAATGTCTGGAAAGTGATTCAAGCAGGAACCAGCTGTGATCTCACGTTACAGACAAAGAATCGAATGAGGAAACACTTTGTCCACATGAACGAGGCCGGTGTGGTTTTAAAGGTGCTCTGTGTAACTTCTCTGATGTCTGGTGTGTCAGCACTTTTCTATGTACACACAAGAGAGTGGCAGACACAGGGGCAGACATGGCTGCAGACGTTGTGGCAGACTTTGTGATGGAGATGGAGATTGGATTTTCGAGAGAAGACTAATTCACACACATAGAGTCATTGGTCCAGAGGGGGAAGATGACCACTGTCCATAAATGTTATTAGACTAATTGCGTCTGAACAACATTTGACTTGATTGGATCACAATGAACAGTTTAAAAAGTTAGAGTTTCTCACCGGACATGAGAGGCTGTGTACTGAGCCCCATAGGGACGATGCCCAGGTTGTTCATGGCAGTGGTCCAGGCTCCAGGCTCCGAGGGGAGGGGGGGGAGAGAAGGGAGGGAGAGAGGGTGCTCCATGCTTCCCACGGCGTCTGCTGCAAGAGAGAAAGGAGAGACATCAACCAGGTCACCTGTGGTGTGCTTTCATTTACTCTCAGTAATGAACATGTACTTGTAACTGCGGTCAGAGACAATGTTCCAATTTCAATACAATAACTAATTATATCTCTGATGATAAACCAGGAGACAGTAATGCCGCGTTCAGACCGGATCATGCGTTGCAGCGACTTTCCATGCAAAGTCAATGGTGAACTGCATGTGCGTCTCGGGATGCACTTACAGACTGCGCGGTAGAGACGGTAGGTGCAGAAAATCAACGGAAGAGATAAATATTGCTGAACGTTTCCTTGGACGCTCGTGCAGCGACCAATCAGAGAGCCGCAAAGTGGTCATGGGGACATTAGCGGACTGAGCGAGCAGACTGAACATACTGTTAACAGCCAAAACAGGAGCTACACCAGGACTAAACCAGGACTAAACCAGGGTTGACAATGGGGGACATAATACAATGGGGGACATAGTGCTTGTTAACATGTGAGTTTTCATGCTCCCGTGACTTTATGCAACTGCTTCGAGCGTGTTCACCGATGCGGAAGTACCGTTTAATGATAAAATAAACGAATGCCGCACCTCCGTGAACACATACTGCTGATATAAAGTCTCTGTCAGGTCTCTGGACACAGAGAGGCTGCAGATGTCACGGTGTGGATTTTGTTATTTTGTATTTTGGTTTTCTTTTGACATTGTTCTCTGTAGTTTGGTTTGACTTCCTGTGCTGTTTCCCCTGTCTTGATTGTCTGCCCCGCCCTGATTTGTTTCACCTGTGTCTGTGTCTATATGTACCCTGTGCTTCTCTCCCCTTGTTGCTGGTCCATTGTCTTGTTCATGTCTTGTCAAGTTCTGTCCTGTTCCTGGTTTCTTTTGATTTTGGAGTTTATTTTTATGCCTTGGACTTTGTTTTATTAAAACCTTTATCTTTGCATTCCTGCGTTTGAGTCCTCCATCATCTCACTCCATGACAGCAGAGCTGCATTATTGGAGAAGAACTTTACACAAAAAGCCGCTCGCTTAACTCCATTAGCATCAAAGTCCGCCCGCTACTTCCGCCACTTCCGGCGGGCGCCACCGCAGCCCAGGACTTCTGGTGTGAAATTAGAGAATGTGCGTCTGGTGCGCGAGGCGTCAGCGTTCCAGCGTCGGCGGTCTGAACACGTCACAATCCTTCATAAACACCAATCTATATTGTTTTATAACACCCAAAGACTTTGCGACAGGGCTCAGTTGGTAGATCGTTGGTCTTTGGGCCTGACAGTCGTGGGTTCAATCCCCAACAAGACCTTCTCCCTCTGGTGTCTGCTGTCGTTGTGTCCTTGTGCAAGACACTTAACTCCCCTCTGCCTGAAGCCAACACTGAAAGATCAAGAGCTACATACCACTAGCCAAAGCAGATCTGTGGAGCTACGTACCACTAGCCATAGCAGATGTCCCTCTTCAGCCCTCTCATCAGAACCTTCAGACTCTGGCAGGTGATGTTCTGACTGGATCCGAGAGCTTGTGGTTCCCCTGCAGACAGACAAAGGAAGATAAATGAAGTCTTTACAGTATTATAAAGATTTAAAATTCCCATCAGATTTATTGATTGGTCCAAATACATGTATTTCTGGCCTCTGCCACATCGAGATCAGCTTTTTCAAACAGAACAGTGGAATATAGAGGACCACCCTCACTCAGCCAATGTCAATCATGGAAAAGATTAACTGTTTTCTAAAAAGATGTTGACAAGACTTTCTGTTTCTGTTGAGACAAACATTTATCATTTATGAAAACTATTTATGGAACAATGAAGTTACATTCCTCAGCTTTAACTTTATTGCACTGACTCAGCAGAAGTGTTAAATTCAAAAGCAACATTCATTGAGGATGTATCTACTCAAACAGAGTTGTCAAAAGTGTCAATCATTACGAAGGTCCCGCCCCCAGGCTGTGGTTCATTCGTCGATCTGACACTGACTGGATCTGACACTGGACATGTCCCACTGAGGCGTCTGAGGAGCAGACCATGTGTCCATCAGTCATGCAGAAAGAAGAGAAAGTTTGACGCTGTGTTCATAACCTCAGAGTAACTCGGAGAAGGGACCTGACTGTTTTAATGTGACATCACTAACAGGAGACAAAAGTAACATATTTTCCCCAAACAGCATTAAAGGAGTTAAAAACAGAAGCATAAATACTCGAGAAACTACCCAAACTATACGCGATGGGCAATACTTTTGTTTAAAACGGCAGGACTATGGTCGTGTGTGTATGAGTGTATATATGTACAGTATGTGTGTGTATACTGTGTGTGTGCGTGTGTATATATATATGTGTATATGTTATGTGTACAGTATTTGTTTGTTTGTATGTGTGTACATGTGCTTTTTGTAATTATATGTGATCTTTGAGTGACTCTTGCTCACTGTATCCCTGGTTGTGTGTCTGTATGTGTGTGTATATATGTGTGTATGTGATCTTTGAGTGACTCTTGCTCACTGTATCCCTGTGTGTCTGTATGTGTGTGTATATATGTGTGTATGTGATCTTTGAGTGACTCTTGCTCACTGTATCCCTGGTTGTGTGTCTGTATGTGTGTGTATATATGTGTGTATGTGATCTTTGAGTGACTCTTTCACACTGGGCTCCAGGTTGTGTGTCTGTCCCCAAAGTGACGTTTTGCGGCTCTTCGGTCGTGTTTGTGATTCATATTTGATGCACAGAATCAAAGTGCAGCAGTAAAACCCTCAGGCCTTTGGAGAGTTGCAGTTTGTAACCACTCAAACATTTATGACACTTTAACTCAGACACACAGCTCCAAACACCAGCACGACTCACGGAGAATATGCACACACTTTCCACAACGTTAGGATGTTGTTTCATTAGAGACAACACAACTCTGGATGGGTAAAAGCCTTGTAGAGACCTGTGTGTTTGTGGAGCAGAGCATTAGGACCAGGAGGAGACTTGACTCTTTACTGATGCAGCAGGGCCTGAGGACATTCATGTTCAACCACCCATCAGCTGATACACACAACCACCAGAAAAACACACATATATTTTTCTATGTTCTTGCTGTTTCCTCTTATACATGGACTGTCTACAGATGGACGATGCTAACTCGCTAGCTCAATGAAGCCAGATAGAGAAGTGTCAAAGGCTGTGATCCTGCTATAGATAGATAGATAGATGGATACTTTATTGATCCAGCAGCAGAAGACTCATCTAGGTTTGTTGTACAGTCTGACAGCCGAAGGAACAAAGGATCTCTTGAAACGTTCTGTTCGGCTGCGTAGTGACAGGAGCCTGTTGCTTCGATGACTCCTCTGAGCGGCCATAGTGTCATGCAGAGGGTGTCTGGAGTTACCCCGGATGTCCTGCTTTAGAGCCCTCGACCTTCTCTCCAGCACAGCTCCCACAGAGTCCACACTTCTCCCCATCACGGAGACACATTTCCTGATCAGCCTATCGAGCCGGTTACTGTCTCTGGAGGTCAGACTGCCGCCCAAGCCCTGGTGATCCAAGATGGCTCCCTATTCAAATGAATGGCTTGTGCTCAGTAGCGCATGGGACTTAATGGAGACCGGGAGATTAGCAGAACTCGCCTATATTTGGGCATCGTCTGGTCCTTCCGGTTCTACGCATTGGACGAGCTCCCATGATGCGTGTGTGGCTTTCATGCACGTGCACAGAGGGGCTCGGCCGCGCTCTGACCAATCAGAGCTGCTGATCAGAGCAGAGTTAGAGCGGAGTCAGAGCAGGAAGGAAAGGAGCAGAGTTTGTGGCAGTAAAGTGTGGATTTAAAGAAAACAGAAGAATTTATGAAGAAAAAAAGTTCAGGATGACAAGGGACACTAATATCCCCACAAAATCCGATCTGTATGAAAGCTGTAGGTTCTCTGTCAGCTGAGGTCAAGCTGTTTTAATTTACATTGAGTTCTATGGGACTTTATTCTGGGTAGCCCTCGTGAATTTAGTCTGCAGTACCACGGGCGCTCCCTGTGCCCGTGGGTGGGACAGCTCTAAGCTAGTGATACACTGTCTAGTTATTATTATAGATCCATGCTGCCGCCCCAACACGTGACCGCAAAGAACACGGGCCTAGCTACCACAGACTGGTGAAATAGAAATGAGCCATGTAAGAACTGACCATCAGTGACCAATCAATATTCTGGATTTATTTTGAGTGTTTTATTTCTGGGATTGAACCAAAGCTGAGCTAAAGCTAAAGAGGACTCAGTAATGTGGACAGATACATGTTTTTCATGATTTATTATGAGGTATAACAAGCCATTGTAGCTCTCACTAAGCTGCAAACCTTCATTGGTCTGCCCTATGCTGTTATAATAAACATCTAGCAACAAAATGAAGTATTGTGGTTTCAAAAAGAAAGTCAACAGCTCAGTCTGAAGAGTCCCATAACATAACCAGGGTGAAAAATTTAGATTTGAACAGAAGGATGTGTTTGTCGTGTGTTTGGTGATGATCCAGGACACTTATGGACCAATGTCTCTATGTGTGAACGGTTTGATTCTCTGATCTGTGTTGGAGAATCGACAGCTTCGTAAAGTCCTCTGAAATAACTACTTCTGTGATTTAGAGCGAGACTAAATTAAATTGAATAGAATTGAAATGTGTGCTGATTATAAACAGCAGTCCCTATGGTCCTTGTGGACGTAGCTGACAGGAACATTTCTTTTATAACATCTATTTTTAGAATATTATTTAGATTAGATCAGATATTTCTGTGAATGATCCAGGGCTGTACCTGGTGTAACTGTGTCCTCCATAAACACAGCGTTTGGAGCATGTTCCAGTTCTTTCTTTGAGTAACCCGCGACGTGCTCTTCTCTGGAGTAAATGCAGATGAGTCCTGATTGTTATTCGTCTCACGTCGCTGTTCGCTTCTGACACGAGCAAATCATCCTGAACCGAGACACGTCCTGTTTTTATTAAAATTCAATCAACTCACTGTCCACTGTGCTCCACACTGCAGCTCATCATTATATAAGTCTCACCGATCCAGGAGAAACCGGAGGCTGGAACTATGTACTTTAAACTAGGGTTTAATCCCGGGACACGGGATTCCCGGGAAATCTGATCAAAACTATTTCCCGATTCCCGGGAAATGTTATGACGGGAAACGGGAAATGAAAGTTTAAAAAAAAAATCCAGTGCGCTCCTATTATAGAGCATGTTTATTGTTGTTCAAAGTTCAAACATATTTCATTTACAATCAACATGTCTACAGCTGAGAGGATGGCTCATAAATTGTGTTTTTGACAACAAATATGGGTCTTAATCGCGCTAAACCACAACTTGTAATGAGGCCAGCCTCAGGGTACGGGGCACATGTGAGCCCAGAATTCGGCTACATTCAATTCTATCAGAAAGCTCCTTTCTTTTTTTCCATCGGCTAAGGGCAGCAACAGGTTTGGCTAACATACATATAATACATTTTAAGAGTTTATTTCCAAATGGGGGATTACATATCTGCGCTCAAACTATTATCTGGACTTAAACATGAAACTGGTCTGAACTGAAGTGGTCTGTGCTGTTCATTAATAACTAAGGTAAGACCCATAACACAATTGGAAATGTGCCTTTTACGAACTTTTGCGTTTTGTTTGAGCAAACAATGCGGGCCATGGAAAACATTCTGCTGTAGCCAAACTAATTGTGAATAAGCCGCTCTGTAGGTTCTGTTGATTTATATGATATATATTCATCTGATTGGGCTGAAGTCTGTGCCTCCAGACCACACCGCACGTCACTGGTTGACAAGTGGATTGCGCAGACATTTAGAATCTCATAATAGTGAAATTCCTGAAGAAAGCCCATCAACAAAACGTCTGAAAACGCTATGGCTACTTTAGCAAAGCTAGCAAGTCGCTTGGTGAAACATTAGTGGAGATGGCAGCTTTTGTTGGATTATATATTTGAGTGATATCATACATTACTTGGGCTAAAAACAACAACTACAAACAACAGCTATTTCCCGGGATTTCCCGGGAAAGGCGTCGTCTTTTCCCGGGATTTGATACATCTCATTTTTGGGAAAAATATTAAACCCTACTTTAAACCAGCTTTAGACCAGCTTTAAACTAGCTTTAAATCAGGTCTAGACCAGCTTTAAACTAGTTCTAGACCTACTTTAAACCAGCTCTACATCAGCTTTAGACCAGACTTAAACTAGTTTTAAACCAGCCCTAGACCAGTCTTAAACTAGCTTTAAACTAGCTTTAGACCAGTCTTAAACTAGCTTTAAACCAGCTTTAGACCAGTCTTAAACTAGCTTTAAACCAGCTTTAGACCAGATTTAAACCTGGCGTCTCCACAGACTCAGATGTGGCAGAATGGTATGCTCAACTGAAACATGAAATAGAATAATCAATGAAGTTTTCGTTTTCTTCTAGGAATATTATTGAAAAGATTAGGTCTCCTCGTTCTACAGTCTGAGTCCTGGATCTACAGCCTCAGTCCTGGTGAACCGCATCATAGTGAGACAGCGCTGTATCATTTTGCTTTACTTCACATCTATAAAATGTATTTGTGTATAGCCCTAAATCACAACAGTACTGTAGTTATCTCAGAGGACTTTACAACCAGCTTCAGAACCAGGAAGTACGATCACATTAGTCCAGTCCTCAGGTCTCTGCACTGGCTTCCTGTGGCTCAGAGAATAGACTTTAAAACAGCTCTGCTTGTGCTCCTCCCACCAAAATATATTAGTGACATGTCAGTCCCATATGAACCAGCCCGGACTCTGAGGAGCACAGGGACTGGACTCCTGTTAGTGCCTAGAGTCAGAACTAAACATCGGGAGGTTGCTTTTTAGATTCATGCTGCTAAAATCTGGAACAATCTTCCTGAAGATGTGAGCCTCCTCTCTGACAATGTTTAAAAACAGGTTAAAACAGTGCTGTTTAGCTGTGCTACAACTGAGGGATTTTTATATATATATATTTTCATCTTTCTTTTACTGTGATTATTTATGATTTTAATGCTATCTTGTTTTGTTCAGTACTTTGAATTGCCTTGTGTATGAATTGTGCCATAGAAATAAACTTGCCTTGCCTTGCCTTGCCTTACAAAGCTGTCAATTTTCCAACACATAAATGTAGCTAAAGTCACAGAAACTGCTGCGTTTGTGGTCGAAAAACAAAGAAAAATGTGGCCGCTGTATGAGTACTTTTGCACATCTCTTTGGGGTGACATTTCTGCTCCTCTCTCGTCTGTGTTGAATCCACAGATGTTGATGTCGGTGTAATGGGCCCTGGCTTGGCTCTTTACAGAAAACCCACAGCCTCCTCGCGGCACAGACCTGCGTGTCTGCCTCTCACTGACGATCTTTGTGTTTGCCGATGAAATGTAGCGTCTCGCAGGTGCCGCACACTGCATTAGGGTCTCTGTAATGCTGCAGGATCGCACACACGTCTGTTCGTGTCTGAGCAAACACAAGCACACGCGTGACAAATAAGGGAAATATGGAAATATGGCTCCGTAGTGACTGAGTGAGTTCTTTGCCTTCAATTTATTATTCACATTTATCAACATTTCTGGACATTGTTCATCTGCCCCTTATGGACCAACGGCTGCTGTGAGTTAGGGCGGTACACAGAGAGATGGACTTGAGTCAAACAAGGCCCGGGTTGGCTATTTTGAAGGTGAATATGTCATTTTGAAATTTTAATCACATTGAAATTTGTAAACTGAAATAGAAAAATTCAAGCTCATTTAAAATTCTAATTCTGATGACACAAAAAATCTCCCATATTTGCTCTAGCTTCCCCTGACTCCTCTCTCTCCTCCCCCTTCTCCAGGTGTCCTGTCTCCTCTCTCTCTCCTCTGGGCCTCCCCTCTCCTCTCTCTCCTCTGGTTCTTGTCTCTCTCCTCTGGTCCTCCTATCCCATCTTCCAGGCCTCCTGTCTCCTCTCTCTCCTCCAGGCCTCCAGTCTCCTCTCTCTCCTCTGGTCCTCTACTCTCTCCTTTGGGCCTCCTCTCTCTCCTCCAGGCCTGGACTTCTTCTCCTCTCTGATTTTCCCTTCTCCTCTCTCCTTTGGACATCTTCTCTCCGCTCTGGTCCTCCTCTCCTCTCTCTCCTCCAAGCCTCCGGTCTCCTCTCTCCTCTGGACCTCCTCTCTCTCTTCTCTGGTCTTCCCCTCTCCTCTCTCTCCTCTCCCTCCTCCGGGCCTCCTCTCTCCTCTCTCTCCTCTGGTTCTTGTCTCTCTCCTCTGGTCCTCCTATCCCATCTTCCAGGCCTCCTGTCTCCTCTCTCTCCTCCAGGCCTCCAGTCTCCTCTCTCTCCTCTGGTCCTCTCCTCTCTCCTCTGGACCTCCTCTCTCTCCTCTCTGGTCTTCCCCTCTCCTCTCTCTCCTCTCCCTTTTCCGGGCCTCCTCTCTCCTCGCTCTCCTCCGGGTGAATCCCTGGTTGCTCCTGTGTCTTCTGCTCAGTTTCACACACATGAAACATTCATCTCCCTCTGCGTCCTGTTTATAATTCATGACTCACTTGACATTGCTGCATCATTCACACCGGCGCCGCCTCTGTGGCCGTTAGCTTAAGCATTAGCTCTAGAATTAGCATTAGCATAAGCGTATAGCACTGAAGAGATGGGACTTGAAGCAGTGGTAGAAACCATAACTTCAACAAAGGGACAAAGGGAAACAATCCCATTGCAAATGAGTGAACACCTGATAGTTACAACAAATCTGCGAAGAGGAATGGGTCAGAATTCCAACCAACTACTGTGGAAGGATTGAAAATCAAAACAGCGTACAGGTGTACAAGCGTACAGCGTACAGGCTTTTTATGAATACAACGTCTGTCTTTGTATATACTGTACCTGTGTATGTGTATGAAATGTGCACTTTATTTATCCCCGTAAAGAAATGTGGTCTCTGCATTTGACCCATGTCAGTCAGTCGGTGTAGTAACAGAGGACCCATCTCCAGATGTTGATGCTCTTCAGGACCAAAGCTGGAGGATTTTCCTATTGTACATGGTTTTAGTGGTAGGGGAAACTAGCCTGGCTCTGCCAGACCCATGTAGTTCCGCCATGCTCCACCAGAGGTGTTTGGCTGAACCACATTGGTCTGGGACTCCTTCATAGCGGATACATTTCAGAAGGCAGGGCCTTGTAGAAAAAATCCTTGTAAGTGATTGGATAAACCACTTGTCCGTTTTCTTGAATGAAGTCTGCTTTCAACCACTCACATCGAAGCACACGACTCCCATAGGTTGCCAAATGCCGGCAAGATTTTCCAGCCCAAAATCCGCGAGAATGCCCAAAAAAATAAACACTCAGAATTATTTTTGGGCTAAAAACGTTATGTAATCAACTTGGGCTATCATGATTCTGTTTATTGTCTTTCTGTTTATTTATTACCTTCAAGTCTCTTGGAAAAAGTACGCAGGAACCCACCCAACCTGGCAACCCCGCTGTATAGTGTTGTAACAGGAACACCTATCCCAGTGCTTAAACCAAACTTTACACGGACATTTGATTCTTAAAACACACTTATAACAACATGGAACCATCAACATCTCGCCTCATATTGCATTATAAGTGACATCCGTGTCTTAATTTGTTCGTATTTAAACTTTTAAAAAGATCTGCATGACACTCACGAGAAGATAGTGCAAACCCGACGTAACACCGACAATCCTGATCGGTCGATTATTTTCTGATCTGCCGAAGGAGTTTGCTATGCGCTCGATACCAGACCAATGTGGTTCAGCCAAACTCCTCTGGTGGAGCATGGCAGAACTGAATGGGTCTGGCAGAGCCAGGCTAAGGGGAAACCGGAGCAACCAGAGGAAATCTACGCAGACACAGGGAGAACATGCAAACTCCACTCAGAAAGGCCCTGTTCCGACTGGGACTCAAACCCAGGACCTTCTTGCAAAGAAGTGTGAGTCTGCCACCATACTGGGTGTGTGTGTGTGTTAGTGTTTGTGTGCATGTGAATGTCAGTGTGTGTGTGTGTGTGTGTGTGTGCTACATTGGTGCCTGCAGTTGTGTTGCTCATCTCCAAACAGCCTCAACACAAACTCTGTCTCTCTGATTATGAATGTCATTTATCTCTGAGTTCAACGTGTGAAGAATCCACCGGGAACAAAACACAACAGACACAGAGACAATGAGAGACAGAGACACACACAGCTGAGACAGAGAGACACAGAGATAGACACAGAGACATAGAAACAGAAAGAGAGACACAGAGACACATGTATTTTCTAAAAACTAATAAGGAGAAGATGAGATCTGGAGCAAACGGAGACTATAGGACCAGGGCCATTTCATGTTTTTTGTGATAAATCTCTAACATGTCTGTAATAAATCTCTGAGGTGTTTGTCTCCAAAGCCACAGAGAAAAGTCCTTCAGGAGACGAACATTCCCCTCGTTCCTCAGATAACGCAGCTGCAGCAAATACATAAATCACTGAGTGTGAGGACATTATGCAAAGAGGAAAACGGCCGCAACCTTGAATGAAAAATCATCCTTTTACTGAAGCAGAGAATAATAACACAAAAGCTTCACACGTGGATCCTGGGAATGAAGAGCATATCATTATGAAAGTGATTTGGTAAAAGATCTGAGCTTTGGCCCTTACGTTTTAACCCCCGATCATATTTACCCAGGTCACACTTTGTAAACAGAAATAGTGTTTCAGTATTATTAACCACAAGCCACCATGAGCTGATGGATTTACCATATTTCAAATGCATTTTGTGAAGAATGAGGAGGAAAGAGAGGAGGGTTTTCAGCAGAAGGAGACGGATGTTCACTAAAGACCTGAACATCAGAAGAAGAGCCTCTATGTAAACAAAGCAGGGTGAAGGTCTGAGGCCCTAAGACCAAGTCCTGTTTGTCTTCAGGACTGGTGTGTGTCTGTGCCTCAGGGCTCCTCAGCTGAGCCATCACCACTGTTTACAGAGAGGCTCTTCCATCTTCAGTAAGGCCAGACAGGTTTATTTGTATAGCACTGTTCATACAGTCAACTCAAAGTGCTTAACAAAACCAAACAATCACACAAGGCATTCAAATCATAAATAATCACAGTACATTACAGATACAATCCTTCTGTTGTATGCACAGCTAAACGGATCTGTTTTCACCTGGATTTGAACAATGTCAGAGTAGAAAACTGTCTCATAATTCCAGATTTTAGATGCATAAATCTGAAACACCAAGTTTACTCCAAGTTTGGAGGAAGGAAATTATTCTGAATGTTGTAGGGAGTGACATTTGTATAGAGTAAATGAATAAATGTGTTCGTTGCTAACCCTAGGCGGAACCCACTTTTCCCACATCTGCCGACATCGAAGCAGAGCAAGACAAACACATTATCATTTGGATCCGTGCCACTTTATGACAAGTGCTGGAGTAAAGTGCAAGTCGAGCTAGTTACCCCAAAAGGACATTAGTTTAAATAACTTGTCAAACTTCCCCCTGGAACTTGCAAAGATTATATATAAGATTATATATAAGTAGAACATATATGATATAACATGCATGCACAGATCTCCTGCGTTGTCCAACCTAAAGCCTGTGTCCATGTGTTCAACATAAAGACTTCCTGCTACTATAAGTATTCAGTCTGGTATTTGTGAGATTTCATAACACTTTGAAGCAACTTTTGTTAAAGTTAAACTCATCATTCTATCAATGTGCAGAAGCCAGTACTTTTCCCTTGTTTTGTCTATCTGAAGGCCAAGCTACATGGCACTGTGGCAGCTGCTGATTGGAGGTCTCCATGCCTCCGCTCTGTATAATACACTTGCATTCTGTTGTATCTGTGTTCGTGTGCTTTGTTCGTGCTGTCTCTACCATCGACAATAAAACATGTCTTCTGTCTGAATGAAAGACGCGATCCCAGACTTTGTCATCTTCTTCATATTCCATGTTCAATTAGCTTACTGTACGTCTTACAGGCCAACAACCTATGAGTAGTTTGGATTAGGATCTCGACCATGACTTCACACACTAAAGACATAAACGTTTAAAATGGGAACTAACCTCTCTATACCCCCTCTACTATATGAGCTTTTCAGTTTTGGTGCTATGGCCATGAACCAGTTTCAGCATCAGATTTCTGCAGCTGAAATCTGGAACAGCCAGAAAAGTGAGACAGGTTCTTCTTCTCTGACAATGTTCAGATCCAGGTTAGAGACAGTTCTGCTTCTGCAACAACTGAAGGATTGTATCTGACTATTTATGCTGTGATTATTCAGGATGCCTTGTGTTGATCTTGTTTTGTTGTATGCCTTTTGTTGTGTATGAACTGTGCTATGCAAATAAACCAGAGTCTGCAGGTAAACACAGTGAAGTTCTCTGGAGACAGCGTCGTGTGCAGAGCTGTTGTTCCGCTTGACTTGCAGCAGCTCACATCTCACTCCACACGCCGCCTCCATCACTGCTGCTGCTGCTGATACTGCTGCTGCTGCTACTGCTAAGAGCATCAGATTAGATACAGGACAAACTTATAGGAACAACACTGAAGTCAGACAACACTGGAGGTTGGATGTTTATCTACCATCAGGACAATTAAGACTTTTAATACAATGGAACGGTTTGTACCAATGGCCAAGTCGAGGCCCAGACCTGAATCCAACAGAGAATCTACGCTCACCATATAGGGTAGACTAACTGAGCTTGAGCTGTTTTGCAAAGAAGAATGGGCAACACTTTCTGTCAGATGTGAAAGGCTGATAGAGACAAGCCCCAATGTGTATTTCACACAAAAGTTAGAAGGCCTTGGAGACTTGACCTGCTTTATAGTCTATACTCTGAGCTAGAGGAAGACCTGAGACCTGGGACCAGGACTATGGGATGATACTTCCTGGTTCAGTGTTTTGAATATACTGCAGCTGTTTGGAGCTGGTTTGTAGAGACCAGTGACCAGCTGTTAGTCTTACACCTGAGACAAAAGCAGGATAAGAATCTCAGAGTCTGATTAGAATACTGTATTTTTGATCCTGGCAATGTTTTTAGGTGGTAAAAAGCTGCTGATGTTTCTGATTGTATGTGACTGTTGAAATATGTGTCAGAGTCCAGTATTACTCCCAGATTTCTGACCTCATTTGAAGGTTTTAGGGCGAGAGACTGGAGGAGACTCTTTCTTCAAAACAAACGGCCTCTGTTTGATGTCACATCTCAAAGACAACACAGTTCAGGAGCAGGTCTGTGTGTTTCTGTGATCTGCAGTGAAATGGAGCCAGTCCTCGTGATAAAAATAGTCCCTCTGTCTCCGTCACGCAGAGCTGTGTTATATAAAGCACTGGCATCACTTTGAACTCATGAATTTAACACGAGCTGAGAACGACTTCACACGTTCATATGTGACGCCTCAGTGGCCTGGAGTCTTCTCTCAGTGGCCTGGAGTCTACTCTCAGTGGCCTGGAGTCTACTCTCAGTGGCCTGGAGTCCTAGAGTCTACTCTCAGTGTCCTAGAGTCTACTCTCAGTGTCCTAGAGTCTACTCTCAGTGTCCTAGAGTCCTAGAGTCTACTCTCAGTGTCCTAGAGTCCTAGAGTCTACTCTCAGTGTCCTAGAGTCCTAGAGTCTAATCTCAGTGTCCTAGAGTCTTAGAGTCTACTCTCAGTATCCTAGAGTCTTAGAGTCTACTCTCAGTGTCTCAGAGTCCTAGAGCAGGGGTGGCCAACCCGCGGCTCGTGAGCTGCATGCGGCTCTTTGGCTGGTTCCGTGCGGCTCTCGGGCTTTCACATGACAAGCGTCAAAAACGCCTCGGTGGTGGCGCTGCCATTCATTCTCTATGTAGTTCTGACCCATAGTAAAGGCCGACTTCACTCCACTAGCCAGGCCACCAAAACAATCTTACGTCGGCGAACGTCAATTCTGATTGGTCAGTCACTCTGCAGCTGCTGCCTCAGCTGTTGCAAATATCATAACAAACAACGTTGCCTCGACCCATGACGTCCGTACGGAAAACAGTTCCTTGGTCGCTGGATGAGGGCAACACCTTCCTCAGTTTGAGGAGAGGACACCAGTGTGAGCTTGATGGTTCCACCAGAAACCAGAAGGTGTTTGTGGAGCTAGCGCTAAGGACGGAGCAGAATGATTCCCACGAACATCACAATGCAGAGAAAAATTAAAAAGCTTAAAAGTGACAACCGTGAAATGAAAGATCACAGCAGCAGAAGTAGAGGCAGAACCGAAAAGTCTGGAGGTGGTTTGACCAAATGGATTAAATTTACGGACATCGGCTGACACCGGCTAACATGCTAAAACCAGCTAACACCAGCTACACCAGGAGATAAGCCTCAACTCTGCCTGGTGAGTGTCTGTCTTCAATCAAATGCAAAAGTATCTGGTCTTATACTGAACATGTGTCTGTGGTTCTAAATCAGCTAAGGTGGTGTTGGTGTTATGTGTCAAATCTATATCTTTTATTAAACGCAGTCAGAGTGAATCATGGTTTGATAAAGACAGTTGTGTTTCTGCTGAACACTGGGTTGAAACTGGATTTTTTTTCTTGGTTAGAGATTGAAAGCATTCATTTCGGAATCATAATTGATGTTCGCTGACGTGAGATTGTTCTGGTATCGACTCGCCCGGTTAGAACCAGGGCCAAACCATTAATAAAAAGTACCGGGGAGCGGTTGAAGCGAGCGGTGGAAGCGCCCGCAAACCGGGGAGAGTCTAGTCCAGCCCTTTAGTACTGCACAAGTCAATTTCTGTCATTATCATGTTGATGACATTTACAATACATCTGTCTGAGCAGAGCACACCTCTCTCTGCTCAGACAGATTGCATGTGTGTGCGCGTGTGCGTGCGTGTGTAAGGGTTGGGGTGATATTTATGTAGTGCACATTTGTATGATGTGGCTCTTTGCTGTAACACAGTAAAAAAATTGGCTCTTAGTCTCTGACTGGTTGGCCACCCCTGTCCTAGAGTCTACTCTCAGTGTCCTAGTCTACTTTCAGTGTCCTAGAGTCTACTCTCAGTGTCCTAGAGTCAACTCTCAGTGTCCTAGAGTCTACTCTCAGTGTCCTAGAGTCTACTCTCAGTGTCCTAGAGTCTACTCTCAGTGTCCTAGAGTCTACTCTCAGTGGCCTAGAGTCTACTCTCAGTGGCCTGGAGTCTACTCTCAGTGGCCTGGAGTCTACTCTCAGTGTCCTAGAGTCTACTCTCAGTGGCCTAGAGTCTACTCTCAGTGTCCCAGAGTCCTAGAGTCTACTCTCAGTGGCCTAGAGTCTACTATCAATGTCCTAGAGTCCTAGAGTCTACTCTCAGTGTCCTAGAGTCTTCTCTCAGTGTCCTAGAGTCTACTCTCAGTGGCCTAGAGTCTACTCTCAGTGTCCTAGAGTCTACTCTCAGTGTCCTAGAGTCTTCTCTCAGTGTCGTAGAGTCTACTCTCAGTGTCCTAGAGTCTACTCTCAGTGGCCTGGAGTCTACTCTCAGTGTCCTAGAGTCTACTCTCAGTGTCCTAGAGTCTACTCTCAGTGGCCTGGAGTCTACTCTCAGTGGCCTGGAGTCTACTCTCAGTGTCCTAGAGTCTACTCTCAGTGTCCTAGAGTCTACTCTCAGTGGCCTGGAGTCTACTCTCAGTGGCCTGGAGTCTACTCTCAGTGTCCTAGAGTCTACTCTCAGTGTCCTAGAGGCTACTCTCAGTGGCCTGGAGTCTACTCTCAGTGGCCTGGAGTCTACTCTCAGTGGCCTGGAGTCTACTCTCAGTGGCCTGGAGTCTACTCTCAGTGGCCTGGAGTCTACTCACAGTGTCCTAGAGTCTACTCTCAGTGTCGTAGAGTCTACTCTCAGTGGCCTGGAGTCTACTCTCAGTGTCCTAGAGTCTACTCTCAGTGGCCTGGAGTCTACTCTCAGTGTCCTAGAGTCTACTCTCAGTGTCCTAGAGTCTACTCTCAGTGTCCTAGAGCAGTGTTTTTCAACCACTGTGCCGCGGCACCGTATGATATTGTCTGGTGTGCCGTGAGAAATTCGTCTACTTTGTCTAAAAATAGCTGCATTCGCTGTTGACGAGCGGTGACTTGTTTTGAACTGTGAGTAACCATGTAATACTTTTTCAAATCAGTAGATGGCAGCAGATAGCTAAGTACTTTGAAACTGAAAAATTGGATGCGACCACTGGCTGTAACAGGTCAGCATTGTGGCGAGAAAGGTAAAATTGGATGCGACCAACAAATGTGTGAGGTAACGAGACAAGAGCTTTGTGGCGAGTGAGAAGTGAAAGTGATAGAGACGTTTTTGAAAATGAATTATGCCGTTTCTGAACAGGATTAACATCCTCCGCTCTGCCCCGGGGTAGCTGTGGCCGCGTTGTAGTGGTTTAACTATGAAATGTACAATTTTTGTACAACAGCTCTCGCGAACGCACTTCTGAACTGGGTACCGAGCGCAGACCGTAGTCGAGTGGACAGAACCACAGACATGCGGACCGGACAGAACCATGGACTCGCGTTCAGGACCTCCCGTGTCCCTCATCCAAAACTCCTGAATTTAAAGCTCGGATACCTAAATTTTTCCCATGCACTAACAATGCATGTTCTTTGTGTGAGTTATTATTTGACTATTTGGGCAGAGAATGGATTTTCTTAGTTTTTTTCCACACAGTTAGTGCCACTTTATTCCCAAACTCTTGTTAATTGTATCGAGAAATATTAAATAAAGCTTAATTTCAAGGCCTGGACTTAAGCATTTTGATGAGAATAACTGTATATTGTGAATATAGGCTACAGAGTATACTGTATACATTATAAGATAAGATATACTTTATATATCACACAGAGTATGTACAGTATATATTTTTTTACATTAGTACTGTATACATTTTTACATTTTCTCCTGGAGGTGTGCCGCAAGATTTTTTCAGTGAAAAAAGTGTGCCTTGGCTCAAAAAAGGTTGAAAAACACTGTCCTAGATTCTACTCTCAGTGTCGTAGAGTCTACTCTCAGTGGCCTGGAGTCTACTCTCAGTGGCCTGGAGTCTACTCTCAGTGTCCTAGAGTCTTCTCTCAGTGTCCTAGAGTCTACTCTCAGTGTCTTAGAGTCTACTCTCAGTGGCCTAGAGTCTACTCTCAGTGGCCTAGAGTCTACTCTCAGTGGCCTAGAGTCTACTCTCAGTGGCCTAGAGTCTACTCTCAGTGTCCCAGAGTCTACTCTCAGTGTCCTAGAGTCTACTCTCAGTGGCCTAGAGTCTACACTCAGTGGCCTAGAGTCTACTCTCAGTGTCCCAGAGTCTACTCTCAGTGTCCTAGAGTCTACTCTCAGTGGCCTAGAGTCTACTCTCAGTGTCCTAGAGTCTACTCTCAGTGTCCTAGAGTCTACTCTCAGTGGCCTAGAGTCTACTCTCAGTGGCCTAGAGTCTACTCTCAGTGTCCTAGAGTCTACTCTCAGTGGCCTAGAGTCTACACTCAGTGGCCTAGAGTCTACTCTCAGTGGCCTAGAGTCTACTCTCAGTGTCCTAGAGTCTACTCTCAGTGGCCTAGAGTCTACTCTCAGTGGCCTAGAGTCTACTCTCAGTGTCCTAGAGTCTACTCTCAGTGTCCTAGAGTCTACACTCAGTGGCCTAGAGTCTACTCTCAGTGGCCTAGAGTCTACTCTCAGTGGCCTAGAGTCTACTCTCAGTGGCCTAGAGTCTACTCTCAGTGTCCTAGAGTCTACTCTCAGTGGCCTAGAGTCTACTCTCAGTGGCCTAGAGTCTACTCTCAGTGTCCTGGAGGTTCCGGAGTGTTTTATCTGTGATGACGATAAATCTCATCAAAGGAGAACATGAATATGATGCAGGATCTGTCTGTAATCTAAGTTAGTCATTGTTGTACATTTAGATAATTATTCACCAGACATGGTTTGAAAAGGGATTGGATGAAGCAAACACTTATAATGTTTTAATTCCCACATATACACTTAAGACACACAATACAAAACAATTAGAAAATAACAACAATAGATTCATTTACTGTATATAGAATGTGCAATATGGAACCACATGTGTCACTGTCCCAGAGCCTCATGCTGCTAACGTGTTTAGATGTAAACATACAACTGTATATACTGTATCTGCACTAGAATATACAGCATTTATACTTTCTTCTTTATTATGCTAAAGTTACAGATTCTAGCAGATTCTTTTTTTTAGTATAGAGTGTTTGATCATTGATTGTGCTGAGTGCTTTTCATTCCTACTGTTGCAACACTGACATTTCCCTGCCGTGGGACAAATTAAGGATCACTTCATTTTGCATTTCTCAGAACTAAGTGTCTGACCATCACCACAAAACAAGGAGAAAGAAGGAGAACATGCAAACTACTCAAAGTCCACTCAGAAAGGTCTGGAGTTGGAATCAAACCCAGAGCCCACGTTTCTTATATCAGCTTGGATGTGTTTTGAGCTAACCCACAAACAATCCAAATTTAGTTCAATATTTTTTTATTTTTTTTATCG
Organism: Knipowitschia caucasica; assembly: GCA_964034765.1. Classification (NCBI taxonomy): domain Eukaryota; kingdom Metazoa; phylum Chordata; class Actinopteri; order Gobiiformes; family Gobiidae; genus Knipowitschia; species Knipowitschia caucasica. The sequence continues at coordinate 8,483,287 of OZ035837.1, read as the reverse complement.
CCCTAAATCACAGCAGTAGTTATCAATTCACCAACACAGATCAGAGAATCAAACATAGAGCCATTGATCTATAAAAGGGCAGAGACCAATATCCAGAAGATACATTGATACATTTCCATCACTGTCGCAGACCATCACTGTCCTTAGACCCTCCTGAATTGTCCAGAAACAAAATGTTAAACTCTCCTTAAAGTCTGGAAAAAGAATAACGTTCTTTACACTGAATGGACAAACGATGGAGACGTATGAACACAAACAAAGCTTCAGAGCCGAGTGCGAAGGCTTCGGGCGACAGACGACATTAGCATATTCCAGCTTTTAACCTGCTCTTATTGACTCCATATCCCTCTAATGAACTCACGCCTTTTGTTCTCTGCATATTCTGTTTTTCATTTTCTCTTTGGCTTTTAAGGATTGCATTAAGCAGCAGTCGGCCTCGCGGCGCAGTGAAACCAACGCTGATGACACGGAGAGAACATGCAAACTCCACCAATAACCTTTTACTGTATTTATCCCAGTAGAAGAATGTGTCCTCTGAATTTGACCCATCCTTCAGGCGTCTGTCAGAACCGGTCTCCAGACGGTGCTCTTGGTCAGGACCAGAGCTCTTGGATTTTTTGACTTTTGTCCCTTATTTAGAGGTTAAATGAAACCTGGAGCACCTGGAGGAAACCTGCATAGACACAGGGAGAACAGGCAAACTCCACTCAGAGAGGCGCTGGATTCGAGGGATTAAAACTCAGAACCTTTTTGATGAGAGGCTAACAACAACAACAACAGCGTTAAATACAGAACTCAATCCGCAGCTTTAGATCCCTCAGCCAATCAGCTCTCAGCCCAAATAGTGACTGATAGTGACTCACAGAAACATGTATTTTCTGATTTTCTATTCACAACATTTGACTTTGAGCTCTTTCTGTTGTTTTTTAAAGTGTACTCAATACATAAAGCACCTCTGAGTATCACTGGACTGGAGCACGGTATGTCTCCTTTAAGGTGTCACTGCTACAACAACACAACATGGCAGCTTTCCTCTGGCTTTTCCTGAGTCATTCCTCACGTTTTCTCGCCTCTCTCTCTCTCTCCTCTCTTTCCTCTCTCTCCTCTCTCTTCTTTCCCCTCCTCTCTTTCCTCTCTTTCTCCTCCCTCTCTTCTCTTTCTCTCCTCTCTCTTCTCTCCCCTCCTCTCTTTCCTCTCTTTCTCCTCTCTCTCTTCTCTCCCCTCCTCTCTTTCCTCTCTTTCTCCTCTCTTTCCTCTCTCTCCTCCCTCTCCTCTCTCTCTTCTCTCTCTCTTCTCTCTCCATGTCGCTCCTTGTCGCTCCTTCCATCCGTCAGAGGAGGTCAGCAGCTCCTGTCACTCAGCGCTCTGGTGCAAATGACTTCTAATATAGACTTAAACAGCACTATTACCCTGGGACTCACAGGCTGCCAATGCAGACTGACGTCAAACACACCATGTAGAGACCAGCATAGAGACCAGAGACCAGCATAGAGACCAGAGAGACCAAAGACCAGATAGACCATAGACCAGAAAGACCAGAGAGACCAGAGAAACCTGCAGAGACCTGCAGAGACCATCAGAGAGCAAAGATTGAGAGACCAGAGACACCAGAGACCAGAGAGACTAGAGACCAGCAGGGAGACCAGCAGGGAGACCAGAGAGCAGGGAACAGAAGCAGCAGACTTTCTGCGAAACACTACGTTTAGATTTAAAGGCGCATTCCCACTGAACAAAACCTGTTGTGTCAAAACGCCTTTAAACCACCTTGAGACCATAGACTGTAAATATTAACAAAAATTGTGCTCTACTGGAGCTATCCAAAATGGCCGCGAGTGGTCCCACCCACAAGAAAATTGCGAGTAAACTAGAGTGGACCAAAAATATTCACCCCCCTCAGCATTGACACACATGTGGAACGGAGCTTTGGGCCAAGAAACAACTTTTGGACCATCCTGTAAAGACGTTTTCGAGAGGTCAGAATGCTATATGTTAGCATTGGCTAATTCTTCTTCTGGGTCCACCCCCATTGGCCCGGGGTGGTATTGCAGCATGTCAGCGCACGTCATTTTGACCACTTTGGAGCCGGGACCCGCCCCTACTGCTTGAGACTTAGCCTTTCTGCCGAGTCATGTTTAATGTTGAGCAGTATGTAAAAAATCTGGCCAAAAGTGGTACTGCAACCTCTCCCACTCTCCCTGACTCAGGTTGCCAGATATGCAAACGATTCCAGCTGGGACCATAATATCTGAATAGAGTTTTGTCAACAACAAATCTATAACCAACTCCTTTTTCACAAAGGCCCCAATAGAAATCCTCGTTTTATTCAGTGTTTTGTCATTGATTTGAGAATCATAACACTACCCCTTCTGCGGTCACATGTTACTTTACCAGTAAGATTAGCTCGACGCAGTGAGTTCTGGCAACCCGGATCAAGGACTCTCTGATTGGTAAATCAGTTAAATAAGTATTGGAAAAGAGCATGGTTTATTTTTTTATTTTTTATTATTTTTTTGGTTGGTTTATTAATGCCTTTTTACAGATTAGGGCCATTTAATGATGAGTTTACGTGACAATCTTAATACAGCAGTAATTTAGTTTTTTTGCTGCTCACATGTTGGCTCAGGGGAAAGTGTTCTAAAACTACACAGGACAGGATATGCATAATGACAGCGTGACGAGCCGTGGAGCTGTGTTTGGGTGAGTGAGGCTCATACATATTGTTTTGACTGTTGCGCACACTGCTGTTCTTTTGAAAATATGTTGGAAAAGGTTCATAATGTTCCTCGAGGATGAACTCTGCTGCTGCACCTGTCCTGCTCCAGCGGCTGCACCACCTCTGCTGCTGCTGCTATTGTCAGTCACTTTTGGCATTTATTTGTTATGATTTATTTGTTTGGATGTGTTTCTGCTGCTGGACTCCTGCATGTTTCCTACAGGAATCGAAAAAGTATTATTCCCTGTATTTCTAACTATGAAAAAACTTGCTATAGTCTATTGTACAGCGTTTCCCTGGCGACCGAGGTACACAGAGAATCTAAACTTAGACACAACTTAGCACAAAAACACCTCCATTCAACACCTACAGCAGCTCAGTCCAAATGTAGGGCCCGGGGTCCCGCTGAGGCTTTCTGCGACCCTCTGCTTTGCTAACCTCTCTGCCAACACAGACCTTCTCAGTTCTGTCAGTGAATTTGTTTGAGTAAAGCAACACGTGTTTATGATCATGGCACAAAACACACGACTCTGAGGCAGATATGTATCATTCTTACATTCAGCCAACTTCAGCTCCGTCACATGGGAATCACTGTGGATGTGTCACAATAGCAGGACCGGTTTGGGGGAAGAGAGTGATGGACAGCCCAGCCCACATCTGTCCACACCTGCATGCTCCTCTCTGGATGTTTGCTGCGTGAGCCACTTCCTGCTCCGTGTCTCTCTGTGCAGAGTCAGTGTCTCAGTTTCACCAGCGCTGCTTTCAAAACCACTCAAAACCAAAATCACTTCCAGCTCAACAAAAGCCATTAACGCTGCTCTACTGTTCCTTTTAATCCACTTAGGTCTGAGCAGGAGGAGACCAGGGCAGAGAGAGAGAGGAGAGACCAGGGAAGAGAGGAGAGAGAGCGAGAGAGAGAGAGGAGAGACCAGGGCAGAGAGAGAGAGAGGAGAGACCAGGGAAGAGAGGAAAGAGAGAGAGAGCGAGAGAGAGAGAGAGAGAGAGAGAGAGAGAGAGAGAGAGAGAGAGAGAGAGAGAGAGAGAGAGAGAGAGAGAGAGAGAGAGACAGAGACAGAGACAGAGAGAGAGGAGAGTCCAGGACAGAGAGTGCAGGGAGAGAGCAGGGCAGAGGGTGAGAAGAGAGCACGGCAGAGAGAGAAGAGAGAGCAGGGCAGAGAGGGAGAGGAGCGAGACCAGGGCAGAGAGAGAAGAGAGAGCAGGGCAGAGAGGGAGAGGAGCGAGACCAGGGCAGAGAGAGAAGAGAGAGCAGGGCAGAGAGGGAGAGGAGCGAGACCAGGGCAGAGAGAGAAGAGAGAGCAGGGCAGAGAGGGACAGAGACCAGGGAAGAGAGAGACAAGAGAAAGCAGGCCAGAGAGGAAGAGGAGAGACCAGGGCAGAGAGGAGAGACCAGGGCAGAGAGAGAGCAGAGCAGAGAGAGAGGAGAGACCGGGGTAGAGAGAGACCAGAGCAGAGAGAGCGAGCAGGGCAGAGAGAGAGAGGAGAGACCGGGGCAGAGAGAGACCAGAGCAGAGAGAGCGAGCAGGGCAGAGAGAGAGAGGAGAGACCGGGGCAGAGAGGAGAGAGCAGGGCAGAGAGAGAGAGGAGAGACCGGGGCAGAGAGAGACCAGAGCAGAGAGAGCGAGCAGGGCAGAGAGAGAGAGGAGAGACCGGGGCAGAGAGAGACCAGAGCAGAGAGAGCGAGCAGGGCAGAGAGAGAGAGGAGAGACCGGGGCAGAGAGAGACCAGAGCAGAGAGAGCGAGCAGGGCAGAGAGAGAGAGGAGAGACCGGGGCAGAGAGAGACCAGAGCAGAGAGAGCGAGCAGGGCAGAGAGAGAGAGGAGAGACCGGGGCAGAGAGAGACCAGAGCAGAGAGAGCGAGCAGGGCAGAGAGAGAGAGGAGAGAGCAGAGCAGAGAGAGAGAGCAGAGCAGAGAGAGAGAGAGAGGAGAGACCGGGGTAGAGAGGAGAGAGCAGGGCAGAGAGAGACCAGAGCAGAGAGAGAGAGCAGGGCAGACAGAGAAAGAGAAGAGACTAGGGCAGAGAGAAGGTGGAATTATGACAAATGATCTTCACAGTGATTCGACACATGGCTTTGAGTCTGAGAAATCCAATATTATGAAGATCTGCAGTTGTTAAATCAGGATAAATATTATTTGTTATTTATCCGACCATAGCTTTGTTGCACTGGCTTCCAGTTCATTTTAAACATTGATTTCAAGTTTTGATTGTGTGTTTTTAAAGCCTTGAATGGACTGACCTAACAATAGACCTGTTTCGCACGCTGAGGTCCGAGGGAAGGTACCATTGGAAGGTCCCAAGGTCTGATTGGACTCACAAGCTGCTGCCTCAGCTATACAGCCTCAGACCTGGATCTACAGCCTCAGTCCTGGGTCTACAGCCTCAGTCCTGGATCTACAGCCTCAGACCTGGATCTACAGCCTCAGTCCTGGGTCTACAGCCTCAGTCCTGGGTCTACAGCCTCAGTCCTGGGTCTACAGCCTCAGTCCTGGGTCTACAGCCTCAGTCCTGGGTCCACAGCCTCAGTCCTGGATCTACAGCCTCAGTCCTGGGTTCACAGCCTCAGTCCTGGATCTACAGCCTCAGTCCTGGGTCTACAGCCTCAGTCCTGGGTCTACAGCTTCAGTCCTGGATCTACAGCCTCAGACCTGGATCTACAGCCTCAGTCCTGGGTCTACAGCCTCAGTCCTGGGTCTACAGCCTCAGTCCTGGACCTACAGCCTCCGTCCTGGCTTTCTGAATGGTTCCTCTGTTAGGGTCCAAGGACAATCACATTTATCATTTCTGAACAGTGGTCATCCCGCTCTGTTTATTATTTTTGCATTTCCTGTATTTGAAAAGCTTGATTCTCTGTTCTGCTGTGACAGATCTATAATTGATATACAAATAGACAGAGACAGGTGACACACATGAGGGAAACAGAACAGGAACTAAAACTGAAACAAACCCAAATTACCAAAGTACCACAGAACACAAATCCAAACCATTTCCCTGACATTGGATGTAGCATGATACTCAACTACAAAATAAAGTGCTTTAATGGATGAATGAGGATAGTCCACCATCTCATTCTGTTTAAAGTCTATAAAGTGCAATAACATATGCTCAAAGTGCAAGGAGTGGACAGATATTCTCCAGCTCCATGTGTGCTGCAGTGTGAGGAGAGAGCAGCCGTCTGGAGGAGCAGATGGAGAGAGGAGTCATAGAGAGCGACTCCTGTGGACCTCTGCTTTTTAAACACTGCTCCTGTCTTCCTCTGCCTCTCCCTCTGTCTCTGTCTCTCCCTCTGTCTCTCCCTCTGCCTCTACCTCTGCCTCTGTCTCTACCTCTGCCTCGGTCTGTCCTTCTGTCTCTGCCTATCTGTTTGTCTCTGTCTCTCCCTCTGCCTCTCCGTCCATCTTTGTCTCTGCCTCTGTCTCTCCCTCTGACTGTGTCCATCTCTTCCCTTGTCTCTGTCTCTCCCTCTGGTTCTGCCTCTGTCTCTGTCTCCCCCTCATTCTGTGTCTCTCCCTCTGTCTCTGTCTCTCACTCTGTCTCTGTCCTTGCCTCTGCCTTTGTCTCTCCCTATGTCTCTGTCTCTGCCTCTGTGCTCTGCGTTTGTCTCTGTCTCTGCCTCTGTGCTCTGCGTCTGTCTCTGTCTCTGCCTCTCTGTCTGCGTCTGTCTCTCCCTCTGTCTCTGCCTTTGTCTCTCCCTCTGTCTCACCCTCTGTACCTGTTTCTGCCTCTGTCTGTGTCTCTGTCTCTGCCTCTGTCTCTGACTCTCTCTCTGTCTCTCTCTCTGTCTCTCCCTCTGTCTGTGCCTCGGTCTCTCTCTCTGTCTGTGTCTCTGTCTCTGCCTATCTCTCTGTCTCTCCCTCTGTCTGTGTCTCTCTCTCTGTCTCTCCCTCTGTCTGTGCCTCTGTCTCTCTCTCTGACTCTCTCTCTGTCTCTCTCTCTGTCTCTCCCTCTGTCTGTGTCTCTGTCTATCTCTCTGTCTCTCCCTCTGTCTGTGTCTCTCTCTCTGTAACTCCCTCTGTCTGTGCTTCTGTCTCACTCTTTGTCTCTCCCTCTGTCTGTGCCTCTCTCTCTGTCTCTCCCTCTGTCTGTGTCTGTGTCTCTCTCTCTGTCTCTCCCTCTGTCTCTGTCTCTGTCTCCTCTCTCCCTCTGTCTGTGTCTCTGTCTCTGTTTCAGTCTCTGTCTCTCCCTCTGTGTCTGTCTCTCCCTCTATCTCTGTCTGTTCTGGAGATCCTACTATGTAACTATTTAAATAAACGCCTCATTATTCTATGTAACAAACTATGTATCTTATAAGTAGACCGAGTGTGACGTCACCCATGGAGCATCTGTTATTCCTGGAAGAAACTGCACAGAGCTAAAACCAAACAGGCTCTCATAGAAACCACATAGCAACCACATACTGTAGCCAATCAGGAGCAAGACAGATCCATTGCACTCTAGGAATAGAAGGCACTTCTATGGTCAGTAACTGAAGGTATCATCTACAACAAAAAACAATCAAATTTTGTGTAATAAGACAAAGACTGTCTCTCTGGTCTCTCTCTGGTCTCTCTCTGGTCTCTTGTTCTGGTCCTGGGCTCTCTCAATCTCTCTCTCTCTCTCTGGACTCTCTCTAGTCTCTCTTTCTGGTCTCTGGTCACTCTCTGGTCTCTCTCTGATCTATATATGGTCTCTCTCTGGTTTCTCTCTGGTCTCTCTCTCTAGTCTCTCTCTGGTCTCTCTCTGGTCTCTTTCTGGTCACTCTCTGGTCTCTCTCTGGTCTATATATGGTCTCTCTCTAGTTTCTCTCTGGTCTCTTTCTTTATTCTCTCTCAGGTCTCTCTCTGATCTCTCTCTGATTCTTCTCTGGTCTCTCTCTCTCTGGTCTCTTCCTGATCTCTCTGGTCTTTCTTTCTGGTCTCTGATCCCTCTCTGGTCTCTCTCTCTTTGGTCTCCTTCCCTGATCGCTCTCTGGTCTCTCTTTCTGATCTCTCTGATCTCTCCCTGGTCTCTCCCTTTGCTCTCTCTCCGGCCTGTGTCTTTGTGGGAGGGGCCTAGGAGCTGCTTCTGTTGCAGGTGAATTGTTGCTAACGATGACAAAGTAACCGCGGCGGCGATGTCGTGTCTTGATGTCGTGGCTAAACGGTTTGATTGACAGGAGCAGTGGGCCGCAGCTCTGCCGTCTGTTCACTTCCACAATAATTAGAGTGAAGAGCCCGCCCCCTTCGCCGCCGCTGCCTCCAACACAAGAGAAGATTCTGTCATTTACCATCGACGCGACGCAGGGGAAATGAGCAGGTGGGTATATTTATGGAGCAGAGAGATGGGGGCAGGGCACAGCACCAGGACACACACACAAACCAAATGTATACAATAAACCGTTTTTAATGCACCACAGACACATTCACAAACATACTCACGGTACATAAATAAGATCTTTTATATTTCACAGACCAGAGTCACAAAGCACTTGACAAGTTCGAATCCCGGTTGGAATAGGGCCTTTCTGAATGAAGTTTGCATGTTCTCCCTGTGTCTGCTTTCCTCCAGGTGCTCCAGTTTCCCCTACCACTAAAAACAAGCACAATAGGTTTGAATGTAAAGAGTGAGTGAATGGATGTTGTGGGGATTTGATGGCTTGTGTTGGACGTCTCTAAGGCTATATCCACACGAAGACAAAACGCTTATAATTTCAGAAACTTTTTCTGTAAACACGGAGTTAGCTCAGTAAATGTGTGCGTCCATATGAATGTAGTCAATACGCCTGAAAACGCTGTGAAACTATGCCAGACCTGTTGGTGGCGCTGTGACGCAATGACGGGATCAAGCCCAAACTTCCGTGACGGGAACTGGGCATGCGCAGAATTTTGTAAACAGACAACATGGCGAGTGGGCGAGCTGGTACTACATTAGTATGGACGGACGATGAGGTTGAACTGTTGCTTCGGGTCACACTGGATTACAAAACCAACAAGCTACATTGTTGTTGTCATTATTTTCTGAGTGCGGCGCATGCGTGCTTTAACAAGAGGCGGGGCGATGACGCAAGCGTCTCAGATACATTGCGGAGAGGCAGTAACCACGGAGCGGCATATACGGAGTTTTGAAATCTTTCCACTCTGGGACCTAGTTTCAAAAATGTTCGTTTACACCCCCCCAAAACGCCGGCCTCGTATGGACGATACACTGGATTGATAAAGTATTTTTGCGTTTAGGCCTGAGCTTGACTTCGTGTGGACAGGGCCTAAGAGATTGAAAAAACATCTGATTTCGGAACATTGTAAGGCGCTTTGGGTGACCTTGGTCTGTAAGAATGCGCTATATACATGTTTTTTGTATATCCCTCCCACCCACTGCACAGGACTGTAGAGGAGCTCTCTCGGTGGAAGACTTAGGAGCGCTACCGCAGGGCCTTTATCCCCACCGCTGTCAGACTGTACAATAAGTCACTTGCATTAGGACTGAAAAAACCTGCACTACTATTGACACTGTTTCTTGATCGCCACTTTTGAATTACCATTTTTTATTGTACATAATATATCCTGCATTTAACATGTTTGCACATTTTTCTTTTTGCACAATCTTGAGTGTTTTCATCCAGGCCAGATGTGACGTGTACATTTGTCCGGTGTGAGATCAATAAGTCTATTTTGTCTTATCTTATCTTTTTTAGTGGTGGGGGAAACTTGAGAACCCAGAGGAAACCTACACAGACACAAGAAGAACATGCAAACTCCACACAGAAAAGCCTGGAAGTGGAAATGAACCCAGGACCTCCTTGCTGTGAGGTATTTGCCGCTGCCCAGGCGTCCCAGGGTCAGACATTTACAATTTTGAGTGATGTACAGTTTTAAGTCAGTGTTTGTCAACCCATGTGCCATGGCCGGTATGTCTGATGTGTTTTTGGAAATAATCCAACATCCAAAAAAAGAAAAACATTGGAAGAAAATAATGTGAGAAGATGGAAAATGTGTTTTTTTTTCTCCGTGCGTTCTACACTAGATAATGACTTTGCATTATTGTTTTACAAGGTTGTAACGTTTCATGTTTCTCATATTTTCAGTTGGTGGTGTGCCACATGATTTCTTTCAATGGAAAAGATTGGGGAACATTGCTTTAAGTGACATCACTTGTAATGATGAGGTGTTGACTAGAGTTCAAAGACAAAAGAAGCAGCTTAACATTTACAGTGTTTGGTGTTTATGCACCATAGAGTGTGACATCACCACAGTGTGACATCACCCCAGTGTTACCCTTAATGCTAAAGATCCCAATTTGAGCATAAAATGGAGCCAGTTTCCTTATACGGCCATTTGTTCCACTGTGTTAGCTTTGTGCAGTAACAGGGGCAGACGTGTTGCTAAGATGGTTGCTAAGGCAAACTGGAGTTTCCCTGTGAATGAAGGCCTGTGATTGTCAGTCCTTATATGGTCATATCTGGATTAGGGCTGGGCGATATGGCAAAAAAGTAAAATCTCGATTTTATATCCTGCTTTGGACGATTTCGATTTTAAATCGATTTTCATTAAAGTCACTCATGACAAACTTTGCCCTTAAAATATTTTATCTTCCCGCTCAATATTAAAGTTTCAAAACTATTTTTAATTTGTTTCCCCCAATACGTATTATAAAAGTCTTGTACAGACTGTGCTGATATTGAAAGTATAATTCTTGTGCTGCTGGAACTCTCACAATATTCCTCATTCGATTTCACGATTTTCACATTTTTCACAAATTCGATTTTTTCAAAAGCCGATTAATTGCCTAAATTCGATTTATTGCCCAGCCCTAATCTGGATATACAAAGACAATATCACGATATAAACAGCAGAATCACAGAGAGCACTAAACCACAGAGTGTTTTTGCATGGAAGTCAATAGGAGCCAGAGAGAGACTTCACCATGAGCACTTCTCTGTCAAGGCTATAGCTCAATGTTCGGGCTTCATTTCTGCTAGCGGGTTAGCATTGTCCATCTGTATACAGTCTATGATGGATACTGATGGCTAGCTCCATCAGTATCCTCTTTTAAATCACTTCTTAAAACCCACTTTTATAAAACAGCTTTTAACTGTTAGTTTGAAACTTCACATACTGTATTTCAACCTGGAGAGACTACAAGAGACGAGATGCGTTTAAGAGTTTATTTTATGGATTGAGTTTGTTTATTGGTTTGGAGCTTAGGCCCCGGCTGTGGCCGTGCTCTGAAGAGATCTGCGCCTGGGTGCAGATCATGATCCCCCGGGGCCTAGACACTGGTGGTGGCAACAAGGCAAGGTGAATGTGAGAGTGAAGAAATCCTGAGGCGGAGGTGGGGAGGAGGTGGTTGCAGCTTGAAGTCCGTTTGGTGAGCTGTGCTCTGCTTTGCTCTTAAACGCTGGCTTGATTGACACAGCTGCGGGGAGTTGATTAAGACAGGCTGAGTAAGGCGTGGTCAAGCCTGGTGTGATAACGTAGGTAGTCTACCATACTGAACCTCCGCTTAAGCTCCATTTCAACCTGGAGAGACTACAAGAGACGAGATGCGTTTAAGAGTTTTTTATTTTATGGATTGAGTTTGTTTATTGGTTTGGAGCTTAGGCCCCGGCTGTGGCCGTGCTCTGAAGAGATCTGCGCCTGGGTGCAGATCATGATCCCCAAAAAGAGAGCTTGGCTAGCGATGCGTTTGCCATGACTTGGTTGCTGCGTTTATGGAAGGCGCATGGTGTGAGTGACTGTTTCCGTGCGCGAGCTCGGCTCTAGCGCTAGGCGTTGGCACGAGCTCGGCTCAAGTGCGCGGCGTAATGTCCGTGCGCGAGCTCGGCTCTAGCGCTAGGCGTTGGCACGCGCACGAGCTCGGCTCGAGTGCGCGGCGTAATGTCCGGGCGCGAGCTCGGCTCTAGCGCTAGGCGTTGGCACGCGCACGAGCTCGGCTCGAGTGCGCGGCGTAATGTCCGGGCGCGAGCTCGGCTCTAGCGCTAGGCGTTGGCACGCGCACGAGCTCGGCTCGAGTGCGCGGCATGCTGGAAATGAGGAGTTGCCACCACCAGGAGATGCATACGTACTTATATGAGAGGAGGCGCTGGGCTGCCAGAACGGATGAATGTGGTAGAGAACCGGGGACCGAGCTCCTGGAGAGATGATTGAGGGAGTCCCAGGGCAGCAGTCCAAGTGGCTGCTCCTATCCGGAAGGAGTGGCGGGTGTAGAGAAAGGAAGAGAGGTTACATGCAGGGAGCAGAGGTTTTGAATTTGTTCAGACCAGGGGGTCGTCGAGGGATTGTTTAAGGAGTAATTATAGTCTATGAATGTTGATAAAATGTCCATAGATGTTGTAGCATGTTAAAGTATCCTGGATCATCCCCACGGGCCTTCTAGTTGGACACTAACTGTCCAGACCCTCCTGCATGGCAAGGAAAACTCACAAAACCCCGTGGGGAAAAAAGTGAGAAACCTTCGGAAGACCCTACATTGAGAGAGGGAATCCACTCCACGGACAGACAGGCTAGTCGTCCCGGACCTAAACTACAGAACAAGGACCATTGCCAATACTCCTTTAAGGATCTTCTTATGAGGGTGGAGCAGTGTGACTCGAAGTGGATTTTAGAGAATGTATTTAATGCCGATGTAGATGAGGCAGTGACGGCAGTACCCGCGATGCTGATGTCCAGAGACTGAGAGTGTGCAGTGAGAGGGAAAGGAGAATGCTGAATGAAGGATGAACTGCTGGTGTTTAGAGCGCTGATATTCGAACATGATTCCACTTGGGGAGACTAGAAGGTGAAAATGAGATTCATGAAGTACACTTACCCAGGAAGATTGATGTTCGATAGGAGATCTCTGGACCCCCAAAAACCAACGCACAAGGGCCCGGTCAGAATGAGGGCCAGGGTGCGTCAGGTAAGGCGAAGCGTGAGACAGGCCCGGCGGCAGGAGCCGCACCAGGAGACCAGGAGATAATATGCCTGGGGAACATGAGAAGGAGCACCGCCTACAGCCACTCAGAGTGCACGCAAACCGTGGCGGGCAGTGCTGCACACCAAAAGCCAATGAGTGCGGCCTGGGGAAGATAGCCGGCCAGGTTTGAAGGCCACGCCGAACAGTACTCATGCAGTCTTAGCAGGCCAGCGTTGCAGCAGGCCACCGTCGCGGCGTTGCGGCATCGCGTTCCTGCGAAGCTGAAAATAGAAACCTCGAACCACTATCACTCGAGTGAAAAGGACCAACGGGCAGTGTCAGACCACGTCTTCAGTCAGACCACGTCTTCAGTCAGACCACGTCTTCAGTCAGACCACTGACCTGATCCGTCGATGCCGGCTCTTCCCGTCATTGTGAAGCAGAACTCTCCAAGCGTTGGATTGTTCACCCCCCAATAGGGAACGCGAGTCCATGGTCGACACTGGTCCCACGATGAATGGGTGAGAGCACACGAATGCGTCGAAGCCTGGCGTCGAGAATGCGGCAGGAGGCGGACACCAACGTGGCGTCAAACAGCGGCCACCGGCGATGAAGCGTGCGGCCGCCGACGTGCTGCGATGAAGCGTGCGGCCGCCGACGAGCTGTGATGAAGCGTGCGGCCGCCGACGAGCTGCGATGAAGCGTGCGGCCGCGGACGTGCGCCGTTGTTAAAGCGCGCGGCGTCAAAGCGCGCGGCGTCGTTGAGGCGTGCGGCGTCGTTGAGGCGTGCGGCGTCGTTGAGGCGTGCGGCGTCGTTGAGGCGTGCGGCGTCGTTGAGGCGTGCGGCGTCGTTGAGGCGTGCGGCGTCGTTGAGGCGTGCGGCGTCGTTGAGGCGTGCGGCGTCGTTGAGGCGCGCGGCGTCGTTGAGGCGCGCGGCGTCAAAGCGCGCGCCGTTGTTGAGGCGTCGTTGAGGCGTGCGGCGTCGTTGAGGCGTGCGGCGTCGTTGAGGCGTGCGGGGTCGTTGAGGCGTGCGGCGTTGTTGAGGCGTGCGGCGTCGTCGAGGCGTGCGGCGTCGTTGAGGCGTGAGGCGTCGTTGAGGCGTCGTTGAGGCGTGCGGCGTCAAAGCGTGCGGCGTGGAGGAGGAGTCCAAGCGTGCGGCGTCAAAGCGTGCGGCGTGGAGGAGGAGTCAAAGCGTGCGGCGTCAAAGCGTGCGGCGTGGAGGAGGAGTCCAAGCGTGCGGCGTCAAAGCGTGCGGCGTGGAGGAGGAGTCCAAGCGTGCGGCGTCAAAGCGTGCGGCGTGGAGGAGGAGTCCAAGCGTGCGGCGTCAAAGCGTGCGGCGTCAAAGCGTGCGGCGTCAAAGCGTGCGGCGTGGAGGAGGAGTCCAAGCGTGCGGCGTCAAAGCGTGCGGCGTCAAAGCGTGCGGCGTCAAAGCGTGCGGCGTCAAAGCGTGCGGCGTCAAAGCGTGCGGCGTGGAGGAGGAGTCCAAGCGTGCGGCGTCAAAGCGTGCGGCGTGGAGGAGGAGTCCAAGCGTGCGGCGTCAAAGCGTGCGGCGTGGAGGAGGAGTCCAAGCGTGCGCCGTCAAAGCGTGCGGCGTGGAGGAGGAGTCCAAGCGTGCGGCGTCAAAGCGTGGAGGAGGAGTCCAAGCGTGCGGCGTCAAAGCGTGCGGCGTGGAGGAGGAGTCCAAGCGTGCGGCGTCAAAGCGTGCGGCGTGGAGGAGGAGTCCAAGCGTGCGGCGTCAAAGCGTGCGGCGTGGAGGAGGAGTCCAAGCGTGCGGCGTCAAAGCGTGCGGCGTCAAAGCGTGCGGCGTCAAAGCGTGCGGCGTCAAAGCGTGCGGCGTCAAAGCGTGCGGCGTCGAAGCGTGGCGTCGAAGCGTGGCGTCGAAGCGTGGCGTCGAAGCGTGGCGTCGAAGCGTGGCGTAAGGCCAGAGCACTGGGCAAATGAACAGCACAGAGGGGCTCGGCCGCGCACCGACCAATCAGATCAATGCAGTGGACAAAACTTACAGTCCACGGTCAATTTAGACAGAGCGAAGGCCAATGCAGACGACAAATGTTATAGTCCATGGTTACACCTGACAGCCTGAAGGTCAATGCAGTGGGTAAAATGTTCAGTCCATAGTAAAACTGACAGCCTGGAGGTCACTGCAGTGGGTAAAATTTTCAGTCCATAGTAAAACGGACAGCCTGGAGGCCACTGCAGTGTGTAGAATGTTCAGCCCATGAGTAAAACGGACAGCCAGAAGGCCAACACAGTGGTTAAAATGTACGGTCCATGGTGAAAACGGACAGTCTAAATGCCAATGCAGATGGTAAAACGAACAGCCTGAAGAGCAATGCAGCGGGTAGAAACACAGCCTGCGAGACAATTCGGCGGGATTAACTGACACGCCGCAGTTCAGTACGTTCATGGTAGTGCGGAAAACACGAAACCGACACTGTACCGTGAGTGGAGGCAGGGAGACGGGTGGACAGCGGCAGGCAGACAACGGCAGGGAGACAGAAGTAGCGTGCCCGGTATGGAAGCTGCAGGGTGCACGGAGTAACGCCTGGCCGCGAGTAGCAGCGGCCACGGGGAGACGAGCGGCAGCAAGTCCGCAGGAGAGGAGCCGCGGTGAGCCGCGGTGGAGACACAGCGACCATGGCGCGCAGCCCCAAACATGTGATGTGGAAGAGGAGCCGCGACCATGCAGGACGAACAATGTGCGAGGCGTGAGTAACAAGGTGACGAAGAGCAACCCATTGCAGCTTGAAGTCCGTTTGGTGAGCTCCTTCTTCTTCTATTGAGGTTTATTGGCGGTTGGCAAACAACCTTGAGGTGCATTACCGCCACCTTCCGAAATGGAGTGTGGGCCAGGACGGCCCCTTCAGTCCTTCAGTCTTCTATATTCTAAAGAATCGTTTGGTGAGCTGTGCTCTGCTTTGCTCTTAAACGCTGGCTTGATTGACACAGCTGCGGGGAGTTGATTAAGACAGGCTGAGTAAGGCGTGGTCAAGCCTGGTGTGATAACGTAGGTAGTCTACCATACTGAACCTCCGCTTAAGCTCCATTTCAATGTCTGCTCTGTCTTTATTGTGTCTCCCTTCTTGTGTTTGTATCTGTATGTATCTAATTATTTTGACTTTGCATTATGTTATTATTTTTATTATGCTGACTGTGCAGCACTTTGTAAATATTGTTTTTAAAAGTGCTATACAAATAAAGATTATTATTATTATTATTATTATTATGCACTAACTCCATTTGCGTTTTTCCCATTTTCTGACGCGACATTTGAGCAAAAGGCTTAACCAGCAGAAAGTGGAGAAAACAGATTTGTGTGTGTGTGTGTGTGTTAGTGTGTGTGTGTGTTAGCGGGAGTGTGTGTGTGTGTGTGTGTTTTCCTGGCTTTAAAAATGCTTCTGTCAGTAGCAGCTCTTATCGCTCCCCCTCCTCCGTCTGCACAAAACCACAGTCCTATATCTCTGCACGGCGCCAAACAACAACATTTACTCACTCTCAGTTTGTGCTTCTGCAATGAGGAAAAGCCACCGTGACGTTCTGTAAGCTTTAGAGAGCTCAGAGCTGGGAGGAGTCTGGGAAAAATCAATTCTTTTAAATGTTGTGATATTTTGTGCACACGTTTAAATCCATACAGCAGCAAAGTATTGTGATGTTTAAGTAGTTAATAATCTGTTTGACTTGTTTTCTGAGTTTTCCCTCATCATTTCCATCCATTATGTCCGTTTTTTGTGACTCTATGATGTCGACTTGTTGTGACTCTGACGTCTGCTTGTTGTGACTCTGACGTCTGCTTGTTGTGACTCTGTGATGTCTGCTTGTTGTGACTCTATGATGTCTGCTTGTTGTGACTCTGACGTCTGCTTGTTGTGACTCTGTGATGTCTGCTTGTTGTGACTCTATGATGTCTGCTTGTTGTGACTATGATGTCTGCTTGCTGTGACTCTATGACGCCTGATTGTTGTGACTCTGACGTCTGATTGTTGTGACTCTGACGTCTGCTTGTTGTGA
The DNA here is from genome assembly GCA_964034765.1 of Knipowitschia caucasica. NCBI lineage: Eukaryota > Metazoa > Chordata > Actinopteri > Gobiiformes > Gobiidae > Knipowitschia > Knipowitschia caucasica. The sequence continues at coordinate 8,466,700 of OZ035837.1, read as the reverse complement.
CTCTATGATGTTTGCTTGTTGTCTGCTTGTTGTGACTCTATGACGTCTGATTGTTGTGACTTTATGATGTCTGCTTGTTGTGACTCTATGACGTCTGCTTGTTGTGACTATATGACGTCTGATTGTTGTGACTTTATGATGTCTGCTTGTTGTGACTCTATGACGTCTGCTTGTTGTGACTATATGACGTCTGATTGTTGTGACTTTATGATGTCTGCTTGTTGTGACTCTATGATGTCTGCTTGTTGTGACTATGACATCTGCTTGTTGTGACTCTATGATGTCTTCTTGTTGTGACTCTATGATGTCTGCTTGTTGTGACTATGATGTCTTCTTGTTGTGACGCTATGTCTGCTTGTTGTGACTCTATGATGTTTGGTTGTTGTCTGCTTGTTGTGACTCTATGACGTCTGCTTGTTGTGACTGTATGACGTCTGCTTGTTTTGACTCTATGACGTCTGCTTGTTTTGACTCTATGATGTCTGCTTGTTGTGACTCTATGACATCTGCTTGTTGTGACTCTATGACATCTGCTTGTTGTGACTCTATGGTGTCTTCTTGTTGTGACTCTATAACGTCTGCTTGTTGTGACTCTATGACGTCTGCTTGTTGTGGCTTTATGATGTCTTCTTGTTGTGACTCTATGACGTCTGCTTGTTGTGACTCTATGATGTCTTCTTGTTGTGACTCTATGATGTCTGCTTGTTGTGACTCTATGATGTCTTCTTGTTGTGACTCTATGTCTGCTTGTTGTGACTCTATGACGTCTGATTGTTGTGACTCTATGACGTCTGATTGTTGTGACTCTATGACATCTGCTTGCTGTGACTCTATGACGTCGACTTGCCGTGACTCTATGATGTCTGCTTGACTGAGAGCTGATTGGCTGAGTGAGGGTGGTCCTCTCTTTGCTCTACAGATGTGACAGAGGCCAGAAACATGATGTGAAACTAGCGATAGAGTCAATCATGGGTGACTGCGTTGTATGACATGTGCCATACAAACAAATGTCCTTCCTTCCTTCCATCACTGTGTCACAGAGTCACAGTCTGCGGCTGGAGGAGGTGAAAAGGCAAAAAGAGCAAAGAGGATTATTTACCATTTGATTCACACCAATTATCCACCAGATGCTGTGGGGGAGGGGAGGGCGAGAGGGGGAGAGAGGAGAGGGGGGAGGCAGGGAGGAGGGCGAGCGAGGATACACAGGCTCAGAAGGAGAGAGAGGAGAGGAGAGGGGAAGCAAGGGGGGGAGGGGAGGAGAGCGAGGCAGGACTACACAGGGTCTGAAGGATAGAGAGAGAGAGGAGAGGGGGGGAGGGTGCCAGATTCTCAGACAGCAACCAGCCGCAATCCAAGCCCAAATGAGTCTGGGGAAAATATGTTGAATTTATTAAAGAAGCGATAATGTAATAACGTTTTACACAGACCAGAGAGAAACCAGCGGGAGAAACCAGAGAGAGAGACCAGGACACACCAGAGAGAAACCAGCTGGAGAAACCAGAGAGAGAGACCAGAGGAAACACCAAAGAAAGAGACCAACGGGAGAGACGAGAGCTAGAGACCAGAGGGAAAGACCAGAGCAAGAACCGAGGGAGAGACCAAAGGGAGAAACCAAAGGGAGAAACCAAAGGGAGAGAATCATTTCATTTCATCATTCATTTTCATTTTTATTGCCAACGTAAGTAACGGGAGGTCACAGACTTGGAAATTGCTTTGGCTCAGTGCAACAGTCAAAAAGAGATAATAAAAATAAGAATAAAAAACACTTCTAAAGAATAAATTTAAATTTAAAATAGAGTTACAGTTACTATTTACAATATACAAGTGCACATGGTGCACACAATGTAAGGTGACAGCAGTACAGTGAAGTAAAGTGACGTATGATGGGCAGTAAAGTGACTTTATAAAGGGCGGGGGGACAGGTTAAGAAGTGTTCAAGAGTCCAACAGCAGAGGGGAAGAAACTGTTCTTGTGGCGGGAGGTTCTAGTCCTGATGGACCGCAGCCTCCTGCCTGAGGGGAGTGGTTGGAATAGTCCATGTGCAGGGTGAGAGGGGTCGGCTGTGATACGACCAGCCCGGCCTCGAGCTCGGGCGACGTACAGGTCCTGCAGCGATGGAAGGCTGCGGCCGATCACTTCCTCTGCAGAGCGCACAATGCGCTGTAGTCTCTGTTTGTCCCTGACTGTGGCTCCAGCGAACCACACGGTGATGGAGGAGGTGAGGATGGACTCGATGATGGCCGTGTAGAACTGCACCAACATCTGTGCAGGCAGCTTGGCTTTCCTGAGCTGCCGCAGGAAGTACATCCTCTGCTGGGCCTTCTTGATGAGGGAGCTGATGGTCGGCTCCCACTTGAGGTCCTGGGTGATGGTGGTGCCCAGGAAACGGAAGGACTCCACAGAGGTGATGGGGGAGTCCATCACGGAGGGTGGGGGCGGGGGGACAGTGCTCTTCCTGAAGTCCACAATCATCTCCACTGTCTTCTGGGCGTTCAGCTCCAGGTTGTTACCACTGCACCAGGACACCAGCCGGTCCACCTCCCTCCTGTAGGCGGACTCATCGTTGTTGGAGATGAGTCCAATGAGGGTGGTGTCGTCCGCGAACTTGATCAGCTTCACGGAGTCGTGGCTGGAGGTGCAGTGGTTGGTGTACAGGGAGAAGAGCAGGGGAGAAAGAACACAGCCCTGTGGGGCTCCTGTATTTATAATCCGAGAGTCCGAGAGATTCTTCCCCAGACGCACTCGCTGCTTCCTGTCCGTCAGGAAGTCAGTGATCCACCCGCAGGTGGAATCGGGCACGTTGAGCTGGGAGAGCTTGTCCTGGAGCAGGGATGGCAGGATTGTGTTGAAGGCAGAGCTGAAGTCCACGAACAGGACCCTGGCGTAGGTCCCCGGGGAGTCCAGGTGCTGTAGGATGTGGTGGAGGGCCAGGTTAATGGCGTCGTCTACAGATCTGTTGGCTCTGTAGGCGAACTGCAGGGGGTCCAGGAGGGGGGAGGTGAGGGACTTGAGATGGGAGAGAACCAGGCGTTCAAATGACTTCATGACGACAGACGTAAGTGCTACAGGTCTGTAGTCATTGAGTCCTGTGATCCTGGGCTTCTTCGGGACGGGGACAATGATGGAGGATTTGAAGCAGGCCGGGACATGGCAGGACTGCAGAGAGGAGTTGAAAATGTCCGTGAACACAGGAGTAAGCTCACTGGCGCAGTGTCTCAGAGTGGCCGGAGACACGTGGTCCGGGCCAGGAGCTTTGCGGGGGTGCAGCCTCAGGAAGAGTTGTTTAATCTCTTTAGCGGCTATTGTTAGGCTGGGGGCAGGGCTGATGGGTGGGTCGTTAGAGTAGTGGGGGGTGGGGGAGGGAGAGGTGTCAGGGGCAGCATCAAAGCGACTGAAAAATAAGTTCAGATCGTCAGCTAGCTTGTGGTCATCAGCACAGGGGGGGGCTTTGGGTTTGTAGTTGGTGATCTCCCGTAGGCCCCTCCAGACAGAAGCAGTATCGTTGTTACCAAACTGCTCCTGTAGTCGTTCTCTGTGCCGGGACTTGGCTGCTTTCAGTTCTTTCCTGAACTGATATTTAGCTGCTTTGTAGCCGCTGCGGTCCCCCTCCCTGAAAGCAGACTCCTTTGCTTTCCTGAGCTGCCGGAGTTTAGCAGTGAACCAGGGTTTGTCGTTGTTATAGATGACCCTGGTCCTTGTTGGAATGATGCTATCCTCACAGAAGTGGATGTATGACGTCACAGTGTCCGTATATTCATCCAAGCTGTCTGTGGCAGCTCTGAAAAGGTCCCAGTCTGTAGATTCCATGCATGCGCGCAGCTCTTCCACAGCTTCATCAGACCACACTTTGGAGCTCCTCATTGCAGGTTTCGAGAGCTTTAGTCTCTGTCTGTAAGCAGGAACCAGATGTATCATGGAGTGATCTGAGAAGCCAAGGGCTGGCTTGGGAACAGCGCGAAAAGCTCCGCGCACGGTGGTGTAACAGTGATCCAGAGTGTTCTCCTCTCTGGTCGGGCATTTGATAAACTGTCTGTATTTGGGTAATTCCTGGCTCAAGTTTCCCTTATTAAAATCCCCCAGGATAATAATCAGAGAGTCCGGGTATAAGCGTTCCATACACAGTACTTGCTCTGCGAGTGCGCGCTGAGCCTCGCGCGCGTCCGCGCATGGCGGTATGTAAACAGAGGCAAGAATGAATGAAACAATTTCCCGCGGGGAGTAATATGGTTTACAATGAATGAAAAGATATTCCAGAGCAGGAGAGCAGTGCTTGGAGATCACTGTCACATCGTTACACCAGTTTGTATTGACGTAGAAACACAGCCCTCCGCCTCTGCTCTTCCCTGAGAGCGCACAATGGCGATCCGCGCGAAACAGCCCAAAGCCCTGCAGCTCCAGAGCGCAGTCCGGGATCCGCTCATTTAGCCAGGTCTCAGTGAAGCAGAGGACACAGGATGTGGCGAAGTCCTTGTTTCTTCTCATGAGCAGGCTGAGTTCGTCCATCTTATTGCCCAGTGAGCGTACGTTGGAGAGAAAAATGCCGGGGAGAGCCGTGCGCGCTCCTCTCCTCCTAAGACGCACGAGCAGGCCTCCTCGCTTTCCCCTTTTACGGGCCCACACTTTTTTGGCTAGAACATGAACTAAATCAGCCGCAGATGCCAAGAAAACAGGCAATAGGTCCATGGGAACGGTGGGTCGGATGTTCATAAGTTCCTCACGGGTGTAGGAACAGCCAGATGCACAGTTAAAAAGTAAAAACAAAAGAAAAAGAGAGCAGCAAAGAGCCATGTCGACCGTACGAGGCGCCATCTTGAATATGACCAAAGGGAGAGACCAGAGAGAGAACAGAGAGCAACCAGAAAGACCAGAGCGAGACCAGAGAGAGACGAGACACACACACACACACACACACACACACAGAGGCCACAGAGAGATGCCATCAGCTGAAGTTTACTGTGTTTGTAGGAGGAGCGGCGGAGCGAGACGTGTGAGATCACAGGGGGAAGCGTCTCCTTTCAGAGCTTTGTGCGACAATCAAAGCAGCGTTTACAAAGAGGAATGCACAGATTACACACAGAAATATACAGAAAACACAAATCTGCGTCGAGACCAGATCCTGTCATTGTGACGGATGCTAATGTTTGCTGCAGGTGAATGAGGAGGTGTGGTCATAGCATGTTGCCCTAATGTGACATCACAACAGTCCAAACTTTCACATTCGAGGGTGGGACGAGTGACCTTTTTTCCAATCCTAAACTTAATAGAGAGATAGATACGTTATTGATCCCCGTTGGAGAAATTCAGGTGTCATTCAGTCCTCAGGTCTCTACACTGGCTTCCTGTGGCTCAGAGAATAGACTTTAAAACAGCTTTGCTTGTGTACAAGTCTCTCCATGGCCTCGCGCCAAAATATATTAGTGACATGTTAGTCCCATATGAACCAGCCCGGACTCTGAGGAGCACAGGGACTGGACTCCTGTTAGTGCCCAGAGTCAGAACTAAACATGGGGAGGCTGCTTTTCAGATTCATGCAGATAGAGTCTGGAACCGTCTTCCTGAGAATGTGAGACAGGCGTCCACTCTGGCAGTTTTCCAATCTAGGCAACTGAAGGATTTTATCTTTGTTTTTATTTGTAATCTTTTTAATGCATTATGGCTATTTGTTTTATTTTGAAAACAAATTTTTATTTTAATCCCATGTGTGATTTTAATGTTTTAAGGTTTTTAACTACTGATTTTAACTGTGATTTTATTTTGTATGTTTTTAATATATCTTGTGCAGGGAAGTCGCTCTAAAAATAAACGTTGATTGATTGAGTCTAAAAATCCAAGATTAGAAATAATCAAGAACAGTCCTTCAGGTCACAACAGGAGCGATGGAGTAGCCTCTGGGTGGAGCAGGACAGGTCACAAGGTGGAGTAGCTGCTTGGTTCGTAGCATTTTCTCTGCTCTGGTCCGAAGTAAAAAGTTAGCACTCCTCCATGAACACTGTACTGCAGCAACATCTCAGAAAAAAGAAAGATGACAATTGAAAAACACAAAACAACAACTGTTTCAGAGGTAGTTTGGACTTGCTGCCGTTTCCAGCGCATTCAAAAGTAAAGTAATCAAATTATGGACATTGGTCATCTGCCTCTTATGGACCAATACCAATTTGTTTTCTATCATTGTATACCTTGTGTTTGAACTGTTTGATTTTCTGATCTGTGTTGGCGAATCAACAACTTTGTAAATGTTGCTGCAGTACAGTGTTCATGGTTTAAGACTGATCCAGACCAGAGCAGAGAGGATGGTCCCAGATGAATCCATTCCATTGGAAGAATCCATCCATGTATGTACAGTATGTATGTATGTATGTATAATAATCCATCGGTTTTATATAGCGCTTTTCTGGACACTCAAAGACACTTTACATGTCATTAATCATTCACTCCATAAATGATTAACTACTACTGTAGCCACAGCTGCCCTGGGGCACACTGACAGAAGCGAGGCAACCAGTATGTGCCATCGGCCCCTCCGACCACCACCAACCATTCACACACACCAGACTCATTCTAGGCAATGGGGGTGAGGTGTCTTGCCTAAAGACACAACAGCAGTTTGGCACTTTACAGCCGCCCCACTGTGGCTGGTGTTCCCAGAGGTTAAAGTGATAGTCTGTAACTCTAAATGAATTACAAATTTTAGGAAATGTGTTAAATTGACCTCCTGGCCTTAAATGTTGATATAAAATAAGTCATTTTATTAATTCTAATATTACGGGCAAGTCCCGCCTTCCCTGCTCTTAGCTATAAATCAGAATCTCATGGTGCCGTCGAGGTTAACCAATCGAGTCATGCCAAGGGCTGTCAATCATCGGCGCTGATGCTCGCAGCTGCGCATGCTCAGTTGTTTGTTTTCGCGGAGCCTCCGAATCAAGCCTCTATTAGGCTCTGGAACTTCATGAAAACTGAAAACTTCTGAACATCCGCGCTGAGTTACCCATTTATATACTGAACCTATATCCATAATCATTTATATACTGAACCTATATCCATAATCATTTATATACTCAACCTATATCCATAATCATTTATATACTGAACCTATATCCATAATCATTTATATACTGAACCTATATCCATAATCATTTATATACTGAACCTATATCCATAATCATTTATATACTGAACCTATATCCATAATCAGATCCTCTGCAGATGTGTCCTATAATGTGCAATTCATAATAATAGCACTTCCTGGTTGGCCGCGATCGTTTTTTTTGTGCATAAAAACATTATTTTTTTCATTAAAACGTTCACAAATAATTCTGAAAACCTCCGTTAATATGTATATGTATAATGTGTTCTCTGATTAACATTTCAAAGTGTTACGGAAACGTAGGTGTAGACCAATCAGAAAGGAAGGGGGAGGGAGCTTGCATTGTTTTTTTTTTTCAAGTACCTCTCTGTCTCTCTTTCTGACAAACTCCAGACAATCACTTTAAGTGTCTTGCCAAGGACACAACGACAGTAGACGGTGGGAGTCGATGGTGAAGGTGGGGATCGAACCCACGACCCTCTGGCTCAAAGGCCAATGCTCTACCAACTGAGCTACTGTCTCCATGTATGTATGTATGTATGTATGTACTGTATGTATGTATGTATGTATGTATGTACAGTATGTATGTATGTATGTATGTACAGTATGTATGTATGTATGTATGTATGTATGTACAGTATGTATGTATGTATGTATGTACAGTATGTATGTATGTATGTACAGTATGTATGTATGTATGTACAGTATGTATGTATGTACAGTATGTATGTATGTACAGTATGTATGTATGTATGTATGTACAGTATGTATGTATGTATGTATGTATGTACAGTATGTATGTATGTACAGTACAGAGGTGGGACAAAGTCATTGTTTAGCAAGTCACAAGTCAGTCTCAATTCATTGCCCTCAAGTCCCGAGTCAAGTCACGAGTCAAGACAGGCAAGTCCCGAGTCGAGTCCAAGTCAAAGGCCAACAAATCTCAAGTCAGTCCCAAGTCCTACGGTTTGACTTTCGAGTCCTCTCGAGTCTTTTTGACCGCGATTTGTTTCTTGTTGGTCTCCACATACTTTTGTAGGCAAACAAAATAATGTTAGGAATCATTTTGCTGGTGCATTCTCGTTGGTCTCTGACCCATGGACTAACAGTTTGTTCCATGTCGTTGGCTGCTGGTAAATCAAAACTATCTACGTGATCTAATTGGATGTTGTGCCAGATGCAGGCTCAGTTACACATGCACAGACCACACATAAAATCAGAGCAGTCCGTGTCAACATACTTTTTATCTTTGGGGTTTTTAATGGGAAGTAGCAAGTGCAGCATATATGAATATGAGTATTGGGCTAGGACCTGTATCTATATATGACAGTTTAATGTCCATAGTGGTTATTGTTCCAAATGTCCTACTGTAGGATAGGGGTAGTATGAGGGGTCTAGGCTTTGGACCTGGGGCAGCTCGCCATCAAAAAAAAAAAACCTGGCCTGTATGAACTGGACCAGCATTAGTAATATCTCATAATTACCAATATATCATTGCATAATAAAATGTCTCATATAAATTAATTCAATCAGTCAAAGCACTGATTCTCATATCAATGCACCATAAACAATAGTGCAAATATTAATCTAGCTTAGTGCACATAATCAAAACAACTATCTAATGTATGCAAACTTTAGCAGGAGGAGCACAGCAATCATAATAATAATAATAATAATAATAGGCCTCGGCGCCCACACAGAAAAATATAAGAAAGAGCCAACAGAGCAGCGCAGGCTAGCGTTAGTTTGACTCACCAGTTCCTCTTTAAAACACGGCACACAGTGTGACAACTGCGTCGATTCAATTGTATGAGGCGCCTGTAGTGAAAGCATATAATTACGGTTTGTAGAACAAAATATGACGTTAGGTCGCGATAAATACCTGCAGCTCGCTCATTTCCAGCTCCCCTACGACAACACACCCACCGGTGAATGCAGTGTGCTTGTTTAGGGAAGTGTTGCTGCGCGAACTGCGGGGAACTCACGTTCGAACTCTCTCGCGAGCGCTACAACTACCGCGAGGCTTTGTTTCTTCAGAGACGGCATAGATAGAAAGAGAGATGCGGAGAAAGGTAAAAATGGCCCGGGTTACGCAAGTCTTTACAAGTCAATTGGCGCAAGTCCAAGTGAAAGTCAGAGTCATTGATGTTAAAGTCCAAGTCGAGTTGCAAGTCTTTTTATATTTGGTCAAGTCGAGTCTAAAGTCATCAAAATCATGACTCGAGTCTGACTCGAGTCCAAGTCACATGACTCGAGTCCACACCTCTGGTACAGTATGTATGTATGTATGTATTTACAGTATGTATGTATGTATGTACAGTATGTATGTACAGTATGTATGTATTTATGTATGTATTTACAGTATGTATGTATTTATGTATGTATGTACAGTATGTATGTATGTATGTATGTATGCATGTATCTATCTATTTATCTATCTACAGTATGTATCTATCTACAAGAATAAATAACATTGAATGAACTGTTCCCAATGGAAACCTTAACCCAGGACCAATTTTTTTTACCAATCGCAAACACAGATATGCGACTGTAAGGAACGTCACTTCAGCGGTGAAACTGAAACCACTAGAATGTGTGATGTAGTGGTAGTCTGTATTTATTTATTCATATACTGCAGCTTCTTTCACAAACCAGAGTCACAAAGTGCTTTACAATTGTTGTGGCCGAATTTGTCTCTCACTCCACACAGAGATGACAGAGATGGGAGCAGGTCGCCTACAGGGGGCGCTTCCAGAACTGTTGTACATGTTCATAGTGGTACACAGAGAAAACCTACGCAGACACAGGGAGAACATTGAACCGAGGACCTTCTTACTGTGAGGCACGTGCTGGTACAATGACATCATGCGGTTACAGGACTGAGACGGGGCTTGTAGACAGAAGGGGCGGAGCTACATGTTTGTGGGGCTCCTGGTGTTAACTCCTTTAAAAGCCCAGGACTGAATGTGAGTGTTCCTCTGTCTTTAATCTGTGTTTACCGTGAGTGATGTCCCCGTGTGGCGGCGGCGATGGGACAGAAGGCACCTGAAGGGCGACCGTTTAAATTATTCACGTTAGCTTCACACTATCTGGTCCTGCCGCCGCACAAGGGCAGCTCCGAGCTATAAATAACACACACACGTTCGGACAAGAACAGATGAAGGTGCAGGAGGGAGGAGCACGAGGAGCAGAGGGCGTTTGGGCAGAAATGGGAGAAGTTAAATATTTTGGCCAATAGTAAATGCTAGATCTGCCTCATTGATCAGAGAGGTTTAAAGAAGACACATGCTTCTGTCTCAACTGTGATAATGTCTGTGATTATAATGCAATGGTTGTATACAGCGTTTGCCACTTAGAGATATGGAGCATCACTGCAAAGAGTGACAATAAATAAGTCAAAAATTGCTCAAATTTGGTCAAATGTATCTTAATTTGAGCACATTCTGACAGCCTTAAAACCAGATGTGCCAATGGGACAAAGATACATGAAATGTGTCCCTTGGAATGAGAAAATAAAGCAACAGTTTAAATAGGACTAAATGGCTTTGTCCTATTGGAAAATCTTGTCAGAATTGCTCAGATTAGAGTTTTTTCAGTCGCTTTGGTGACGTCACATCTCACCAGAAATATCACACTTTTATAGGACTGGTGTCCAACAAACTCTGAATGAAATTTAGCTCTACTCTACTCTACTCTACTCTAATCCACCCTAACCCTACCCTACAGATCTATAATAATAACTCGATAGGGTATTAATGAGGCTTATACGGATGTTCAGACTGAAATACCGAGTGCCTGCCAATAGCTCTGCCAGCCTCGAGCCTCAGCCAATCACACAGCCTGGCAAGCCTCCTGCCAACCCTCTCAGAGCAAAGCGGGCAGTTTAAAAGGCAGCCACCTCCCCAGCACCCCCTCTGGCTCCTGCTCTGGCTCTGGCTCTAGGCTCCTGCTCTAGCTCCTGCTCTGGCTCCTGCTCTGGCTACGCCCCATTCACACCATACTCTAGCCACCACCAGTGCTTGACCCCGGGGGATCTGAGATCATCTTCAGCTGCAATCGATCTCATCGCTGCAAGTGTCACTGCCGGGGTCAATACGCCAAACAAATTAATAATTTTTAATGTATTAATTGTGTCTTTGGTTTCTTCAGATTGAACTAGCTTATACCTGTCCTGCCCATGGGCAGAGGGGGCACCCATGGTACTGCAGACTAAATCAACAAAAATGTTCCATAGAACTCAATGTAAAATAAAACAGCTCAACCTCAACTGGCAGCGAACCTACAGTTTTAATAAATATCGGATTTTGTGGGGATTTGACTGTCCCTTGTCATCCTGAACTATTTTCTTGTTCAATCCTTCTGTTTTCTATAAATCTGCACTTTAATACAACAAACTCTGCTCGATTGTCTCCTGCTCTAACTCCGCTCTGATCAGCAGCTCTGATTGGTCAGAGCGCGGCCGAGCCCCACTGTGCACGTGCATGAGAGCCACACACGCATATTTGGCGCAAAGCATCATGGGAGCTCATCCACTGCACAGAACCGGGAGGACCAGACGATGCCCAAATGTGGGGGAGTTCCTCTAATCTTTTGGTCTCTATGATTGCCCCATGCACTACTGAGCACAAGCCACTGATTTGAATACGGCGCCATCTTGGATCGCCGGGGCTTGACCCAATCCTGCCCTGCCGGACTCGAATCAACTCTAGCTGGTTGTGTTTCCATTACGCTTTAGTATCTGGTACCTAAACTACAAACCAGTATCTTGCCAAATGTATTGGTAACCATGGACTCCAACAGCACTGGTTACACAGGACGTTAGAATGAGTCTGGTGTGTGTGAATGTTTGTTGGTGGTGAGATGGGGCCCATGGCACATACTGGTTGCCTCGCTTCTTTTTTTTTTTTTTTCATTTATTGATTTTTCAAGGACATAACGTGTGCATTACAGTTTTTCACAATATACATTGACACTTCGTCCCGTTTTTTATAAACAACACAAACGATGTATAACACAAATAACACACATAAGTTGCATGACAAAGCTTGGGGATTTAAAGTGTCAGGATCTGCTCCCTGCTGTCTCTCTCCCTCCCCTTCTGTGTTTGTCTTGTCTCCACCTTCCTGGGCGTGGCTACTCACCTGGCTCCACTTGCCACTCATCTCCAGCTGCATAAGAAGCCTCGTTCCCAGCAAGTCGATGCCAGTTCGTTGTCGCTTCTTGTTAGTGAAACATTTATGGTCTCTGCGCTACGATTGTGATTATTTGTTGTACTTACCTCGCTTCCTGTGCGTAGATCCTGCCTGCCTGTCTGTTCCTGTCTGCCATTGCCCGCCCTGCCTCTGCCTGCCTGCCTCAGCCTGCCTGCCCCTGCCTGCCTGCCTCTGCCTCTGTCCACATCACGTGCTTCATTGCATATTCTCCTTTTGTAAATAAACCCTTCTCTCGCCGATCTGTGTCTAGTCTTGGGTTCTGTTAAACCGTGACAGAACGAACTGGCCATGGACCCAGCAGACACAGACCAGGTCAGACAAGCCATCTCCAACCAGGGGGCGATGCTTGGTCAACACGACTCGCTCCTAAGGAAAATGGCAGAAACCCAGCAAACGACCTCCAACCAGATCGCTCAACTCGCCGCCATGCTCAGTGAGTTACAAACCAGTTTAACTCAATCAATGCCTAATGTTCAACCCTCAGTCCTCGAAACTCAAGCACCGCTCCAAGCCACTCTCCAGTACCCGGTCCAGTCCTCTAGAGAAGCCCACGTCCCGGATCCAGAACATTACCGAGGTGACATGGGGAAGTGTGGGGGGTTTCTCCTTCAGTGTTCCTTAGTATTTAGTCAAAAACCCATGACATATGCTCACGACCATTCGAAAATCGCCTATATCATGGGCTTATTACAGGGAAGGGCATTGGATTGGGCCACGGCTATTTGGCAGAATGATTTGGACATTCAACATGATTACAAAGCGTTTGTCTGTGAATTAAAGAAAGTTTTTGATCACCCTGTTCAAGGCAAGGAGGCTTCCAAACGCCTACTCATTATACGTCAAGGGATGCGTAGTGTTGCCGAATACTCAGTCGAATTGAGAACATTAGCAGCTGAAGCGGGTTGGGATGATTGTGCTCTCCAAACTGTTTTTGTTAATGGCTTAAATGAGCAACTGAAGGATGAGTTGGCTTTGAAAGAAGACTCTGATAATTTGGACTGTATAATTTCTACAGCCATCAAGTTGGATAATCGCCTCCGTGAGCGCAAACGAGAGCGGTCTAATAAACCAGTCTCCTTTTCAAATCCACGCCTGCCTGTTTCCCGCAACCTGCCTGTGTCTGCCTCCTCCCAATCATCGCCAGCTTACGCCGGTGAAGAGCCTATGCAGCTTGGAAGAGCCGGGCTAACTCCAGAGGAACGTCTTCGCAGAATACAAGCAGGTGAATGTATTTACTGCAGTCAGCGTGGTCACTTCATTTCTACATGCCCCACTCTGCCAAAAGAAAGGGCTCACCAGTAATGATGGGGGCCCTGGTGAGCCATTCGTCCATCTCTCCTACCCCCTTCAAAAGAATGCAGCTACCTGCAAAAATATGTTTTAATTCACGAACATTGCCTCTTACTGCTCTAATTGATTCAGGTGCAGAGGAGAATTTTCTTGATTTTGATTTGGCTCTCAAAAATGGACTTGAGATGGAAGTTCTAGATCGTCCTTTAGAAGCTAATGCTTTAGACGGTAGCTTATTGGCCAAAGTAACCCATCGTACGGTTCCACTCACACTCCTGCTTTCTGGAAATCACAAAGAGCAACTGCGTTTTTATTTGATTTCAGCTCCTCATTCGCCCATGATTCTTGGGTACCCTTGGTTACTGCTCCATAATCCACATTTTGACTGGGCAGGAGGTAAAATTCAGAGCTGGAGTTCATTTTGTCATTCTGTTTGTCTGCAGTCAGCTCTCCCTTCCGTCATTGCTTCTCCTAGATCTACGGATCAGCCTGACCTCTCCAACGTCCCTGATGACTATCTTGATCTACGAGCGGTGTTCAGCAAGACTCAGGCCCTGTCCTTACCTCCCCACCGGCCTTATGATTGTGCCATAGACCTGCTTCCAGGTGCCCCACTACCCACCAGCCGTCTGTACAATCTATCTCGACCGGAACATGAAGCTATGCAGGGTTACATAAAGGACTCTTTAGCAGCAGGTATTATTAGACCTTCCTCCTCTCCTGTTGGTGCCGGGTTTTTCTTTGTGGAGAAAAAGGACAAGTCGTTACGCCCTTGTATTGACTTCAGGGGTTTGAATAACATAACTGTCAAGAATAAGTATCCGTTGCCCCTGATCGAATCAGCTTTCCAACCACTTCATGAGGCCACAATATTTACTAAGTTGGATTTGAGAAATGCCTATCATCTTGTTCGTATTCGTAAGGGCGATGAATGGAAAACCGCTTTTAATACTACTCTAGGCCACTTTGAGTATCTTGTCATGCCGTTTGGGTTAACAAACGCGCCAGCTGTTTTTCAGGCACTCATTAACGATGTTTTGAGGGATTACTTAAACCAGTGCGCTTTTGTTTACCTCGATGATATACTTATTTTTTCTCGTTCCCCAGAGGAACATGTCCTCCACGTGCGACAAGTCTTACAGCGATTACTTGAAAACAAGTTATTTGTCAAAGCAGAGAAGTGTGAATTCCACCAAGACTCAGTCAGTTTCCTCGGATATATAATTGGCAGTGGACAGGTGAGGGCGGATCCAGTAAAGATTGAGGCAATCGTCGACTGGCCTCAACCTAAGACTGTTAAACAACTTCAGAGGTTCCTTGGATTTGCCAATTTTTATCGCCGCTTCATTCGAAACTTCAGTAAGGTTGCTGTACCACTTATTCGATTAACCTCCCCCAAAGTTTCTTTTGTCTGGTCCACAGAAGCTGAAGACGCCTTCACGCACCTTAAGAAACTGTTCACCAATGCCCCTGTTTTGATACACCCTGACCCTTCACGTCAGTTTTTTGTTGAAGTCGACGCCTCTGATTCTGGTGTTGGTGCTGTGCTTTCTCAGCGTTCTCCCGTGGACCATCAGCTCCATCCTTGTGCTTTCTTCTCCCGGCGTTTAAGTCCAGCTGAGCGCAACTACACCATCGGTGACAGAGAGTTACTGGCAGTTAAGATGGCACTGGAGGAGTGGCGCCATCTGTTGGAGGGGGCTGAACATCCATTTGTAGTCTGGACAGACCATAAAAATCTGTCGTACATAAAGTCTGCCAAGCGCTTGAACTCTCGTCAAGCTCGCTGGTCATTGTTTTTTGATAGATTTGATTTTGCTATTACATACAGACCAGGCTCAAAAAATGTGAAGTCTGACGCTCTGTCACGTCAGTTTGTTTCTGCAGATGCACCGGATGAGGCTAATTCCATTCTTCCTTCCACCCGAGTGCTTGGATCCATCACTTGGGAGATAGAGTCGGTTATTCGTGAAGCACAGCAGACTGAACCAGATCCAGGTACTGGACCTCCTGACCGCCTTTTTGTGCCTAACTCTGTTCGATCTCAGGTCATCCATTGGGGGCATACATCTCGGCTCTCTTGTCATCCCGGAATTGGCCGAACTATCGCATTACTCCGGCGCCACTTCTGGTGGCCTACACTGGAACGGGATACGAGGGAGTACATCTCAGCCTGTACTATTTGCGCTAGAGGTAAATCTTCTAACCAACCTCCAGCAGGCCATCTTCGTCCTCTCCCGGTTCCAGGTCGACCCTGGTCCCACATTGCACTCGACTTTGTTACGGGACTTCCTGTCTCTCAAGGGAACTCTGTGATCCTGACCATAATCGATAGATTCTCCAAATCCGTCCATTTTGTTCCTTTATCTAAACTGCCTTCGGCTCAAGAAACTGCAGATCTGTTAGTCCAGCATGTTGTTCGTATCCATGGTATACCCCTAAGCATCGTCTCGGACCGTGGTCCTCAGTTCATTTCAAGAGTGTGGAGGACCTTTTGTGAAACTCTGGGTGCGAAAGTTGATTTGTCCTCTGGATTTCACCCACAGACTAACGGCCAGTGTGAAAGGGCCAACCAGGATCTCGAGGCCACCCTTCGCTGTGTTGTTGCACAAGACCCGACCCAATGGAGCGCCTACCTACCTTGGGTGGAGTATGCCCATAACTCGCACCCATCCTCTGCCACTGGTATGTCTCCTTTTGAGTGCTCACTTGGATATCTTCCACCCTTGTTCCCTGAGCAGGAGAGGGACATTGCCGTCCCGTCAGTGAAAGAACATTTACAACGCTGTCGAGAAATTTGGAAGTGTGTGCGCTCCTCGTTACTCCGCACTGCTGAGCAGAATCGACGAATCGCTGACAAACACCGGAAGCCGGCTCCTAACTATGAACCAGGTCAGAAAGTTTGGCTTTCTTCAAGGGATATACCACTTAAGACTGACTCTAAGAAACTCTCTCCGCGGTATATTGGCCCGTTCGTGATTGAGAAGATCGTAAATCCGACTGTGGTCCGGTTGAAGCTGCCCCCCACACTCAGGATACATCCCAGTTTTCATGTTTCTCAACTTAAACCTGTCAGTTCCAGTTCTCTGTGCCCTCCAGCCGCTCCCCCTCCGCCCCCCCTGCTCGTGGATGATTTCCCTGCCTATGCGGTTCGCCGTATTCTGGCTGTGCGCCCTCGTGGGCGTGGCTTCCAGTTTCTGGTGGACTGGGAGGGCTATGGTCCGGAGGAGCGGTCGTGGGTTTCTCGTGCTCTGATTTTGGACCCTGGCCTCGTCGATGATTTCTATCGGGCCCATCCTGGCACGCCGGGTTGTCCGCCTGGGGGCGTCCGTTGAGGGGGGGGTACTGTCAGGATCTGCTCCCTGCTGTCTCTCTCCCTCCCCTTCTGTGTTTGTCTTGTCTCCACCTTCCTGGGCGTGGCTACTCACCTGGCTCCACTTGCCACTCATCTCCAGCTGCATAAGAAGCCTCGTTCCCAGCAAGTCGATGCCAGTTCGTTGTCGCTTCTTGTTAGTGAAACATTTATGGTCTCTGCGCTACGATTGTGATTATTTGTTGTACTTACCTCGCTTCCTGTGCGTAGATCCTGCCTGCCTGTCTGTTCCTGTCTGCCATTGCCCGCCTGCCTCTGCCTGCCTGCCTCAGCCTGCCTGCCCCTGCCTGCCTGCCTCTGCCTCTGTCCACATCACGTGCTTCATTGCATATTCTCCTTTTGTAAATAAACCCTTCTCTCGCCGATCTGTGTCTAGTCTTGGGTTCTGTTAAACCGTGACATAAAGTTCTCTTTTCAAATAAAATCTTCTTGTTCTCTCAAATTTAAGCTAATGTATCCATATTTCTTCACATTTTCCACTTTCCAGGCTTATGCTTGCTGTCATTTTCTCCATTGTAAGAATATATTTCATCACATCTAATCAAGTTTCTTTGGAAGGGCTCCTAACCTTCAGCCAATTTTGTGTAATCTACTTTTTCCCAGCTAACAGCATAATTCTAAACAACTTCACGTTCGGTTGCATCGCTTCTGTCAGTGTGCCCCAGGGCAGCTGTAGCTACAGTAGTAGTTTATCACCACTGTGTTTGTAGTGAAAGAATAATGACATGTGAAGTGTCTTTGAGTGTCCTGAAAAGCGTTGTATAAAACTGATGCATCATTAGAGTGGGGCTGGTGGAAACAGGGCTAAAGCCTGGAAGAGCAGTAGATATTTGCTCCTGAAGACTAGGGCCAGCACTCTCACCCTCCCCCTCCTCCCCCTCCTCCCCCTCCCCCCTCCCTCCTCTTCTAACGATTGTGTTGTGATGTGCTACAGCAGCCTTCTCCTCGCGCTCTCGCCTCCAATTCCCTTCCTCTGATTTCTCTTTCTCCTTCCCTTTCCCTCGGCCTGTGGCTCTTTTTCTTCTTATTTCTGCTTCTCTCCTGTCGATGATGAAGTGGGGCTCGGGCTGGAGTCTGCGGCCGTAATCACCGCGGTAACTCATGGTCGCATCGCTACGGAAACGGCAGCGCGGCATCCATCACGGCCGGAGCGAGGAGTATAGAGTCGAGGAGGAGGGAGGGAGCCGAGGAGGAGGAGGCGGGTAGAGGAGGTGGGGATGTCAGAAAGTGAAATAGAGCCAGACCAAGTGACCTTCTAGTAAACACAGGATTCACCAGATCGAGCTTCTATCAGTCTGGAGCACAGAGAAGGCCGACACTCCTTTTTATTATCTCCAAGGTTAGATTATTGTGGCTCTCTAAAGCCTTCTGCTCACAGGGACGGAGCACATCACCCCTGTGCTGGCCTCACTTCACTGACTCTGATGTTTTTAAATGTTTAAATGGTTTTGCCCCTGTACAGAACCAGACAGAGCTGATGTCTATGTATGCTCCTGCTGGTCTCTCTCTGGTTTCGCTTTGGTCTCTCACTAGTCTCTCACTTTGGTCTCTCTCTCTCCGGTCTCTCTCTCTCTGGTTTCTCTCTGGTCTCTCTCTCCGAATTTACTCTCTGGTCTCTCTCTAGTCTCTCTCTGGTCTCTCTCTGGTCTTTCTGTGGTCTCTCTCTGGGCTCTCTCTGATCTCTCTCTGGTCTTTCTGTGGTCTCTCTCTGGTCTCTCTCTGACCTCTCTCTGGTCTTTCTGTGGTCTCTCTCTGGTCTCTCTCTGATCTCTCTCTGGTCTTTCTGTGGTCTCTCTCTGGTCTCTCTCTGATCTCTCTCTGGTCTTTCTGTGGTCTCTCTCTGGTCTCTCTCTGATCTCTCTCTGGTCTTTCTGTGGTCTCTCTCTGGGTTCTCTCTGATCTCTCTCTGGTCTTTCTGTGGTCTCTCTCTGGTACCAGACCATTGAACAGTGCATGTCTGTACCTCCCTCTCTCTGTCCTCTCTCCCTCTCTTTGTCCTCCCTCTCTCTGTCCTCTCTCCCTCTCTCGTCCTACCCCTCTCTGTCCTCTCTCTCTGTCCTCTCTCCTGATCTCTCTCTATCTCTTCCTCTCTCTGTCCTCTCTTTCACTCTGCTCTCCTTCTCTCCTGCTCTCTCTCTCTGTCCTCTCTCCTCCTCCTCTCTCTCTCTCCCTCTCTCCTCCTCTCGCTCCTCCTCTCAGCTTGGACCATCTGCCTGATCCAGCTCTTCTCTTTGTATAAATAACAAAGTCTGCTTTTACTGTAAAAGTGTGTGTTTATGCAGAAAGTGAGGGAGGAAGATGGTTTTGGTGACGGAGGGTGACGTTCAGACGATTGATTTTATGGATGGATTTGTGGAAGACGACAGCTGCTGCATCCAGAGAAGGTCACATGAAGGACATCCTTATTGAGTGAAGGAGTGAGGACTATTATAGTATAGTGTATACTATATAGTGTATACTATAGTGTATAGTGTATACTATAATATGTATACTATAGTATAGTGTATACTATAGTATACACTATACTATAATAGTATACACTATACTAGTGTACACTATACTATAGTGATTTTCAACCGTGTGCACTGGAGCTATGATCTTGTTGAAAGAGGAGATATATTAATGTTATACAAACCTCTGAATCAAAACAAAAGGGAACGTCTTCATGAGGGGCGCCCAGACAATGATCCGTGATCAGACTGATGTTACCATCACGTCTGCTTCGGTTCATGATGCAGTCATGAGTAATCAATTTAAACATAATGTGTTTCAGTTGTAGATGAAGATGACGATCTCCATGTTCTACATTAAAGAATGTGTTTGCCGTAAAGCTCAGGTACCTGATTTTCCATCCACAAAACTCCATATTGTTAGATTGCTCCTTCAGTCTACAGTCACAGACATCGGCCTCTGTCACATCTGTGGATAAGATTGTTCAAACAGAAAAGTGACAAAGAGAAGATATCCATCACTCAGATAATAATAATAATAATAATAATAATAATAATAATAATAATAATAATAATATTAGTAATGCATTGGTTTAATATAGCGCTTTTTTGTATCATTATCATTATTATTTTTGTCATTGACATCGTCACAGACGTGACCCGAGCGTTTCGCTGACTCTTGAGGATGAAAGAGAAAATCGCTCTCTAACTAAAGCTTGAAGGAATCAATAAAAAAACGACTCTGGGCATGTGTATGAGGCCAAATAACACTGGAATCATGTTTAAAGCAGAGAAAAGTCAAAAAGCGTAATATGGCACCTTTAACAGAACATGACACAAGCTTTAGATGTTTACCTAAAATACTAACTTCTGACCTTCCGATCGTAGCCAGGACAGAAACCAGAACTAAACTACGACTAAACCAGGTCTAAATCAGGACTAAATTAGGACTAAACCAGGACTAAACTAGGACTAAACCAGGACTAAACTAGGACTAAACCAGGTCTAAATCAGGACTAAACTAGGACTAAACCAGGTCTAAATCAGGTCTAAAGCAGGACTAAAGCAGGACTAAATCAGGTCTAAAGGAGGACTAAAGCAGGACTAAATCAGGTCTAAAGCAGGACTAAAGCAGGACTAAAGCAGGACTAAAGCAGGACTAAAGCAGGACTGAAGCAGGACTAAATCAGGTCTAAAGGAGGACTAAAGCAGGACTAAATCAGGTCTAAAGCAGGACTAAAGCAGGACTAAAGCAGGACTAAAGCAGGACTAAAGCAGGACTAAAGCAGGACTGAAGCAGGACTAAATCACGTACAATATCTCCACCTGGTTCAATTTTCTCACTCTCAAACACAGGACAAAACTCAAAAGTGTAGTAAAGCAGGCCAGCAAAATCACCCAAACACCACAAACTCTGCTCTGTGAGCTGTACAGCCAGTCAGTGCTGAGGAAGGCCACTCTCATCACTGAGGAGGCCATACACCCGCTGTATGGCTCCTTCTCTCTGCTGCCATCAGGAAGGAGATACAGAACCCCGCTGGCCCGAAAAAACATCTACAAGAGATCATTTGTCCCATCTGCAGTCACTGCTCTAAACAACCGGTAGCACTGTATAAATTATGAAATGTATTTTTCTTATTTGTTTTAAATGTATTTTATGTGTGTTTTATGAATGATCATGAATCGTGCTGTGTTGAAAGACAAATCTCTGCTCAATTTGAACAGACAATAAAGATCTATTCTTCTATTCTTCTTCTTCTAAATCAGGTCTAAAGCAGGACTATCCATCCATCCATCCATCTTCTTCCCCTTAATCCATTTCTGGGTCGGGGGGGGTGGCCAGAGATGCCACCCAGTTCACAGAGCACCAGCCCCTCACTGATCCTCCTGCAGGTGGTGAGTCCACAGGAGCTGAGATCTTTCAGTGGGGGCTTCAGGCAAAGTGGGATTAGGTGTCTTGCCTAAGGACACAACGACAGCAGTCATCAGTGGGAGTTGTGAAGTAGGTCTTACGGTGGGCTTGAACCCACGACCTTCAGGCTCAAAGGCCAATGCTCTACCAACTGAGCTACTGTCACCCCTGATTTAGTCCTGTAAAGCAGGACTAAATCAGGTCTAAAGGAGGACTAAAGCAGGACTAAAGCAGGACTGAAGCAGGTCTAAAGCAGGACTAAAGCAGGACTAAATCAGGTCTAAAGGAGGACTAAAGCAGGACTGAAGCAGGTCTAAAGACAGATTAAAGCAAGGCTAAAGGTGCTTTCACACCGCCAAAGCTGAATCGCTGACTCCTCGCGCACCCGACGCACATTCTCTAATTTTCAGACGCAGGGGTCTTCACACCAGAATTCCTGGGCTGCGGTGGCGCCCGCCGGAAATAACCTGACAGAGACTTTATATAAACAGTAGTATGTGTTCACGGAGGTGCGGCACACGTTTATTTTATCATTAAACAGTACTTCCGCATCGGCAAACACACTCGAAGCAGTTACATAAAGTCACGGGAGCATGACAAGCACTATGTCCCCCATTGTCAACCCTGGTTTAGTCCTGGTTTAGTCCTGGTTTAGTCCTGGTTTAGTCCTGGTGTAGCTCCTGTTTTGGCTGTTCAGTCTGCTCGCTCAGACCACTAATGTCCCCGTGACCACTTCGCGGCTCTCTGATTGGTCGCTGCATGGGCGTCTGAGGAAACGCTCAGCAATATTTATCTCCTGCGTGCGTCTCTACCGCGCAGTCCGTGCGTGTATCCCGAACGCACATGCAGTTCGACGCTCGAACAGGCGTCACCATTGACTTTGCATTGAAAGTCGACGCAACGCATGATCCGGTGTGAAAGCACCATTAAACAGGACTAAAGCAGGGCTAAAGCAGGACTAAAGCAGGGCTAAAGCAGGTCTAAAGCAGGACTAAAGCAGGACTAAACCAGGGCTAAAGCAGGACTAAAGCAGGACTAAAGCAGGTCTAAAGCAGGACTAAAGCAGGGCTAAAGCACGTCTTAAGCAGGACTAAAGCAGGACTAAAGCAGGGCTAAAGCAGGGCTAAAACAGGTCTAAAGCAGGACTAAAGCAGGACTAAAGCAGGGCTAAAGCAGAACTAAAGCAGGTCTAAAGCAGGTCTAAAGCAGGACTAAAGCAGAACTAAAGCAGGACTAAAGCAGGACTAAAGCAGGACTAAAGCAGGTCTAAAGCAGGACTAAAGCAGGACTAAAGCAGGACTAAAGCAGAACTAAAGCAGGACTAAAGCAGGACGAAAGCAGGACTAAAGCAGGGCTAAAGCAGGACTAAAGCAGGACTAAAGCTGGGCTTAAGCAGAACTAAAGCAGGTCTAAAGCAGGTCTAAAGCAGGACTAAAGCAGAACTAAAGCAGGACTAAAGCAGGACTAAAGCAGGTCTAAAGCAGGACTAAAGCAGGACTAAAGCAGGTCTAAAGCAGGACTAAAGCAGGTCTAAAGCAGGACTAAAGCAGGACTAAAGCAGGACTAAAGCAGAACTAAAGCAGGTCTAAAGCAGGTCTAAAGTAGGTCTAAAGCAGGTCTAAAGCTGGACTAGAGCAAGACTAAAGCAGGACCAAACAGGACTAAAGCAGGACTGAAGCAGGTCTAAAGCAGGACTAAACCAGGACTTCCTCAGGTCTCTGACAGTGGTTACTATCGTCACTTTGAAGCAAATCCAAAGTCAGCGTCGTCTAAAACGTCCTCTTTCTCCTGTTGCTGATGGAATGCTAATGAAAGCTAATGGAGCGAGCGCTGGTTTGAACAGAACAAAGCTAATAATAATGACAGCGTTTAGCAGAGTTAGCTCAAAAACAGCAGGAGCCATAACCCTCTCAAGTGCTGCTCTTTCTGAATGTTTTCACTTTGTTTTACCTCTGAATCTTCTCGCGCTTTATCTCCTTCAGTTCCGTCATTAGCTTTTCAGAGAAGTCGCTCCATTTCTTATGCAAATGAAACAATGGTGCATCACTTAGGCCCGGTTCAGATGAAGCTTCTATGCCGCAATTGAGAAACGTGTTAAAATACATCAATGGAACTGGGATGTTACGACTGCTCTACCTCTACATGGGCTTTGCTGATGCTGTCAAAACCACTGCCATGATTACAGAAGCTAGGAGAAAATGAGTGGCAGAAAAGGCAAAAACAAATATACAAACAATTGCAATCCCTGTGCTCCTTAAGTCCCAGCAGGAGGCCAGTCCCTGTGCTCCTCAGAGTCCCAGCAGGAGCCCAGTCCCTGTGCTCCTCAGAGTTGGTTCATATGACACTAACATGTCACAGATGTACTTTGGTGCAAGGCCTTGGAGAGTCTTGACAAACAGAGTTGCTTTAAACTCTGTTCTCTGAGCCACAGGAAGCAGAGACCTGAGACCAGGACTAATGTGAGAGGACTTCAGGACAGAGACCTGAGACCAGGACTAATGTGAGAGGACTTCAGGACAGAGACCTGAGACCAGGACTAATGTGAGAGGACTTCAGGACAGAGACCTGAGACCAGGACTAATGTGAGAGGACTTCAGGACAGATGGAGACTTTATTAATCCCCATAAGATAAATTCAGGTGTCCATTAGCAGCAAAAACCCATCAAACCATCCTCACAAACACAACAAATACATTGATAGTTCTAACAATATTAATAATAGTAAAACTTTAGCACTTCTTTTATTATTATTATTTCAAGATAGAGATTTTATACTTGCTACTGATGCTAGAGTTAGAGGTTTTGTTTTATTTTAATCAGTATAGCTATTGTTCACTTAACTCGTACAGTGTGCTCCTCTTTCTTACTGTTCTATAACTTGTGATGCAACACTGAAATTTCCCCACTGTGTGACGAATAAAGGATCTCTTAATCATAATAATCGACAGCACTTTTGGTCACAGCAGCAGAGGTGTAGCCGCTTGGTTTGGACCATTTTCTGCTCTAGTCCAAAGTAAAATGCTGAATGCTTCATTAGCCTTTTTCAAAAATTTTGCATTCCTCCGGTGGAGCTTTGCCTGACCCGTTTGTTTCGGATCCTCTCCGCTCTGGTCTGGACCGGTGCAAAACCATGAACACTGTACTGCAGCAACATCTCAGGCAGAAAAACATATGAAAAATAACACAAAACAACAACTGTTTTAGAGCTACATAAGACTTGCTGCCGTTTCCAGCGCATTCAAAAGTAAAAAGACAGAGACCTGAGACCAGGACTAATGTGATGGTACTTCCTGGTTCTAGTCAGGACCGGAGCTACAGTGTTTTGAATATACTACAGATGTTTTGACGTTGGTTGAAGAGAGACCAGTGAGACCTGTCTGACACAGGAGACAGATGCAGGAGAGAATCTCAGAGCCTGGTTTAAACATTATATTCGTTCAGTCCAACATACTGTGTACCCTTAGGCACCATACCTAATGTTTGTATCCTGTGGTTTCTCTGATGATTTAATCCTAGTTTGTGTGGAATGGTTTCTGGTGTGGAGCAGGTGCATCTGAGGATCAGGCCTGACCTACTTTATCACAGCAGAAAAGTCAGGGGAATACTAAAGCTTGGAAACAGAGAAAACTGAGAGAAGCATATCCACAGACTGAAGCGCCTGTTCTGAACCAGGACCTCAGAACAGACATGTCTCAATCTCCCTCAAAAAACCAAGATCTTACAGAACCGTCGCAGGATTGTCGCAGCAGGTGATGAAACATTACAAAAAAATGTGCCAGTCAAAAAAAATCTGCAGCTTACACCAGCACCCAGCCTCCAACTATGTCCCTACAGAGACAACAAACGACACAATATTTGATAGATAACAATTCAGACTACGTGATATTCAGCAATTATGTAGTAGTAGTAAGTAATCTTTATTTATATACCGCCTTTTCACTGCAGATCTGAGTCTCAAAGCGGTTTACAATTGTTATTATTTTATTTTGGGCATTTGTCTCTCACTCCACACAGAGATGGGAGGGGCCAGTACAGGAGGCACATGCCAGAACTATTGTACATATTTTTAGTGGTAGGGGAAACCGGAGTACCCGGAGGAAACCTACGCAGACACGGGGAGAACATGCAAACTCCACTCAGAAAGGCCTTGGTCCGACCGGGATTCAAACCCAGGACCTTCTTGCTGAGAGGCGAGAGTGCTATCCACTCAGCCACCGTGCCGCCCTGGTTAATTATGTTGTGCTCAAAAAGTCTTTTTAATATTGTCCTTTAATGCTTCTCATACTCAAAGACAGCTCTACACAAACACTGACCATTGTTTGGACGAGGTACATTTCCACTGAACAAAAAACACAGATGCAGATTTTATTCAGACACTTTCAAACCACAAGGAACAGGACGTTTTAGCCGTGGAGCTGTGTTTGGGTGGGTTTGCACGTGCTGCTCTTCCCTTTAGAAAGTTGTCCTCATGATAAAATGGCTTTATGCCTGGGTCTACAGCCTCAGTCCTGGGTCTACAGCCTCAGTCCTGGGTCTACAGCCTCAGTCCTGGGTCTACAGCCTCAGTCCTGGGTCTACAGCCTCAGTCCTGGATCTACAGCCTCAGTCCTGGATCTACAGCCTCAGTCCTGGGTCTACAGCCTCAGTCCTGGGTCTACAGCCTCAGTCCTGGATCTACAGCCTCAGTCCTGGGTCTACAGCCTCAGTCCTGGGTCTACAGCCTCAGTCCTGGATCTACAGCCTCAGTCCTGGATCTACAGCCTCAGTCCTGGATCTACAGCCTCAGTCCTGGGTCTACAGCCTCAGTCCTGGGTCTACAGCCTCAGTCCTGGGTCTACAGCCTCAGTCCTGGGTCTACAGCCTCAGCCCTGGATCTACAGCCTCAGTCCTGGGTCTACAGCCTCAGTCCTGGATCTACAGCCTCAGTCCTGGATCTACAGCCTCAGTCCTGGGTCTACAGCCTCAGTCCTGGACCTACAGCCTCAGTCCTGGGTCTACAGCCTCAGCCCTGGATCTACAGCCTCAGTCCTGGGTCTACAGCCTCAGTCCTGGATCTACAGCCTCAGTCCTGGATCTACAGCCTCAGTCCTGGGTCTACAGCCTCAGTCCTGGATCTACAGCCTCAGTCCTGGGTCTACAGCCTCAGTCCTGGATCTACAGCCTCAGTCCTGGATCTACAGCCTCAGCCCTGGATCTACAGCCTCAGTCCTGGGTCTACAGCCTCAGTCCTGGGTCTACAGCCTCAGCCCTGGATCTACAGCCTCAGTCCTGGGTCTACACCCTCAGTCCCGGGTCTACAGCTTCAGTCCCGGATCTACAGCCTCAGTCCTGGATCTACAGCCTCAGTCCTGGGTCTACAGCCTCAGTCCTGGATCTACAGCCTCAGTCCTGGATCTACAGCCTCAGTCCTGGGTCTACAGCCTCAGTCCTGGGTCTACAGCCTCAGCCCTGGATCTACAGCCTCAGTCCTGGGTCTACAGCCTCAGTCCTGGGTCGACAGCCTCAGTCCTGGGTCTACAGCCTCAGCCCTGGATCTACAGCCTCAGTCCTGGGTCTACAGCCTCAGTCCTGGGTCTACAGCCTCAGCCCTGGATCTACAGCCTCAGTCCTGGGTCTACAGCCTCAGTCCTGGGTCTACAGCCTCAGTCCTGGATCTACAGCCTCAGTCCTGGATCTACAGCCTCAGTCCTGGGTCTACACCCTCAGTCCTGGGTCTACAGCCTCAGTCCTGGTCCCTCTCTCAATGTGCCCAAGGTTTCTCACATTTTTTTTGAGCATTCATGATTCAGGAGGGCCTTTTTCCGCACGTTTATTGGTCATCCCGCTCCCTGTGTGTTTGTTATTAATGCATTTCCTGTATTTGAACTGCTTTTATCTGTTGTTGGTGAATTGACAAATTTGTAAAGTCAAAGAAGTCTGCTGTTGTGATTCAGGGCAATACACAAATACATTGAATTTGAACTGAAAATGTGTATATTGCCTGAATTCTACACAGGTCGACAAACACTCAAAGATACAAAAACAAATCCAAATGTAGCAGAGACCATTACTCGTCGCTAATCTTGAACTTGGAGCTCTCTCTCTCCCTCTTTCTGTTATATTCAGTGGTTTTGCGTCTCGTTGGTTGGTCTCGTCTTCCTCCTGTCAGCTTCCATCTCCTCATGTGTCCATCTTCATCAGCCCCAAGGAGAAACCCTCAGTGCGATGGTAACTCCTCCCTCTCTGCGGCCGTTATTCCACTGGCTCCTCTGGGAATGACGCAGCTCTCTGGTCTCTGCACTGGTCTCTCTCTGGTCTCTCTCTGGTCTCTCCCTGGTCTCTGCACTGGTCTCACTCTGGTCTTTGCAATGGTCTTTGCAATGGTCTCTCTCTGATCTCTGCACTGGTCTCTATATGGTCTCCCTTGGTCTCTGTATTAGTCTCTCTCGGGTCTCTCTCTGGTCTCTGCACTGGTCTCTCTCTGGTCTCTGCACTGGTCTCTCTCTGGTCTCTTTCTGGTCTTTCTCTGGTCTCTGCACTGGTCTCTCTCTGGTCTCTGCACTGGTCTCTCTATGGTCTTTCTCTCTCTCTTGTCTCTCTGGTCTCTCTCTAGTCCACAGTATTGTTTCCACACACAGCTTTTCACAGACAAAGAGAGGACCTCCCTCTCTCGGCCAATCAGCTCTCAGCTCAACGAGTCAAATAGCGACTCACAGGGCTCTTACAACATCAGTACATTACCATAATTTGAAAATGGTAAACTACAAGTGTGGCTCACATGGTCCGCAGCCCACAGAAAAGAGAAAACTGATTTATTTGTGATAATTTGACAACATGGCTCCACACAATAAGTGCCACACCATCACTGTCTCTGTCTGACGAAGGGGGAAGTCTAAGCCCAAACAATGAAGCGCAACTAGCTTCTTTATACATTTGTCTTAAAATAACCTTCTAAACCTTAAACATAAGACGACAACATTTACTTTTTCCATTTAGAACGGGGAAAGGGTTTGTGTAGTCATTAAGAATGTCCAAAATATAAACATCTGTACACTTTCAAGCACAACTGGAATCATTCCCGGCACACAGACATCCTCCTCCTCCTCCTCCCCCTCACCCTCTCCTCCCTCCCCCCTCCTCAGACGGTGCATTGGCTTCTGTCATTAGCTGTGATTTATCCCTGGGCTGCGGTGAACATGGCGGGAGCTAAAGGTGGGACGGTGGAACACGAGGCCGAAGCGCCGCTCCTCTCCTCCTCCTGAAAACCTGCAGGTGTGAGCGGCGGCCATGATTTATCCACTTACACACGCCGCTAACACGACGCGCATAAACAAACCATTAGCTTTGTGCGAGCAGACAAAGAGACGAGACGTGATGGAGAGGGCAACGGGAGGGAGGAGATCGGGAGAGAGGGGAGAGAGGACTGAGGCAGGACTGAACCAGGACTGAACCAGGACTGATCCAGGACTGATCCAGGACTGAACCAGGACTGAACCAAGACTGAACCAGGACTGAACCAGGACTGAACCAGGACTGAGGCAGGACTAGCTATAGCCGTAGTATCCATAAACTCTGGTCAATTATCATATCCCTACATGTACGTCTGGGTCTGATCCTAGTGACTACAGTCACATCAGTTGAATCCCATCCAACCAATCAGCAAGCGGTGGAGGCGGGTATGGGTAGTTGTTGGTGACATCAAGAGTTTGCGCCGAATTTGCTGGTTGTAGTTTGGCAATGGCGAATGCGATAATAAAGTAATCCGTTCTGGTTTGGCTCCAAATATCAAGAAATTGAAGCCAGAGCAAGAGAAATGTTTAGCAGATTTTATGGCTTTACTCCCCACAGGCTCCGTTAATGGCAAAGGAGATTAGAAGAGTTAGAAGAAAGTCTGGAGATAATATACGATAATATATATTTACCAATAAGCAATACAAGAAAGTAGGGAGGGGAGGGGGTTGATGAATATTGGAATCGATCGACTAAAACAGTTTCAAAACAAGTGCAAATCATTAAAGTGCTCTGTTCACACTGATAACAGCTTGTGGATAAAAACTGTTAGCGTAACGAGCTGTCCTGCATCTCAGAGAACGATATCTTCTGCCAGAGGGAAGAAGCTGGAACATGGCTTTCCCAGGGTGGCCAGAAGAGTCATTGACAATCCTAAGAGCTTTGTTTAAAAGTCTGGATTTATAAAGAACCTCCAGAACAGGAAGCTCACAGCCCACGGTCCTCTTTGCAGAACGGAGCACCTTGTTTAAAGCTCTCTTTTCTTTATCTGTAATGTTTCCAAACCACACAGACACAGAACCAACAAGTAAACTCTCAATGGTGCAGCGATAAAAGTTAAGCAGAATCTTAGAGTTAGTGGTAAATTCTCTAAGTTTTCGCATGTGAGTCATATTCAAAGACAGTTCAGATGAGTGTTGGGAATGTGTTTGTCGTGTTGATAACTGTGTTTGAGTTTCAGTCCAATGTTGGTTGATAGAGAGCCACGTTCTGTGTTGAAATCTTCTATAGTATCCAGGGTCTGGGCTCTGAGGAAGGTTCTGTGTCCACAAGGGTACGTGCTTTTATGTCAACAGACAACAGTGGTTTTGCTTGAGTCTATGTAGGTGTTAAGAAATTGTATGTTTATTAGCATATTAATGAATGTGACTATATTCAAGTTTAGATGACTTTGGGTTGACCTACATCCGAGTGTGGGAAGTCTACAACTGAGGTGAATTATTATCCGCATTGTCCACATTGAGGTATTTTGTGCAACTATGTGGCAAGACGTTGTCCAACAAGTGGTTAATGTGTAACTTCACCTAGTTTTGGGCTTTTCCATGTGTGTTGGAGGTGTGTTTATCTTTCAATAAAACTCACTTTGCTTGAGCAGTGAGTTTAGAAGTGACTGGGGGAGAACGATGTGAAGCAGCATCTGTTCTGCTCTCCTTCAATCCCAGTCACTCCTCACCACTGTAACCATAAACTTTTCCTTGTCTGACTTGTATGGTTTTGTCCAGGTACTGTAGTTTAGAACTAGCTTTAACAGTAGGGAAATTCTATGTGTGTGTGTGTGTGTGTGTGTGTGTGTGTGTGTGTGTGTGTGTGTGTGTGTGCGTGCGTGCGTGCGTGCGTGTGTGTGTGTGTGTGTGTATGTGTGTGTGTGTGTGTGTGTGAGATATTCTTCCAATAAGATGAAACTGCTGCAGAGTGAGGGGCAGAGATGAGTTTGGAGCAGGACTTTCCTCTCCATCCTCTTCCATCTCTCCTCACAGATTAAGCAAGTAAAGAAACTACAGTAACTCATCTCGTCTGAGGGGAGATATTTGTCCAAGGTAAACTGTTGTTACGACCCAGTCTTTACAATGAGCAACACTGGCTTTTAAAAGTATCCATAGCCCGTGAAATTTTCCACATTCTGTCACATCACAACCACAAACAATAAACAATGTAAATGTGGTCTTTCAGGTAAAATACCGAAACGTGCTTTATATCTCAAAACATTCAACGATGCGGGTTCCGCCTCTGGATACCAACAACTGTACAGATACTGGTCACCCATCTATGGAATTATCAGGCCCAGACCTTCTAGCGTCTCAATGCAACATAGGTCCTTGACAGCAGGTTTGCCACACTGGGGGAAGCACAGTGACTTAAGTCTGCAATGACAATATTTCCCAACCAGAATCTTTCAAAGTTGCATCTTGGCCCTACTTTACTACCTCTCCTCTGCTATAATAACCTGGATTACTCTCTGTTTCTCTTGCCCGAATTTTTAAAAGGATAATTAAATATGTCACCAAGCCAAAATACAGCACCAGGTTTGGCCTCAGGGATATGTCTTTGGTCCAATAATGTTCACTTCAATATACTGCCTTCTTATTTTCAACCACTCATCACCAAACTGGATTAATACAGATCTGTTTGAAATTTGATGTCAACTTTTCCCTTGAATTCGACATTGCTGCCACTTATATCTACCGTAAAGATACAGTAAAATGGTGGCAGATGCACGCAAAAACAAAGACCGACTCCAGCTGTAATCATACCTGCTTCACCAGAAGAGCAGATCCAAACAATGTCCAGTCGAGGAAATCCTGTCAAGACATAACAAAAACATAATCAATTTTACTACACACACAGGAAACGCAATATTAACAAACACATAGGAGCCATTGGTCCATGTTAATAAATGTCCTTAAACATCCCGGATGATTACTGTCCTAAGACCCTCCTGCATGTGAGTGTGACATCACCATAGTGTTAGCTGATGTAGCAATGCAGATGTAGGCATTTGTTCAGATGCGTTTGCTTAGCGTCGTAACAGGGGCAGACTTGTTGCTAGGGTGGTTGCTAAGGCAAGCTGGAGTTTCCCCCACAAATGAAGAAAATACACAAAGATAATATCAACAATGAAACTCCAGGAACACAGAGAGCAAATAAATCATGGAATTTTAAGCCCAAAATGAGTGAGTGTGATGGAAACAGTAAAGGGTGTGTATACTCGAGCGTCGCTGCGCTTGCGGTGGACCTCG
This sequence comes from Knipowitschia caucasica, assembly GCA_964034765.1. NCBI lineage: Eukaryota > Metazoa > Chordata > Actinopteri > Gobiiformes > Gobiidae > Knipowitschia > Knipowitschia caucasica. Next base: position 8,434,874 of record OZ035837.1, on the reverse strand, counting down.
TGATGTCACATGATGTCACATGACCGACGCAAGGATTACCGCAAGACCGCAACCACCCGTGCACCCTCTGCTGGCAGCGTAGAGAAGGTCCGTTGTGATTGGCCCGTGTGTGATTACATTTTGGATGGAGGCATGGAGCGGCTGCAGAGAACATGGACGAGGCTGTGGACTAGAGTTTTGTTGCATATTGAACATTTGTTTGTTTGAATCTGCGCATGTGGCTTATCGCATCTGTTGCATTCCTCCTGCACTTGTAAATAGTTAATATTTGGTCTCAGATATTTATCACTAATTGTTTTGCTGTTTGTGCACAAATACACTTTAAAAAATATCTATGTTTCCTACAAGAACTATGTCATTATTCACAGCATCGCAGTTAAATGAGTTTTGAAAAAATGAGTCTATAGTTCTGTCACATAAACCTACGGCTAGAGAAAAAATGTATGAGATTCGGTTCGATCTTAAACAGTTTACTTCGCGATTGTTTTTGTCTTGAAAAGGAAAAGGTAGTTAGACTTTGGTGTCCCGCGCAACTCCTGTGAGATCGCCATCATGTGGTTGTGAATGGGATTACAACGTTATTTTCACAATTACGCCCGAGTATACGAACAACTGCGTAATTAACAACGGGTCCAGGGCAGAAACGCCTACGCACACAGTAATGCCCAAGTTCACAAAGGCTTTAAAGGTATGAAGAGGATTTTGCCAAATTTTAGGAAAGAACCGCCCTCTCCACAACAAAACTCCCTGGTCTTATTTGATGAGCATGTATCACCAGAATGATTGACAATTGGGAAGGCCAATAGTCTTGATGATCCACCTCGAAGTAGAAAATCCTCATATGGAGCCAGAGAGAGTTGGAGCAAACTTTTGATGGTCCCACAGAAGGGGAAATGTCAGTGTTGGAATCAGGAGCACACAGCACAAGATGAAAATAACGTAAAATCTCTAACTTTAGCATAATAAAAAAGTATAAATCCTGTATATTCTAGTGCAGAAAGATATGGTTGTACTGTATGTATACATCTGCACATGTTGGTTATGAGCGTCTGGGACAGTGGACACATGAGCACTTCCCTATTGGGCTTCGCTGAGCTAGCAGGTTAGCATTGTCCATCTACATACAGTCTATGCATTTACCATGAGGTTTAAACCATATTATTCATCGGTAGTTTGCATTGGAGTCCTCTCTGACCACGGTATAACAGCACATTTCCATCGTGTACAGAGATAAATGGCCCGTGGAGTCATAGAAAAGTGTGAAAGCCTTGATTGTAAATGCATTATGAAGCAGCCGCAGTCTTTGATGGCACAGGCTTCACTGCTTTAAACAGCTAATTCATCAAACGTCAAATTAAAAGCTATCGTGTGCTTTTCAACGGACGTGTTCACATCTCGTGTCCAATTATACGTGTGCTGTTTCTGCGCTCACATCACTGAGACAGAAGCAGGTTTACAGGAGCAGGAAAGATGTGGGAGCTCTCATTCTCTCACTCCTACTGTGGCATTGTCTATTTGCGGTACAGGCGTTTGTCGTCTGTTAATGCTTCATAATAGATCGTTGGGTTTAAAGATGCAGTCAGTGAATTTTTCCAGACGCATTTGTTTTAATTTTGTGGGAAACCGTCTCCAAACCCTAAAAGTAGTCAAGTTATCATGTGTTTTCAAATAGTATTGGAATTGACCAGATGCTCCAGTCTCCCAAAATTAATAACAAATATTTTGGAGAGGACCGATAAAAATGAACCAATGGTATTCGTTCATCCCCAACGAACCAATGGGATGCGTTTACCCCCTTCACCCTCTTCCTGTTTCTCGCAAGTACGCTCACCTGAGTTACCGGATTATTTTCTAAAACCTGAAAGAGCTGAACAGAAGATTCAATTTCACGTTTGCCACCCACTCTCCCTGTTATGACAAATAAAAGAAAATGCTGGATGTTTGGTTTGGTGGAGAGGCGAGGGGAGGGGAGGGGGAGTGGTTTCCAGTTGGTGCTACGGGTAAGCTAACAACATTGCTCACTGCACCTTTAAGGCAGTGTTTTTCAACCAATGTGCCGTGGTACGTTAGTGTGCCTTGCAAGGATGTTTGGTGTACCTTTGGAAATCATCCAGTATCACCTAATTGGTCAAAAACTGTGAAAAGTAAGAGAAAGAGAAGATTAGAAAGACTTTTTTTTCTGCCCCTGATTGATTTTCTATATGTACACTTTGATGAGAATGACTTACATTGATAATAAAGGCTGCCGTGTTTCATTTTTGTATCACTTTCAGCTGGTGGTTTGCCGTGTGATTGTTTTCAATGAGAAAATTGTGTCACGGCTCAAAAAGGTTTGGGAATATTGGTTTAAGGACATAATCTTCTGCTTCGGAACAAAGAAACAAAGGTAAAAGTATGTCCATAAATGTCCTGGATCATCACTGTTCTTACACCCTCCTACAAGATACAAGATACAAGAATTGATTTGCCATTTGCAGTAAAACCATGTTGGAAAAACTGAGCAAGACTACCCCTGTGTGCTCCAGCATCCTCCTGCATCAACAAGCACATGCAGACACGGGGAGAACATGCAAACTCCATACAAAGGCCACTCTGGAGATAGAATAAACCCAAGTGAAGAGCTATTTAATTTTAATCTAAATGCGATTTCGTTCGTATTGCCCTAATTCACAAAATTTGTCCTGGCATTGACCGATAACTATCATAATACAAAACACCAGCTCCAGGCTCCTCCTCCAGGGTCTTTCTCCAGGGGCCCCCTCCATGCTCCTCCTCCCTGAGCAGCCAAAACCATAATATTGACTTTGACCCAACTTTCCATAAACCATATATTATACCAAACCCCCAGATGCCACACACACTCAACAGTCCCTCCATGTTTGACGGCCTCTTCTACAAACGCGTCGCTGGACATTGTTTCGCATATTACCCAAGAATATTTCTGCTTTCCCAAAGGAGCCACACCAACATAAAGCGGATTACAGAGATTTTAGCTCCGTGCAGCGGCTCACAATGACATAAGTGATATTTGCTTCGAGGCGTCAGTCATTAAAATTTAAAACGAATTTGCCATTTGCTGCTGGTATCACTGCACCGCTCTGCATGCATTAGTGGAATAAGCTCTGGTGCTGCTCGCATGAGAAGAACGAGGAAGGAGGAGGGGGATGGGAGAGAGAGAGAGAGAGAAGAGGACTGGGGGTGAGAGAGAGCAGAGGACTGGGAGAGAGAGAGAGAGCAGAGGACTGGGATGGAGAGAGAAAGAAGAGGACTGGAGGTGAGAGAGACGAGGACGGGATAGAGAGCAGAGGACTGGGGGAGAGAGAGCAGAGGACTGGGAGAGAGAGAGCAGAGGACTGGGGGAGAGAGAGCAGAGGACTGGGAGAGAGAGAGCAGAGGACTGGGGGAGAGAGAGCAGAGGACTGGGGGAGAGAGCAGAGGACTGGGGTAGAGAGAGCAGAGGACTGGGGGAGAGAGAGCAGAGGACTGGGAGAGAGAGAGCAGAGGACTGGGAGAGAGAGCAGAGGACTGGGAGAGAGAGCAGAGGACTGGGGGAGAGAGAGCAGAGGACTGGGAGAGAGAGAGCAGAGGACTGGGAGAGAGAGCAGAAGACTGGGGGAGAGAGCAGAGGACTGGGGGAGAGAGCAGAGGACTGGGAGAGAGAGCAGAGGACTGGGAGAGAGAGCAGAGGACTGGGGGAGAGAGAGCAGAGGACTGGGAGAGAGAGAGCAGAGGACTGGGAGAGAGAGCAGAAGACTGGGAGAGAGAGCAGAAGACTGGGGGAGAGAGCAGAGGACTGGGAGAGAGAGCAGAGGACTGGGAGAGAGAGAGCAGAGGACTGGGGGAGAGAGAGCAGAGGACTGGGGGAGAGAGCAGAGGACTGGGAGAGAGAGCAGAGGACTGGGAGAGAGAGCAGAGGACTGGGAGAGAGAGCAGAGGACTGGGGGAGAGAGAGCAGAGGACTGGGAGAGAGAGAGCAGAGGACTGGGAGAGAGAGCAGAAGACTGGGGGAGAGAGCAGAGGACTGGGAGAGAGAGCAGAGGACTGGGAGAGAGAGCAGAGGACTGGGAGAGAGAGCAGAAGACTGGGGGAGAGAGCAGAGGACTGGGGGAGAGAGCAGAGGACTGGGAGAGAGAGCAGAGGACTGGGGGAGAGAGAGCAGAGGACTGGGGGAAAGAGAGAGCAGAGGACTGGGGGAAAGAGAGAGCAGAGGACTGGGAGAAAGAGAGCAGAGGACTGGGGGTGAGAGAGACGAGGACTGGGAAAGAGAGAGAGCAGAGGGCTGGGAGAGAGAGAGCAGAGGACTGGGGCAGAGAGAGCAGAGGACTGGGGAGAGAGAGCAGAGGACTGGGGTAGAGAGAGCAGAGGACTGGGGTAGAGGGAGCAGAGGACTGGGGAGAGGGAGCAGAGGACTGGGGGAGAGAGAGCAGAGGACTGGGGGAGAGGGAGCAGAGGACTGGGGGAGAGAGAGCAGAGGACTGGGGGAGAGAGAGAGCAGAGGACTGGGGGAGAGAGAGAGCAGAGGACTGGGGAGAGGGAGCAGAGGACTGGGGTAGAGGGAGCAGAGGACTGGGGGAAAGAGAGAGCAGAGGACTGGGGGAGAGAGAGCAGAGGACTGGGGGAAAGAGAGAGCAAAGGACTGGGGAGAGGGAGCAGAGGACTGGGGTAGAGAGAGCAGAGGACTGGAGGAAAGAGAGAGCAGAGGACTGGAGGAAAGAGAGAGCAGAGGACTGGGGGTGAGAGAGCAGAGTACTGGGGTAGAGAGAGCAGAGGACTGGAGGAAAGAGAGAGCAGAGGACTGGGGGAGAGGGAGCAGAGGACTGGGGTAGAGGGAGCAGAGGACTGGGGTAGAGGGAGCAGAGGACTGGAGGAAAGCGAGAGCAGAGGACTGGAGGAAAGCGAGAGCAGAGGACTGGGGGAGAGGGAGCAGAGGACTGGGGTAGAGAGAGCAGAGGACTGGGGGAGAGAGAGCAGAGGACTGGGGGAGAGAGAGCAGAGGACTGGGGGAGCATCATGCTGTGGGGTTGCTTTTCTTCAGCAGGAACAGTGAAGAACAAACCTCACTGGCGTCAGTAAAACCCACGGCTGGAGCGTCAATGACCCTAAACAATTAAAAACATAAAGAGCTACATTTATATTGTATGAAAAATATAATAATAATAATAGGTTTTATACAGCGCTTTTTTGGACACTCCAAGACGCTTCACTTGTCATTATTCATTCACTCCATACACGGTGGTGAAAAACTACTACTGTAGCCACAGCTGCCCTGGGGCACACTGACAGAAGCAAATGTGCCATCAGCCCCTCCGATCAACCTTCGACCCATAGGCAATGAAGGTGAAGTGTCTTGCCTAAGGACACAACGGCAAGGTGCCCCACTGTGGCACCTGGTGTTCCCAAAAGATAAGTGTCTTGCCTAAGGACACAACGACAGCAGACATCAGTGGAGTCGGTGGAGAAAGTCTTGTGGTGGGCTCGAATCCACGACCTTCAGGCTCAAAGGCCAATGCTCTACCAACTGAGCCACTGTCGGCCAAAATAATATGGAATAAGCCAATCAAATCAGTGTCATACCAACCAAACTCTCTCACTGCGCTCGCAAAACGCCAGACGTCTGCTGGGTCCTAAAGAGTCCAAAAGTGCAGTCGACAACAGAGCATTTAGCTCCAAACTCTTTTACAGTGGAAGTAGCTCCTCATCCAATGTTTCTAAAGTCATAATCGACAGAAGAATTGACAAACATCTGTAAAACTATGCATAAACTATTGCTCCTGAGTGTGAACCATGTGTGGAGAATGACCAGGAACCATGTATTTATCCAAGCTCGCAGCTGATTGGTCGTTGACTGCAGTCGTCATGGATGAGGACATAAGGGCGGGACGGTCCTCAAGGGGAGACTGACCATAAGAGGACTGAACTAGGATTGTACCAGGACTGAACCAGGACTGAACCAGAAGAGAACCAGAAGAGAACCAGGACTGAATCAGGACTGAACTAGGACTGAGTCAGGTCGAACCAGGATTGAGTCAGGTCTGAGCCAGGACCAAAGCAGGACTGAACCAGAACTAGACCAGGACTGAACCAGGACTGAAGCAAGACTAAAATCGATCTAAAGCGGGAATATATCAGGAAAAAACCAAAAATAAACAAATACTAAACCTGGACAAAACCAGAAATAAACCAATGCTAAACCGGGACTGAACCAGGACTGAACCAGGACTGAACCACCATTTTTGCTTCAATGGGCAGAGAAGAGGTTTGAGATATATTTATAGAATCCAGGTTTTTGTGGCAAGTGGAATTTCTATTGATTCAGCAAAATGCAAAGATACTGCTGTGTCTGCAGCTGAATATAAACTGGTCCACAATGAAGGGAAGGGAACCAGGTCTGGACCAGGTCTGACCCTAAACTTTCATACTGTCCATCACAGTAGATGTAGAATAAATAGAACCATAACTTTAAACATAAACTTCTTCCTCTGCTCCTCTTCAGACTAAACACTGTTAATATAAGCTGATGTATTTTAATAAGTTCCATAAACAGTTTTAAATCTGACTGAAATAGAAGCACAGCCTTCACCATGGGTCAGAGTTTTCCCATTAGAGTTTTCCTGAGCCGCAGCAGACCAGACGACTGCCGACGAATCAATCAGGGAAAAAGCAAAAGGAAGGCATCGTCTCTGCTGTTTTTGTCTCGTTCATCATCATCATGACTGAAGAGAATTGTGGACCAGAGAGAGGCCAGAGAGAGACACCAGAGAGAAACCCTAGAAAGAGAGAGAGACCATAGAGAGACCAGAGAGAGACCAAAGAGAAAGTCTAGAGAGAGAGAGAGACCATAGAGAAAGTCTAGAGAGAGAGAGAGACCATAGAGAGACCAGAGAGAGACAGCAGAGAGAAAGCCTAGAGAGAGAGACCATAGAGAGACCAGAGGGAGACCAGAGAGAGAGACCAGAGAGAAAGCCTAGAGAGAAAACCTAGAGAGAGACCAGAGATAGACCAATGAGAGACCAGAGAAAGACCAGAGAGAACCAGAGACCAGAAAGAGACCAGAGATAGACCACAGAGAGACCAGAAAGAAAACAGGGAGTGAGAGACCAGAGAGAGAGAGAGACCTACTACCAATGAGAGACCAGAGAGAAACCAGAGAGAGAGAGAGACCAGAGATAGACCAGAGATAGACCAGAGAGAGACCAGTGAGATATGTGAGGTCTGAGTCTGTGTCACTTCAGCTTTGGCAGCAGACGCTTGTTCTTCCATTGTCCACAGCGCACAGAGCTGTAGTCATCAGTCTCTCTGTCCCGAGCTGCCTGTCCTGTCCTCTGCCCTCATCCTTCACTACACACACTCACACACACACACACACACACACATACACACACACACACACACACACATATTTACCTTTCACACATACAGTACGTCCTGCAGTAGGTCCCTGTGTTATTGTCTTGTCGTCTTTACAGGAGAAAAACGTAAGAAAAGGAGACAGTGACCAGAGGATGATTCTACAATTCTGAGAGGAGCACGGATCAATACAGTCTGACGCACAATACGCCACAGACGCCACAGACGCCACAGACGCCACAGACGCCGCTGACGCAGTGGAGCGGAGTGAGAGGTTCAAACAGGGGTCTCACGGGGGTCACAGCAGCCTCTCTGTATGTTTGCACAGCTCTCCACTATAATCAAATACCAGCCAACTGTGTGTCCTCTTCCTGTCCAGTTTCACAACCCCAACCTCCTCAGGGGCCATCATTCTGTTCTCCACTATGAGAATCTCTGGTTATTTATTCTATAGATCAGAGTTTTTCAACCAGTGTGCCGTGTTTGGTGTGCCGGAATGATCCAATCCCACCTACAAAATAATGTGAAAAGAAAATAATGTAGAAGCTAGGAATGACTTTGTGATTTCAACGTTTACAATGAGAGAGGTGTGCCATGGCTCACAAAGGTTGGGGAGCACTGCTATAGATGGATGATGTGAATGTGGAGATGAAGCCAAGATGGCGTTCTCGAAGACAGCTCCACCTGAAGTCGTGACCAAAGTTATCATGTGATTAAATATTAACTTTTGGGAATCCTCCACATTACAGATTCAGAAAATATTTTTTCAGGAGGTGAAATAATACAGTATATTAGTAAGTAATTAATGTTTATTTATGTGGCGCATTTTACAGACCAACATGGGGAGAACATGCAAACTCCACACAGAAAAGTCTGGAGGTGGAATCGAGTAGAACATATATATATATATATATATATATATACGGTGAAAGAGTGAAGTATGAAGGGTGAGAAATGTCATCTCCCTGTAACTCCCTACGCTACCACCAAAGGGAGCAGCGTCTGCAGTCAGAGCTCCTTGTAACTTCCTGTGCTGCCACCAGAAGGAGGGGGAGAATTTTTTTTGGTTCTTTTCCAAATTTAAAAATCACCAGATGCAAACTCAGACATGAATTTGTAGAGAGTGACAATCTGCTTGAAAAATTCCCCAAACTAATCTATGGGCAAAACCTGTAGTCAGAAAATACTCAGCGCATGAAGTGATAATAATGATAAGATCCCCAGCCTGAGTGTGGACCTGCTCTGGATCTACAGCCGACAGCAAATGCGACATCATCTGTTTGTGCTGTGTTCAGTGAATAATTGCAGTGATGGAGACGAGCCCGATGTCCCCACCGTATCCCACAATGCAACAGTAATTAGGGGCTTTGAATTTGGCCGCGTGGGGTCGATTAGCATTTGTGTGGATTCAGGGAAATACAGCAGAGGTGTGTAATCACATTATGAAGCTAACGTGCTAACGCCGCCACACGCCACTGTGACGAGGCAGCCACATCAGCCAAACAGTCAACACTCACAGATCACAGGAGAGAAGGTGCCAATATCAGATAAAGTATCTTCCCACAACGCTAACTACTGCTAAAGACATAGAAACTGGTTAGTGTTGTCAGAACAGCTGTAATTTACACAAGAAGCTTTTGACTCATTCTCTCAGACTGTAAACAGGTGGACAATGCTAATATAGACCGTATACAGATGGACATTGCTAACATTAGCTTTGTTAGTTTCTCATTCTTTACAATCACTTGTGTTTTGTCGGTAAATTGCAACATTCGTTTTAAAAGCCAAATCAAATGTCCCCCCTCCCTCTGGTGGCAGCTTAGGGAGTAACAATTGGAAAGCACCTTTTACCCTTCATACTTCTTTCACCATAGATTATCTACGTATATATATATATATATTACTAAACATTCAAAAACAGGAAGTCACAAAGTAAATAGTGTCATTGTATTCTTTAATGGTCGAAAACAATGCATGATATTTCTTCTTTAAGGCACTTTATAACTACGTCTGTGGGGGTCAATGTCCGTTTGAAGGCCTTTAAAAAACAGATTCACAACATGAGACAAGGTTTAAGTTGTTATGTAAAAACAGCATTTTGATCACTTAATTTAATTATAATAGTATTGTATTTTATACATTGTTCTTCACTCAAGAACATGTCATTATTCTCTCACTCCAAACACAGTGGGAATAACTGGGAATACTGCTACAGTAGCCACAGCTGGCCTGGGCACACTGACAGAAGCAAGGCCACCAGTATCTGCCATTGGCCCCTCCCACTATCACCAATCATTCACACACACGCGCGCGCGCGCACACACGCACACACACACACACACGCACACACACCAGACCCAAATTCAATAGAGATATCTCACGTGACGTCACGATGCCTCGAACTCGCGGGGCATCCGCCATACTGGAGGACAAGCAAACGCTGTATGATAGTGGCGTGCACCCGGGACCGCATAAACATGTTCAAATTTTTTGCCGTTTTTGGCTGCAGCAAAAGGAGAGACAGGGAAAATAAGTTGAGTTACCGACTGCCAGCCGTCCTTACCTCACACGGCTCAAAAACATAACAACAACAACAAAAAACTAATAGCCACCAGAGCGACCGAATATGCTCGGATCATTTCATTTCTGCTAAGTGAAATCAATTTGATGGCGGATTTAGTGTTATTCCGAAACAAACAGAAGTTTAAGGATAAAACATATCTGTCTGACTGCAACGTGGGGTTGCTCCATAGACTAGCTTAGCTTGTAGCATAGCTGTTATATATTTGGTCTCACACAGGACCTCACCCGGTTCACAGGGTATCTGACTTACCGAAGGCCAGCAGACATGTGAACCACTGAGCCGTGCTCGAGGGTGCCCCGTACTAGTATTTATTAATAAAATATACAGCTCCTCACAGTAGACGCAGAAAGCTCCATTGATTTGAATGTAATCTCAGTATTTCCACTGCAGTGTAGCCACACATAGATCCATGGTGTAACAATAAACACATTAAATGTTAATCGGAGAATACATTATACATATACATTCTTAATACACGTGCACAGAGGTTTTCAGAATTTTCTGTTCACGTTTTCATGAAAAAACACTGTTTTAATGCGACAATATGCGACCACGGTAAACCTGGATGTAACGATAAACATTAATAATACATTTTAGGATGCATTTTCAGAGGATCTGATTCATGAATTTAGGTTGAGTATATATTTGGGTCACTAACTGCTGAAGTTTCAAATTCTCTGTTCAGTTTTCATGTAGTTCGAGAGAGTTCTAGTTTTGAACGTCCAGTTATAGATAGCTAGCAGGGCTGTTACTCGCCGAGGTTGTCCTCCAGTATGGCTGCCGTGGCTGCTAGTCACGTGACCGTAGGATCCCTCTATAGGGGTGAAGTGTATTTTCCTGTGGCACCTGCTGTTACCAGAGGTCTCTCATCACAGTACTAACCAAGCCCTGCCCTGCTTAGTTTCAGAAGTTTATCGGGATCTGGCTTTCGAATGCAAGTACTGTATGGCCAAGTCAGAGAATGTTGAATGCTGAGTGCATTTGAAAGTCCACAGTCCAAAAACAATAGCATTGACAGCTTCTGGAACGTAGCATTGAGCCAAGAGCCGACTTTCAGACCAGGCTCTGAAGCTGTTTTCATCTTGAAAATAAGAATTCATTGACTAATTGTGTCTCCGGGTACGCCACCACCAGCAAGTGGTCAGATGTCAGTGCACGTGTTCATGAACCCTTTTGAGTTGGGATCTGCCCCGACTGACTTTTGGTTTACTGTAATACATTAGCCGTGTTTCCACCGCAGGAATTCCTGGAAAAAAAGGAGGGGGTGGAACTTTTACAGGAACCGTCCTCTCCCTCGGTCCTCTCAGTGTCCGTGTCTCCACTGCAGTAGGACCACTCTGCAACGTCATGAGTTTCGATCACCGCATAAGCAAAACTCATTACGCCAAACCCGTTATTATTATAGATCCATGCGCCAAAACCCATTTGTTTATTTTACGTTCGTGACTGCTCCGGTTGTTGTGGTCTTTGAGTTTTTTTAAAGTACAGGTTCAATGTTTTTAAACTTTTTACGGCTTGTTTTGGAGTGTAATGAATCCTCAGTGCTTCGAGGTGAAGCTGATATGTCTAAATATATCTTTTAATTTCGTTTCGATGCCTCAAACCCCGTCTGAATCACCGTGTTGTTGTTCGCTAGGCTGATGCTGCTAGGCTAATGCTGCCGGGCTAATGCTGCAGTGCTGGTGTGGCAGCCTAGGGGTGGTGGTAATATGATTTAGAAAATAAGTTACATTAATTAATCATAACTGGTTAAAATATGTAAGTATTGAAATAAACCAAGCAACGCCACGACCGGAATTTCACCGGAAGAGTACTGTACTATAAATTAAGGACACACAGGTAAGTATTAAAAGATTAGAATGCACCAGGTTCCAAGTTTGACAGGTTTATTTTACAGTGTGGTCAATACAGTTCAGTCTTTTTATTTAATTTAAATGGATAAAAACTAAATGCTATACTCTCTCACTCGTTCGCACACTCACTCACTCTTACTGTTATTGCACATTCCCACAAGTATACGCCCCAGAACCGGGACGCAGCACTCGTTAAAGTGCGTGAGTTCTAGACGCAGGCGTCCACAACTGCGAAGGACATGGAGCAGCAAAACAGTGGGGTGAAACAGTCACAAGGCAGAGCAGCGAAACAAAGTGCGATAGCGATACGAAGCTGCGAAGCCAAGCAGCAGATAAAGCAGCTGAAGCCAAGCCAAAGCAGCAGGAATCAAGGCAAAGTAAAGCAGGAGCCAGGGCAAAGCAGAGCAGCAGGGGGCGTGTGCCAGTGCCGCTGGAACGCACCTATAAAAGAATGAATTTAGAATATTACCTAAAATAACCCTAACTAAATAAATAACAAAAGGGGACAAAATAAATCTAAATAGATAAGCCTACCAATTAGAGCCCCAAGAACGAGTGGTCCACAACTTTAGGCCAAACAGGAGGCTGCGCTCAGAGCAGCCACTATGAATGGGCGGACCAAACCCGCGCCACTTGTGGTGCGTAATGCTGATCACCACCAGCTAGATAAAAAGGTCCCGAGTTAAGATTAGAACTATGCATGAATGAATTTTGCTATTAAATAATTACCTTTAATAATTAGGTACACGCCACAGCGCATAGGACAGCGCAGCCCGTAGACTTGGGTTAAGCAGCGTGACTACAAAGCGTGGATTACATTACAAAACTGTGCGAATTTATGAATGAACCGAAGCCTGCATGATTATACCTGTCGCTGCAGTCGAAGGCACGCTACAGAGGCCACTGTCGCACGAGAGTGCAGACGCAGGGCAAACACAGGAGCTGGGAAAAGATTGCGTTTTGTGAATGTGCATTCTACATGTTGTATTGGAAGCAGTGGTTTACCTGGCGCGCAGAGGTTTTTGGGTGCCTAGAGGAACCAGACAGCAGCACTGGAATGCGTGAAGCTGGGACAAACTCACAGCTGCAGAGGCGTGAGGGCAAAAAGGGGCAAATGAGGGGAGGAGCGCTTATAAAGCCCACCGGGGCGGCCCGTGGGAAAGCAGGCGCACCCTCAGCACTGACCTCAGAAGCCGTTTTACCACACTGGGTTAACATCAAGTCCCACCAGGGCCCAACCGAGTACATACATTGGAGGAGGGACTCCGTTGGGCCCCGTAAAAGTTCCTGTAAATGGCCCTGTGGGGAAAGTTCCTGCAGTGGTGACACGCACCAACGGGGCTGGCCCTGGAAAATTACCCTGAAGTTCCTGCGGTGGAAACGAGGCTATTAACTGATCCAGGAACACACAGAAGCTAATATGCTACATATACAACATAGCTACTTATGCTACATTGCCACATATAGATAGATAGATAGATAGATAGATAGATAGATAGATAGATAGATAGATAGATAGATAGATAGATAGATAGAGATAGATAGATAGATAGATAGATAGATAGATAGATAGATAGATAGATAGATAGATAGATAGATAGATAGATAGATAGATAGATAGATAGATAGATAGATTTCCAAAGAGCACAGATAAATAATACGACACCAGTCCAGAATGTGTCTGGGTTCCACAGCGTTAACTGTTTTCTTCATTTATTGATTTATTCCTATTTTGAGATTCCAAAGGTTCAATTGTCGCCGCAGTGATCTACAGGCCTCTGACTGTAGATCACTATGGTTTTGTCTGGTGTAGCAAACTCCTTCTCTGCTCCTCCCTCCTCCCCCTCTGCTCCTCTGTGCTCTTCTCTCCTCTCCTCTCTCCTCCCTCTCTCCTCCCTCTCTGCTCCTCTGTGCTCTTCTCTCCTCTCCTCTCTGCTCTCCTCTCTGCTTCCCTCTCTCCTCCCTCTCTCCTCCCTCTCTGCTTCCCTGTGTCTCTCCCTGTGCCGTTGTTCCCATGGCTCTCTCCTGTTTGTCTCATTCATCAGGCTGAAAAACAAGCTGCAGATAACATTTCCTCTGACGCCTCCATCCTTCACGCCGCGCTGTGTTTCAGATCTCTGTTTGAGGATTCCAGCTCCAGGACATGACCTCCTCTCTGCTCCTTGCTGCCCCTCTCTGCCCCCATCAGCCCCTTTCTGCTCCTCTCTGCTTCTCACTCTGCTCTCTCTCTGGTCTCTCTCTCTCTAGTCTCTCTCCTTCTGCTCCTCTCTGGTCTCTCTCTGCTCTGCTCTTCTCCTCTCTGCTTTCCTCTGGTCTCTCTCTGGTCTCTTTCGGGTCTCTCTGTGGTCTCTCTCAATGCTCCTCTTGCTCCTCTCTGCTCCCCTCTGGTCTCCCTCTGTTCTCTCTCTCTCTCTGGTCTCTCAGGGGCCAACGAATATGTTTACCTAGACAAGGCCAACCCACAGCCCACAGACAAAATACTAAACACATGAGAGGTCCCTAAAGCCAAAAGTAAGGAGCATTTAAAGAAACCTAAAGTATGTGTTGTGTGCTTCTTGTGAGTGCACTGCAACAACAACATTTCCCCACAGTGGGACTCTCTGATCTCACTTTACGTCTAACCATCATCTTCTGTCTGAGTCCAGAGGAATGAGGACCAGAACATCCCCACAGTTCACTCGTGGTTACAAGCTCACATATATGTCATCTATATACATTTCCTGTGTTGTAATTGTTTGATTCTGTGATCTGCTGTTGGTGAATTGACAATGCCGTTCTGAATCAATGCTGTACTAAGAAAATTGAATTGAATCATTGTATCAGAGGAATATTATCACAGGACTATGCAACATGTACATATTCTAGAGCTGGGAATATGGGTCTGTTTTGGTTTTAGTGAAATGCATCGCTTGGATTTTAATGATCCAACAAATGACATCACATTTCTCTCATTATCAATAATGACAACCGGTTTGGTATTATCTGTTATTCTCAGCACAGTCTGATCTGCATTGCTGAATCCACAGGAGTAATGTATTCTTACCAATTATAACATTAGAATTACCCCCCAAAAAATCAGCAGCTGGGAGCAGGGATCGTCCATCCGGGGAAACACAATCTCGTCCTTATTTGCCTAAACCCACTTTACTGTATGGTTAGAAGCTCTTGTAACATGTCTGCGATGTGTTGCGTTTTATACATCCACCCTTATAGTGAATTAGGCAGAGATTAGTCTAGTTAATTATCTAAAAATGTGAAATCCTTGGAGCTGGCAGCAGGTATAGCTGGATGTGTGTGGGGGAGTTTGGCGTGGCGACTGTCCATGGTGCTGAAGGGTCGCTGCGCATCACTTGACAAGGGTACTGTCTTGTCTCCAGCGTCTATCTATGCCTTCAAACCTGCCTGCATCAGTTCTCATTACCATTACCCCCACTGTCTTATTCCTCTCCCCAAAACGCGTGCCACATCCACTCCACTTTCGCCTCCTCTCGCTACAAATGGCTTCTCCGCGGAGCACCGCTGTCAGCCTCATTATCATGATGGAAACTGTTGAACAAAGCCTTGCGGTTCAATGCGATGACATGCGATCTGATTGGGACAAGTTTACAAGCGACGAAGTGCGGAGATGTGCATTTGAAAGCAATCAAGACTTAAGGAAACTGAGGGATAAGCAGCAGCGGCGCGCCTGTCCTTACAGATATGTACAAAGTGAAGATAGGAAATGGTCTTACCGTGGGGGGGTCCGGGGAGGTGAGCGGGGGGAGAAAATGCCTGTATATCCCGGGAGTAAATCCAAAAGGGTGCGCGGGTTTGGGGCGCACTGGTGGCTATGGAAGTGGCGCGACGAGTGGATGCTGAGAGAGAGAGGCAGAGAGAGAGAGAGAGAGAGAGAGAGCTAGACAGACTCGCGTGCTCATGGAGGAGGGTGCATGTGGGAAGTGTGATTCAGAAGAAACCAAAAGGATGAGTGAAATTTAAAAGGGAGAAAAGAGTAAGTAAGTCATCGTTTATAAAGCACGCACAAAGCAAACCTGGATCTAAGTCCCAGCCCTGGATCTACAGCCTCAGTCCTGGATCTACAGCCTCAGTCCTGGATCTACAGCCTCAGTCCTGGATCTACAGCCTCAGTCCTGGATCTACAGCCTCAGTCCTGGATCTACAGCCTCAGTCCTGGATCTACAGCCTCAGTCCTTGATCTACAGCCTCAGTCCTGGATCTACAGCCTCAGTCCTGGATCTACAGCCTCAGTCCTCCCGGAGACGACTGCTGTTGTGATTAAAGACGAGACACAAAAAAAACGTAATTGAATTGTAAGGTTGAATTCCCAGAGGATTAATAAAAGTGGCATAGTCACATGGCCACTACTGCATTTACAGTGTTTTCTTGGTCTGAGATGAGGAACATGTCTCCTTTAAACAGTGTTTTCTAATATGTGACTTCTCTCCAGACAAACATGAACTGTGACATTACCAGGACTCGGTATAAAATACACTAGTTATATTTTATGTATAATGCATCGGGTTTATGCAGCACTTGGACACTCAAAGATGCTTTACTAGTCATTATTCTCTCACTCCAAACACAGTGGTGATAAACTACTACTATAGTCACAGCTGCCCTGGGGCACACTGACAGCAGCAAGGAAATCAGTATGTGCCAACAGTAAATCTGGGCCTCTCTGGTGCTCGGTGCACCATGATGAGGGCCTCAGTCCTGAGGCTTCTACTAGCCGTTGGTAGGACTCTCTTACAGCACCTTCATACATACACACACACACACGCACACACACGCACACACACGCACACACACACACACACACACACACACACACACCTGGACACCTGGTGGCTCGTTGTCTTGGTTGTTCTTTTTTAATCTACTACATCAACAATTATACTCAATTTACTCTATTTGTGTTTTTCCCATCTCGAGCGGCAGAACCAGACTAAAGATCCCTCATATCTCTCGTTTCATTCAAGCACTCTGTTGTGTCTTTGATTACATCGCCATCTAGTGGTGTAAAGGTATCAGTAAATACAGAACTAGTATTTAACCGTCACAACTGTTGGTGAGCAGAGGCGGTCTGAGACTCTCTGCTTCAGGGGTGGTTAGGATCTGTGTGGGGGGGGGGGTTACCATGCATCAAAAACACAGTAAATATAAAACCATTATCTCCGTGGCTCAGAGTCAGTTCTGGCATTTCAGCTTTACTGTGATGGTGTCATCACAACAGAACCGCAATCTGGAGACACTGCACAGAGACAGAACATGTATTCAATGATTTATTGATATATTGATTTGTTTGTTGGTGTGTTTGTTTGGCCCTAGACCCTGACAACGGCACTTGGTCTGTGAAGATCATTGTGTGACGCTTATAGTCCTTGGGCCTAGGTACAGAGACTTGAGACCAGGACTAATGTGAGAGGACTTCAGGACAGAGACCAAAGACATAGACCAGAAGGATCAGTGAGGACCACCTCCTGCAGGACGATCAGTGAGGACCACCTCCTGCAGGACGATCAGTGAGGACCACCTCCTGCAGGACGATCAGTGAGGACCACCTCCTGCAGGAGGATCAGTGAGGACCACCTCCTGCAGGACGATCAGTGAGGACCACCTCCTGCAGGAGGATCAGTGAGGACCACCTCCTGCAGGAGGATCAGTGAGGACCACCTCCTGCAGGACGATCAGTGAGGACCACCTCCTGCAGGAGGATCAGTGAGGACCACCTCCTGCAGGAGGATCAGTGAGGACCACCTCCTGCAGGAGGATCAGTGAGGACCACCTCCTGCAGGACGATCAGTGAGGACCACCTCCTGCAGGACGATCAGTGAGGACCACCTCCTGCAGGAGGATCAGTGAGGACCACCTCCTGCAGGACGATCAGTGAGGACCACCTCCTGAAGGACGATCAGTGAGGACCACCTCCTGCAGGAGGATCAGGGAGGGGCTGATGCTCTGGGAATTGGGTGGCAGTTCGGTTAGGTTCTTTGTATTCATCTCATGAAAATATATAGTTATACAAGTTTCAAATCATTCAAACAAATCCTTTAATTGTTCAATCACAATCAATCAGTTGATTGTCATGTCATGTTTGTAAATGCAACTTTAGACTTGCAGAGAGAGAGAGAGAGAGAGAGAGAAGGGGGGGGGGGGGGGTTGTCTTTGTTTACGGAGGTATGGACCACCTTATACAGTATGAACACAAACAAATTAAATGTATTGATAATTCTAAAAAACTTACAATAGTAATAATAAAATGCAACAGCACTTTGGGTCACAGCAGGTGGACCATCCGCTCAGTGGAGCAGCAGCAAAAACAGAAGTACATACTGAAGAAGATGACATAGTCTGGGATTGCGTCTTTCATTCAGACAGAAGACATGTTTTATTGTCGATGGTAGAGACAGCACGAGCAACACGAACACAGAATGCAAGTGTATTATACAGAGCGGAGGCATGGAGACCTCCAATCAGCAGCTTCCACGGTGCCATGTAGCTTGGCCTTCAGATAGACAAAACAAGGAAAAAGTACTGGCTTCTGCACATTGATAGAATGATGAGTTTAACTTTAACAAAAGTTGCTTAAAAGTGTTATGAAATCTCACATTCCCCCCTCTGGTCACACATTCACGTGTGACCATCAGGATCGATAAACAGCAACATAACATCATAACTCAATACTTCAAAAACTCATAAACTCGGTACTTCACTCGGTACTTCAAAAACTCAGAACTCAGAATACTTCAAAAACTCATAAAACATTTTCAGATCTTTCATAAAACTTGTCAACAATCTTCAGTAAAATACCAAACTTCATCAGTCGATGGTGGTTCCAGATATTGCTTTGAAAACAGTCTCTCCCACTTCTCCGTGTTGATTTCTTCAGGCTGCATTTGTGCCGAGCCATGATTCTTCTGTGACGTGTCTTTCAATCACACGTTTCAGCTTCAGTGTCCAAATTCAGAAATCCAATTGTTCCAAATGATGTCCATGCAAAAGAGGACGATGGTATTGTCCATGTCTCAGCAGCTCACAGCCTGACTGGAGTCAGGGGCTGTGCAGATTGTCCATGTGCTGATCCAGATGCATTCTCTTGAGGTTTCTCAGTTTTGGCTTGAAAAAAAAAACACATTTTTGTGTAAAAAAAAAAGTCTTCTGTTCTGTAGATGTTACAGACAATGCCCGCATCCTTCCACCACCTGAAGAAGATGACAAAGTCTGGGATCGCGTCTTTAATTCAGACAGAAGACATGTTTTATTGTCGATGGTAGAGACAGCACGAACAAAACGAACACAGATACAACAGAATGCAAGTGTATTATACAGAGCGGAGGCATGGAGACCTCCAATCAGCAGCTGCCACGGTGCCATGTAGCTTGGCCTTCAGATAGACAAAACAAGGGAAAAGTACTGGCTTCTGCACATTGATAGAATGATGAGTTTAACTTTAACAAAAGTTGCTTCAAAGTGTTATGAAATCTCACAATACCTTATAAAGGTATGAGGGCGGCACGGTGGCTGAGTGGATAGCACTCTTGCCTCTCAGCAAGAAGGTCCTGGGTTCGAATCCCGGTTGGACCAGGGCCTTTCTGAGTGGAGTTTGCATGTTCTCCCCGTGTCTGCGTAGGTTTCCTCCGGGTGCTCCGGTTTCCCCTACCACTAAAAATATGTACAATAGGTCTGGCATGTGCCTCCTGTACTGGCACCCCTGCTCCCAAAAAAATAACAATTGTAAACCGCTTTGAGACTCCGATGTGCAGTGAAAAGGCGGTATATAAATAAAGATTACTTACTTACTTAAATCTTTTTAGCTCACTTCCAAAAATAGTGCACATCTGTAGGTGAGATCTGTTGTACAGTCCTATTTTTATAATTTGAATAAAATAAATCCAGATGCAGATCTAGAATTTGAATGTCTTTAATGAAACAAAAATCACTGGAAAAAGAGAAATGGGTTGAAGAATCTGTTCCTCCTATTTCCTCCTTTGAAGTGTATGTGTCATACAACAACATGCACAATGTCAAAGTGGCCGCGAGCAGCCCCTCTCAAAGGAAAACGTGAAAAAACGCCTGTGCGCATGTGTTACAGTAGCTGTACGAGCCTGGACACATGGCGATCATTAACGAGTGCATTCAGAGGTCCACAGCGGCTAAGCTCGGCCGGATGTAGCTGAGGGGAACAAAATCTTCCCCTCAGCTACATCTCTTGAGCCAAGAGCCAAATTTTGGACCAGGTTGTAAAGCTGTTTGTAAAGCTGGAAAAAAGATAATAGTTCTGGTTCTGAGTAAAACAGAACCAGACAGAACAGCAGAATCTGCTCACAGAGCTCACATGCATGTATTTTATAATAAACCAGTTTTTCTATTGTCTGTTGACATTGTGTCCTTGGGCAAGATCAGTGAGGGGCTGGTGCTATGTGTACTGGGTGCAGCTCTGACTGCCACCCCCCGACCCTGAAATGGATTAAGGGGAAAATGGATGGATTGGCAGCACTTGTTTACAGTCACAGGAGAAACTCAGGCTGGAGGCATGTGTTCATAAGCACTGTGCCCCCCAGCCCTGGTTTAGTCCTGGTTTAGTCCTGGTTTAGTCCTGGTTTAGTCCTAGTTTAGTCCTGGTTTAGTCCTGAACATTTCCAGAACATTCAAAAAAAAACAACAGTTGTTTCCCCACAAACGATCTCTGTCTCCATGGAATCCTCTCTACATGGATTATATTCAGTTGATGCTTGGACTCAGGAGAGAGAGGCTGTGTCGCGCAGAGCTCTCTGGATATGGTTTCTGAATTATAATTTCAACTAAATGAACACAATGGAAATGAGGCAAAACAGTCTGAGAAAGAGCCTCTCGTGTCCGGATGGCCATCAACAGATCCCAGCATTCGGTAAGAAACTGTTTAGGTAGACAGACAGATTCTTTATTAGGATAAATGCAGGTGTCCAGCAGCAGAAACACATCCATCCAAACAAACACGTAAATACATCGTTCTAAAAGTGACTAACAATAGTATCAAAGTGCAGCAGCAGCAGCAGCAGCAGCAGCAGAGGTGGTGCAGTCGCTGGTGATGAGCTGCTTCCTCTGGGTGATGATGTTTGCAGAGTCTGTTTGGTTGAGACCATTTTCTCTGCTCTGGTCCAGAATGAAACGCTGAATGCTTTATTAGCCTTTTTAGAAACATTAGCATTCCTCCGGTGGATTCCCAGTTGGTCTGCTTGGTTGGAGCCATCCTCTATGCTCTGGTCTGGATCAGTGTAAAACCAAGAACATTGTGCTGCAGTAACATTTACAGAAAAAGCAATAAAAATAAAGGTTGTAAAACACAAAACAACTGTTTCAGAGATACATAAGACTCGCTGCTGCTTCCAGAGAACAAAGAATATTATTGTGACTGTTACACTCAGATACATCACCATTTTCTCAGAGAGGACACAATTTTCTCTTGTTATATTTATATGATTAAAGATTACTAACTTACTCACTACTTGTCAACATTAATCTACCTACCTACCTACCAGTAACTTCTGTTCAAACCATCCATTCAAAGTAGATCCTATCATCTATACCAGAGATTCAATTCAATGTGTTTGTGTACAGCTCTAAATCACAACAATAGTCATCTCAGTGGACTTTACAAAGCTGTCAATTCACCAACACAGATCAGGAAGTCAAACATAAATGGGATTGAATGTGGAATGTCCTGGATCATCATCACTGTTCTTAGACCCCTAGTCAATCTTATGGCTGGTAGATGTTGATTAGGAAGCCGTTTTCAGGTCAAATGTACATTGTGTCTTTTATATATAGGTATGTGTAATGAAAAATGGGCCAGTTGTAACCAGTGTTATATCAGAATGTGATGTGCTACCTGTGATCCAACATCTCCTGTTGTGTTCCAGTGACCTCTCTGTTCCCCTCCTATAAATTCCTGAGGTTGACGCGTTCGAAGAAGACACCAGGGTGTATCCAACACAAACGGCAGGTCAGAGCGAGTGTTCGGAAGCATCTCCCCGCATGGACCACCTCAGACGGACGCATGGCCAACAGGAAGCGTATGAGGCCCACAGAGGAAGAAGAGGACGTCCAACCTCCCACAAAGAGAAGAGACTCCCTTCCATTGGTCCACGTAAGCCAGAGCTCGTTGGACAACACTGACACTCCCGCGCCCAAGAGAAGATTTGCTTTTCCATGGCCCTATGCTCGCAAGAGCTCCTCAGAGTCAGAAGACTCTCAACCCCAAGTGTCCAAAAGCAGGTTCCACTTTTCATGGCCCTTCAACCGCAGACGCTCCAATGAGAAGGGAGTCCAGAACCACAGGGTTCCTGAGAGGTCCGACACACAACAGATAACCAAGCAGACCTCAGCAGTCACAGAGACTCCACCAGGTAAGAAGGCTTTACTCTTCCTCATGTTGATAAATAAAGTGCAACGCATGGATTTGTGTCAGATTTCAAATGACTGTGTAGTAGGATGGGCAAATTTCATCACTCACTCATAATTATTATTCATTATAAACTTCTCTTGTTCAACAGGAAAATCACTGCAGGGGGAGAAAGAGGGGGAAGAGGAGGAAAACAAGGAAGACGAGGAAGAGGAGCAAGAGGAGAGGCCAGACGTAGAGATGGAGGACAACTCCTCAGAGTTCCACACCCCCCATGAGTCCGTTGCTGACATGGAAATAGGTACAAAACTGTAGAAGGAGAGCCATTGGTCCATAAGGAGCAGAGACCAATAACTCAAGCTATAAGTTTAGAAGTGTGGGTGACATCAGTGATTTGTTTTGCTGACGTTGACCGAAATGATCCATTTGAGTGTTCTCTGATAACTCACAAAAGTGTCCAAACAGGATCAGACCCACTGCTGCTTCCAGAGAAGGAAGAGTTCCCGCTGAGACTGGACGTCCTGAAGGGTGAGTCCATGGAACCATCTAGAATGTGAAGAATGTAGAGATGTGGATCTAAAACATTGTGTTGCAGAGATAGAGGATAAATACTTGGTGATGGAGAGGCTTGAAGAGGGATACATGTCCATCGTTTTGAAAGGACTGCGTCGAGAAGACCTGACACCTGTAAGTCTCCAACACTGGGAGCTTTATCACTGAACAGACTCTGACCTGAGGGCAGGGGGTCCCCTGTTTGACCCAGGGCCCTTAAAAACACATAGAGGAAGACCCACAATATTTGCCTCTTGGAGCTGATTGGCTGAGAGAGGGAAGGCGCTGTATCAGAGTTTCATTATCTGTGGTTAGAAGATAGGTTTATATGTTTTACAAGATGGCTCTACTTTGTGTATATGACCTTAGAGCTGTCTGACCTCAGCACTGTCTGACCTTAGAGCTGTCTGACCTCAGAGCTGTCTGACCTCAGAGCTGTCTAACCTCAGCCTCACCTTAAAGCACTTTGGCACAGTTTACGATGGCTGTGGTCCACACTCATATTTACAGTCTATGTCCACACAGACACTTTAACATGTATTAAATAAGCTACAGTAAAAACAGTGTAAAAGGGGACAGACACATGAGGGGGAGGTACAGACACATGAGGGGGGAGGTACAGACACATGAGGGGGGAGGTACAGACACATGAGGGGGAGGTACAGACACATGAGGGGGGAGGTACAGACACAGGGGAGCAGAAAGCTTACACATGTAAAGATTAAAGGTCACTGAGGAGGCCTAGTTTAAGGTTCGACATAAACACAGAGGGTTTGTTGCTGTTACTAATGTTACTGTGGCTTCCTCCAGGTGGCGCTGAAGAAGATTTCCAGAAAATATGTTCAGTTTGTCAAAGTGGTAAGTCTTGGTGCTCCATACTACAATGAGGATTCAGAATGGTGTAGAATAGTGTTGTATCTGTGATCCCTCCAACAGAAGGTGAACAAGGAGCTGCTGGTGCTTCCTCTGGAGGTGTTTATGCTGCTGAAGGTGGGAGCAGGTTCAGGGTCAGAGGGCATCACTCCTCAGCTCCTGGATTGGTACGACGCGGGCCAGTACGTGTACCTGGTGTTCCAGAGGCCCATCCCTTGCGAGGACCTCCTGGATTACGTCTTCTCCAAGGACCGAATACGCAATCTGACCTTCACTGATGTCACCCATGACACCAAGGTTTGTGTGAAGTGAAACCTCTGATAACTAACAAATAACTAACAGTACATGGCCTAGTGTTGGGGTCTGTGTGCTATAGACCAAATAACTACCATCAGATAATACCCAATGGGAACACATCTGAGGCATTTTTCATTATTTGTTTGAAAAATGTCTTTATACTGTATATCACTGTTAACTGTCCCTCGGTAATGCACCTTATTGGACTGTACTTTAATATGTATGCTGGGAACTTGCACTTTTCATTGAACTGTATTCATTTTATTTATTTTGAAATATTTTATCTTCAAAGGTTCAGTTTAGAACAGACAACAAAGAACAGATACTCACCCAACCCGCTGACACACCAAAAAGCAGCGGCGGTCTGTGCATTTCAGACCTGCACCTACCACAAGCAAAAGTCCCCTCCAATTAGAAAATTGCAATGTCCTCCAGCTATTTCGAGAAATATGTCTTGCATAAACAAGTCATCATCGTAGTTGGGAACGTAGACATTAAGGAGTAACCATTGTCCAGAAAATATCTTGCAGTTTACTATGACAAATCATCCAGAAGGATCATCGATAGTATCAATCACTTCCAAAAGAGTATTTTTTTAATAAGAATTGCCACACCCCTGGCTTTTGAGTTAGATTATCAGGATATAACCTGCTCCACCCATTAACGCTTTAAATTATTACAGTGGGGCAAAAAAGTATTTAGTCAGCCACCAATTGTACAAGTTCTCCCACTTAAATTTATGAGGGAGAAAACATTTGGGAAAAAAAATCCAGAAACAAAATTGTAGACCTGCACCAGGCTGGGAAGACCTGCAATAGGTTTTGACTTCCAATTTTGATATTCAGATATAATTAGAATATTTTCAATATTCAAACTAATATTAGACATCCCTTAATATTTGATAATTGTTTAATGACGAATGAGTGACGTGGCTAGTAGCGGAAACAATCACATACAAGGATTTTTTTACAAGGCCCCGCCTTTGAAATTTATCCGCTACGGAATAGACCCATGTGAGAAGCGTAGCGAACTACAAGGGTCTGGCAAGAGTCAGGCTATAAGCCCTAGCGTGGTGTAAAGAAATGACACCTGGATCAAAGTAATAAAGGCTACCAGGGACTCAAATCCTGCAAAGGATAGGAGAAAATAGAACTTTTTGGGAAAAACTCATCTCGTTGTGTTTGGAGGTGAGTTGCATCCAAACAAAACCATACCAACTGGGAAGCGTGGGGGTGGAAACATCATGCTTTGGGGCTGTTTTTCTGCAAAGGGACCAGGACAACTGATCCGTGTAAAAGGAAAGAATTAATGGGGCCATGTATCGTGAGATTTTGAGCCAAAACCTCCTTCCATCAGCAAGGGTATTTAAGATTAAACGTGGCTGGGTGTTTCAGCATGACAATGATCTCAAACACACCGCTCGGGCAACGAAGAAGTATTGAGTAAAGAATTGAGATTCACTTTTGTTATTGACCAACGACTTATTTTCCACCATAATTTACCAATGCATTCTTTAAAAATCAGACAATGTGATTTTCCTAAATTTTGTTCTTAACCCAGCCAAACCCTCACTTGTAAGAAATAGTTTCATCTTCAACTGTGTTTGGTCGAGCTCTTGGGTTCTTCCTGTTCCCGTAAAACACGGGACTTTTAAACCATCGAGTGTTGTCTTTAGCCCAGATATCGTCGGTTGTCGGCTTGTCCACTTTGTCACTCCCGGCTTGATCCCCATCCCCATCGAATTTCTTGAAGCAAGAGCGCAATGTCCATAGGTAGCACCGTGTGCTCATGCACCATAATGCTAGCTTCTTGATGCAAATCTTTGTCATCGCCCGGTAAACATCCATATTAACAGAATATGTTGGCCTATTTTAGGATCTCAGATTCATTCTCTAGTTTAGCAAAGGAATTATGGGAAATCCAAGCCGTTTCAAATATTTCTTAGGGTTTTGATGGATAATTTATTGGAGAGCACCAAACTGGTGTATGGCTGCTATCGCTGCATCACATGACCCCTATTGAACTGTATTTTAGTATGTAAGTGAGTAACCTGCTCTCTATATAAACTGTATGTTAATATGCAAGTTGCTGTATATGATTGTATTGTGAAGGACTACAGTAGTATGGTGCTAAATCTGGAGCAGCCATCTTTTTAATTCAACGGCACGTTGACCTCAATAAATTAAACTTAAATAACTAACAATACTAACTCTGACTGTAATGTTTGTTGTAGATCATCATGCGTCAGTTGGTGGATGCAGCTATAGAAATGGAAGCTAAAGGCGTCTTCCATCTGGATATCAAGCCTCAGAACGTGTTGATCCAGAAGTATCTGACGCCCAAGGCCAAGTTCATCGACTTTGGTTCTGCCAAACTGCTGCACCACAAGGACCAGCTTTTCCACGAACCACAAGGTAAAAGAGGTCTACTGCGTCCAGGAACCAGCTCATGGAACAGAAAGATGAAAGTTATTGTCTCTTCTCAGGCTCTTTAGAGTTCTCGAGCCCGGAGTGGTTCCGTGAGCAGCAGTACAAAGCAGGTCCGACCACAGTGTGGCAGCTGGGGTTGGTGATGTTCGTGCTGCTGTTAAAGAGAGTGCCTTTAGTCACAGAGAAGTCTGTGGCCTCGTGGACAGCGACACCTATTCCCAAAAACATTCCACAAGGTAAGGATTCTTTCTCACACTTTCTCTTTACTGTCGCTTCACTGAGAACAGGTTGAAAGTCCTTTGAAAGTTCATATTAAAACTCATATCAAAGCTGGGGTACGCATTTGTTTCATACAGTACAGTACATGATACTTGGTTTTATCTTCACTGAAAGATCCTTGTAAAAACACAACTTTAAACAAATGTATTTTATTAGAATGTTTTTTCTCTGACCAAATTTGTAAGAAAGAACCTTGTGAGTCAATATATGACTCCTTGGGCTTGTGAGCGTAGTCTTACATACTTCACCATTGTTCCAAAGTCACTGGTAAAGTTTGCTGGTCCCATGTATAGGCTGTTGTCATGTTCCTAATTCCCACTACTGTGTGTGTGCAGAATGCAGGCTGCTTCTGAAGGGCTGTCTGGACAAGGATCCGGAAACACGCCTGACCCTGGAGCAGATGAGGGACCATACTTGGCTGCAGGAAAAGCCCACATGGTCTTGACCACATGGTCCTGACCCCAGAGGCTCTTACATTGTGAACTCTCACCAAACTCAGAAATGATTAAAAACGATTCTAACGACTTCAGCCTTTGTCCATGAAAGCATCATGTCCATAGTTATGGAACACATGGACAAAGGATGAACATGTTCAAAGCTTTACAGTGGGAGGAGTGGTCAGATAATCTCTGATGTTGCCAATAATGAATGTATTGGTATAATCAGAGGATGTAGTGACTGTGCCTCTTTACAGCAGAAGCTGCTGAACGTTCATATTTGACCATAGTTTTTCCGTAATTATCTAAATGATCATCATTGGTGAAATCTAAGGTGGTAGTTGTTAGGTATAATCATTATTGATCATTGATCAGTTTGGCGTGTTCCACAACGCAGTGGGGGCGACACGGTGGCTGAGTGGATAGCACTCTCGCCTCTCAGCAAGAAGGTTCTGGGTCCGAATCCCGGTCGGACCAGGGCATTTCTGAGTGGAGTTTGCATGTTCTCCCTGTGTCTGCGTAGGTTTTCTCCGGGCACTCTGGTTTCCCCTACCACTAAAAACATGTGCTATAGTTCAGGGTGAATGAATGAGTGTGTGTGTGTGCAAATTCACCCCTGGCTACTCTCCAAGCAAATAAACAATAAAAAAAAAACCTTTAAATAACAGTGTTAACTTTGTAAACAAGACTGAGGCTGTAGATCCTGAGCTTTACCTCAATGATCACATCTCTCTATGTTGTAATCCATTATTCAGGATAAACCTTTCCTCCACATTATGAGTCACTTCCACGGGTTTTAATTTGTTTTTTTTCTTATCAACACGTGATACACAGGAAGAAGAACAGAAATTGTTTGATTCCCATCTTCTTTGTAAAGATGTGTATATATCATATACACATGTATAGTATCAGACCACTGCAAATCTACCAAGACCCGGCCGTCCCTCCAAACTTTCATCTCAAACAAGGAGAAGACTGATCAGAGATGCAGCCAAGAGGCCCATGATCACTCTGGATGAACTGCAGATAACTGCAGCTGAGGTGGGAGAGTCTGTCCATAGGACAACAATCAATCGTGCACTGCACAAATCTGGCCTTTATGGAAGAGTGGCAAGAAGAAAGCCATTTCTCAAAGATATCCATAAAAAGTCTCGTTTAAAGTTTTCCATAAGCCATTGGGAGACACACCAAACATGTGGAAGAAGGTGCTCTGGTCAGATGAAACCAAAATCGAACTTTTTGGCCACAATGCAAAACGATATGTTTGGCGTAAAAGCAACACAGCTCATCACCCTGAACACACCATCCCCACTGTCAAACATGGTGGTGGCAGCATCATGGTTTGGGCCTGCTTTTCTTCAGCAGGGACAGGGAAGATGGCTAAAATTGATGGGAAGATGGATGGAGCCAAATGCAGGACCATTCTGGAAGAAAACCTGCACTCTAAAAAAATGCATTGGCAAAACTTAATAAAATTGAGGCAACATTTTGCATGCATCTTTTTAAGTTTTGCGAACAAGACTGTGTTTTAAGTATTCTTTGTAAGTCTTTTATCATTGGTCCATGATACCACCAACTTGGATAATTGAGTTATAAAGACACTTTGTTAAGTTTATTCAGCAAGTGTTTTAGTATCAGTTCAACTCAATTTTAACAATACCACCAACTTAATTAATTACATTGAAAATAAATCTTTTTCAGTATATTCAACGACGTAATCTTTTTTCAAATACCACATTTCACAGATTAGATTCACAAAGTAGTTTAAAATTGTTAATTTTAGGCAGATATCTCTCGCTCCACATATATATGGGAGTAAGCCAGTACAACGTAATCACTTCTATTTTAGAGGTATTTGATCAGTATTGGAAGCCGACACAGTATTGGGGTGCTTTGGTTTGGCCCTCTCGATCATGGTTGATAAAAATAAATACAATTACTTATTTGGTGAAATTAGTTTATTCAGAATGTTGCTCAAGTATTTTGCTTTAGGACTTGCTTCATATTCAGTTTTAAAATTAATGCTCAAATGTAGAATTTTTAAGAAGTTTATATTTTTCGCTGCAATGCATTCTGGGTAGCGTCACTGCTTCGCCACATTTTGTTTTCAATCAACTCAATATATTTGTTTTGTCATTATTGGACCCCCAGGCTTACAAGAGGATTTTCATGTTGAGCAAACTCAATACTTCTCCGTTGTCCAGTTATGCCAGAATATCAAGTTCAAATTTGTTACAAAAATGAGTTAGGATTCTTGTATTAACTTTTAATTGAGACCGGCATGTTTAAAATGAGTTGAGACCACACTAATTTAAGTAAAACTGGCAAAAATCAATTATTGAGTTTAGTTCAGTATGTATTTTGGGTTCAAAATACTAACCACCTGAATCATTTCTTTGAGTGTGTTGGAGTCTGCAAAAGACCTGAGACTGGGACGGAGATTTATCTTCCAACAGGACAATGATCCAAAACATAAAGCCAAATCTACAATGGAAGGGTTCACAAATAGACGTATCCAGGTGTTAGAATGGCCAAGTCAAAGTCCAGACCTGAATCCAATCGAGAATCTGTGGAAAGAGCTGAAGACTGCTGTTCACAAACGCTCTCCATCCAACCTCACTGAGCTCGAGCTGTTTTACAAGGAAGAATGGGAAAGAATTCCAGTCTCTCGATGTGAAAAACTGATAGAGACATACCCCAAGCAACTTGCAGCTGTAATTGCCGCAAAAGGTGGCGCTAGGGGGCCAAATAATATTGCACGCCCCACTTTTCAGTTTTTTATTTGTTAAAAAAGTTTCAATTATTCAATACATTTCGTTCCACTTCACGATTGTGTCCCACTTGTTGTTGATTCTTGACAAAAAAAAAATATTTTTTATATCTTTATGTTTGAAGCCTGAAATGTGTCGAAATGTTGAAAGGTTCAAGGGGGCCGAATACTTTCGCAAGGAACTGTGTATATATATATATATATGGCATCTAGTCAGCAGTAACCTACGGCACTAGTTTTCTTTACATTCTTTTTATTTGCTCTGTGGGATCAATTGGACGTAATGAGAACACACACTTCTGATACGATGCAGAGAAACATGATGAGTCTGAACATTAAGTGACCCTTGTGCAAAATGATGAAAACTTTATTTCCACAAGAATTTGTTCCTGATGCTTCCGCATTTTATATTTGTCAAAGGAACAAATATGTTTGGTCTCTCGCTCTGGTCTTTGTCGATGGAACAAGTTCTACATTTTTACTCTACGGTGTCTGTTTCTCATGTCTGACTAAGAGTTTATTGAGAAACAACTAAAATGTAAATCTCTGCAGAATCGGATGTTGAATTGTGGATGTGAAAATCAAATGTTTTGACTCCTCACTGGTCATAAATGTGATTTGAAAGTACATGCTTTTAAATGGATGTTTTTCCTGTATTTATTCATCTTTAAATGATTGAATTAAACTAAAGAACATTTGGAGAACGTTTCAATCCACCACAAGAAAAGTCCCAGACAGACACAACTTTATATTATCTTTATTCCAGAACATTCCAGTCTCTATAATAAACACTCTTTATTTACATTGGTCCAGAAACACCGAGCGCCTTCATTCACTCCTTTCACTAAACCAGAAGCAGCTCCTTTATCCCATGATTAAATATCAAACAAAAGATTATCTACAATGAACGAAGCTGTTTCTCCGTGTCATTTTGTGGAATGCAATGAAATCAAAACAGGATTCATGACAAAAACCTGGACAGAATATGAACAAAATTAACCTTTGCAGCTGTGAGAAACAATGCAGTTATGGCAGAGGCTTTTTCAGCTTTTATTGTGAAAATATCTGCTTTTGTCAATTTAAACTCTGCTCTGACAACAGCCCTAATCACATAAACACATCCCCAGCACATCCTCCAGTCTCTCTGCTGTTCACATAAACACACTGAAGCAGGACTGTGTGATCCAGGGGGCAGAAATAAATGAAAATGTGTTCATAAAGTCTTTTTAATCAAACGTGTAACAGTCCTCTCTCAGGGGAAACATCACTGGAGCAAAGTCATGGTCAAAAGTAGAGAAAGGCTTTGGGATGTGAACAGCGAAACAATCTATCAAAACAATAATCGGCCGAGGAATCGTATCTCTAAATAAACCTTTATCACAGCCGGGACTTGGACCCTTTATATCTCAAGACCCGGAGCAAAGATAGAAGTCTATTTCTAATGGGAAGATACCGAGCCCGTAATACGTGCATAGTTTCTCCTCTTCTCCCACTGGGTTTAAAGTTGTTCCTCAGATGCAGGAGGCTCGAAGGACAGAGAGGATCCAGGACATGTGTTTGTTATCGTTGCATTTTGATTCTCTGATCTGTGTTGGCGAATCGACAGCTTTGTAAAGTCCTCCAAGAAAACTATTGGGGCGATACATAAATACATTGAATGGAATTGAAGATATTCAATGGATGGATGGATTGAAGATACTGAACCCACAAAATGTGCATCCATCAATGGCATCGAATCTGTGCTGATCATGCTTCAGAATGTGTGCGACTTTCACTTTCACTTCCTCATCCTCCTCAATGGTTCAGCCTCCTCCTCCTCATCACCTCTCCAGTCTCCTCATCACCTCTCCAGTCTCCTCATCACCTCCTCTTCACCTCTCCAGCCTCCTCATCAGCGTCTCCATGGCACCCAGGAAGCTTTGGTCGAACTCCTGGTCTGAGAAGCGCTCCACAGAACGGCGTGCGTTGAGGCGGATCTGCAGACGCTCCTCGGGGCTCAGGGAGAGGATAGTCTGGATGCAGGAGGCGTAGCTGCCCACGCTGTCGGCCAGGAACCCCGTCTGAGCGCCCTCAAAGGGGACCACGATGTCCAGCTTCGGGCCCCCGGATTTATGAGCCAGCACGATGGTGCCGGCCGCCATGCACTCCACCACTCCTGACAGACGGAAGGAGACAGAGAGAGAGAGAGAGAGACAGATAGACATGTTATTATTCATCTACAGCAGCAATAGTTGTCCAGGGGCCGAATAAATGTGGTTTTCTTAGTGGAAAGTTGAGACATGTTTTACATTATGAAAGTAAGTTATGGATGTTTTTTCCCCAATTTATTCTTATGAATAAAATAAGATCACTTTTTTTTTTAAATTGAACCAAAACTGGACCAAAAGTAGAGGCAGTGATTGTAGATTGATGCATGTATTTTATATGTAATTACATGTTGAGTTCAAATTTTAGTAAACATTAAATGATTGTTTTCTTGAGAGAGTTAGCTTTAACATGTGCCATAACCATGGATCTATAATAATAACTGGATAGGGTATTACTAGCTTATAGCTGTCCCCTGCGCCCGTGGTACTACAGACTAAATTCACGTGGGCTTCCCAGAAAGAAGTCCCAAAGAACTCAATGTAAATCAACAGCTCGACCTCAGCTGACAGAACCTACAGCTTTCATAAAGCTCGGATTTTGTGGTGATTTTAGAGTCCCTTGTCATCCTGAACTTTTTTTCTTCTTAAATCCTTCGGCTTTCTTTAATCCACACATTAGTGCAACAAACTCTGCTCGATTGTCTCCTGCTCTAACTCCGCTCTGATCAGCACCTCTGATTGGTCAGAGCACGGCCGAGCCCCTCTGTGCACGTGCATGAGCGCCACACAAGCGTTCAGGATGACAAGGGACACTAAAATCCTCACAAAATCCAACCTTTCTTAAAGCTGTAGGTTCTTTGTCAGCTGAGGTCGAGCTGTTTTAATTTACATTGAGTTCTATGGGACTTTTTTCTGGATAGCCCTCGTGAATTTAGTCTCGTTTAGTATGCTATACCGCAAGAATCCCGAGCACATGGGTCCTTCAGCTCCAAGCTAGTCTGTTTATATAACTTTTATTACATTTATGTATCTTCATATGCATAAAATTGTGTTGGGGACATGGGCCCAATTGCAGAGACAGCTGACTCTACTGACCCTTCTCTGGGGTCAATGGGGCTGTGGACATCTGGAAGGACAATAAGAGCCTGTAGTGAGACTCTCAGGCTCAGACTCAGAGATATGGACTTTAACCAGGACTAGTCTACAAGATTATTGAATGACATATGTTTATGACATGCTGTGACTTGACCAACTCATGAGGCTCCTCTGCTACTAAAGGAAGCAGCGTTTGCCTCATTCTTTGTCTTTTCTGCAATTCCATCTTAGCAGGACCCGGGCTAGGTTAGTCTGTAATTTGTCTGTATTCTGCTTATATATATTAAACCTTCTTTTTTATATGTAAACAGAGTCTTAGCTTCCATTCACTATACACACTGTTTGTGCGGGAGGGAAACCCAGTTAGATTATTTATGTGATAAAGATGCATGTTATTAGTGTACACAGTTTCAAAGGATAAGCTGCAAATAAACTACTGGATATTTTTTTCTTGTTCTTTAAAATAAACCTCTGCACATCATTATCCATAAAGGTGTCATCAAGCTGGAAAAATGTCCAAATCGCCAACTAGCGCATTAGCATTACCCCCTAGATTATTTATTCATGAAAAATGATATTATATGATATACTTTCTGGACTAGATGCACCCGTATATGAGCCAGACCATAAATAGCAGCTTATAGTCTGGAACATGGAGTGTTATAAAGGCCTGTATGGATGCAGGCGGCTGGACTGAAGACAAACAAACAAGAACAAAATGACGCACCGATGCCAAAGTGCTCGTTCCACATGGTGTGCAGGCCGATGGTGGCGTGTCCCAGCTCCCTCTTCAGCTCCTCAAACGACACGTTCAGTTTGAACAGCACTTTATCTCCTATCTCCAGCTCCTCGCACAGGCCCCTTAGAGACCGCACCCTCTCCTCGTCCTCCTGGTTCCTACAGCCGCCCACCAGCACCAACTTCAGGGCCTCGTTAGGGTCCACTCTGGTCTGCAGCACCTCCTGAAGGAGAAGAGAGGTTAGAGACACAGAGAGAACCACCTCCTTCACCAAACACCACAGCGAGGCCGAAAAAGGACTTCAGCATTTGAGTCGAAAGACAAAGCTCTAAATTTACAGCTAAGTCTGCACCCCCTCAGCTCTGGTCATAAAAGAGCAGCGTCTGCAGTCAGAGCTCTGTGTCCACTCACCTCTGGTCATGAGCTTTGGGTAAATGACGAGATCGCAAATACAAGCGGCCTACATGAGTTTCCACTGGAGACTGACTGGACCTCTGAGATGACTACTGTTGTGATTTAGGGCTATACAAGAATAAATTGTATTGTAATGTATTTGACACATCTGTTTTCAGTATAGCAGGACGATGAGAAAGCTGACCTTGAAGGCCTGGATCTGCAGCTTGTGGTCCTTCTCCGGTCTGAACTGGCCGATGGACACGATGGACACACACTTCTTCTCTGTTTCTTTGGACTGAAAGCCTTGGAGCTCCTGCCCCACCTCCTCCCAGCCGTCGTCCTCGTCCTCCGCCTCCAGGGGGATGTCCAGGAAGGCGCGCACGTCACACGGCGGGTAGACCACGGTGGTGCGAGCCGGAGAACGCCACAGAGACAGGATGTGTCCCAGCGTCCAGGTGGAGTTGACCATGATGACGTCACTGCAGGAGCCCACCAGGCCGTAGAGCAGCGCGAAGCAGCCGTAATACAGCAGCTTCAGGAGGCTCAGCACCGGGTTCCGGCTGATCGTGTCCGAATTATTGAACCTGACGACACACACATCATACGCATCGTTATTACTTCATTCCATTAATCAGATAACTCTGCTCTGACTCCACTCGTCACTCTACTGCTGCTGTTATTACTATTGTTTATTCAATCTGAGAGACTCCAACAGACAAAAGATGGGTATAATAAGAACTGTATGTTGGCTGGCAGTAATCTGACACTTTAAAAATTACTAGGGCTGTCAAACGATTAAATTTTTTAATCGAGCTTAATTACAGCTTAAAAATTTATTAATTGTAATTAATTGCATTTCGAACTATCGGAAAAATTATGCCATATTTTTTTGTAAATGGTTGTTTGAATGAAAAGATAAATGACAGTGTACATATGTACTGTATGTTTATTATAAACAATAAATCCACATAAAATGACATTAACATTATTAACATTCTGTCTTTCTGTAGTAGACACTATTGTTTCAGCTCGACATATTCCGCATCTGCTAAAGCCTCCTCTTTCGTCTTCGTCTCTGTCTCATAAAGGCTGTGGATCCTCTTCATTATTGTGCCTGTACAAACAATTCTTTGTCACAGGGATGAGAATGGGACATTTGAAAAAAGTCTGAAATGCATTTCAGACAATGGCTGTCATTAAATCTGTTTGATTTGCTCACAAAATTTCAATATTGGGCACAAACAACATGAAATGGTAGTGCAAAGGAAAAGTTAGGTACCCCAGCTTTAATTTAGCATCTTTTATTGCTTCGGGAGAAGAGACGGGGGAGACAGACTGTTTCTTGCAGCGCTGTTTTTATTGTGCATCCTGTGCGTGATCAGTGCACACAGTGGTCCTGTGTGCAGCTCACAGCTGCAGGACGCGGGAACCGCTATCCAAAGCGGCCGTGGCTGCCCCAGAACGCTGCGGACTCCCATTCACAGCAATTGCCCCCCGGTCACAAGCGCGTGGGGTGCCAGTCACTTGGCACATGCGTTAAAAGTGTTAATTTTTTTTACGTGATTAATGAAAAAAATTAATAAACGGGCGTCAACGCGATAACTTTGATGGCCCTAAAAATTACACATGACTGTTTGTTATTGACCAAATACTTATTTTCCACCATAATTTGCCAATAAATTATTTAAAAAAATCAATCATTTTTACTCATTCTCTCTGTCATAGTTGAGGTATATCTGATGAAAATTACAGGCCTCCTTCATCTTTTTAAGTGGGAGAACTTGCACAATTAGTGGCTGACTAAACTTTTTTGCGCCACTGTATCTGTGTATGTACTTATACATGTAACTACTGTATGTTTTTATCTATGTATCTATCCATCTATATATCTATCAATGAATCTATGCATGTGTCTAGGGACAGACAGGGCAACTGTTCATGCGGCTGATCAGAAACCCTTGCCGTGTACAGTTACCTGGGGTTCCTCTGACGCACCACTGACAGCATGTCTGTGGAGACTGTGGGATAGTGCACGTAGCTGGCCACTTTGCAGCCGCCCAGGTATCTGAAGATGGGCAGCGTGAAGGCGTAGCCCATCGAGTCTATGTACAGGTCTGGGACAAAGGACGTCAGCGCCTCCCAACCTGGCAACGCAGACACACACGGGAGTAAGTGCATTAGACAGCTTTTGTTGGTTTAATTCTATCAAGTAAGCAACAACGCCCATATCCATATGATCCAAATCCACCCCCCGATACTCCGGCTTCAATATCCGCCGATACCAGTGATGGGATTTAGATCCTCTTCATATCTCCACTTACTTCATCCATCCAACTGAGTCCTGGATCTACAGCCTTAGTCCCGGGTCTACAGCCTTCAGTCCTGGGTCTACAGCCTTCAGTCCTGGGTCTACAGCCTTCAGTCCTGGGTCTACAGCCTTCAGTCCTGGGTCTACAGCCTTCAGTCCTGGGTCTACAGCCTTCAGTCCTGGGTCTACAGCCTTCAGTCCTGGGTCTACAGCCTTCAGTCCTGGGTCTACAGCCTTCAGTCCTGGGTCTACAGCAGGGGTCCCCAAACTTTTTCCTGTGAGGGCCACATAACTTTTCCCTTCTTTGATGGGGGCCGGGTCAGTTTGTAATAGAAAAAGTGTGATGATTACAGCGTTGAAATTGTTACTAACTAATAGTCAATAATGAAAAAAGTTCATAACTAAGGAACTTTTTTTTGCAAAAGTCCAACTTTATTATCAAATACACACATGGGTGTGTTCACAGTAAAGTGTCAATTAAAGTATCTGGACTTTAAAAGGTTATGACTCAAAAACTAAAATTACTATCATAGATTGGAAAAATATTTCAAACACAGACAGATCAAAGAGATAGTGTGGATAAAATCAAAGGAAAGATTAACAAATATATTTTTGACGACATTTTAAACGACAAAATCAGCCTCTGATTGGACCATTCTACTGTGACGCCAGTTACATATAAAATAAAATGTCCTCAGTCTGAAAAAGCAGAAGATGAAATCCCACAAGATTTACATTAACACAACATCAGTAAATCACCTGATATAAAAAGGAATCGTTATAAAAATAAATGACCCTTGAATAAGGTGTAACGAACGTGATGTTTTCCGTCCATTTTTCTCTAACAATTAAACTTGAGATAAAAAAATCTGGTCTAGTTTCACATTTAATATGAAATTATCACTTTGTTTCTACTCTATGTAAAAAAGATAGAATCTATGAACCAAATGTGGACATCTAAAAATACGTAACAAACTTCCGCAAAGCTCACTCCGTCAAATCATCATCGTCCGTTACATAAATTGAACAGGGCCACTGACAGGAAACTTGTATAATGTATAAAACAGTTTTGTTCTAGCAACTTCTAATGGAGGTGTTTGGAAACATGAAAAACATTAAATATCTTCTGATTATTAAAATCAAATTTTTGGCTTTTTGTCACACTTTTGTATCCTTTAGTGTGAACAAGCCCATATATGAAAATACTCTCTGGTATTGTTCAGGGGGCCGGAGCCAATGTAGTGGGGGGGCCCGTGGGCCGTAGTTTGGGGACCACTGGTCTACAGCCTTCAGTCCTGGGTCTACAGCCTTCAGTCCTGGGTCTACAGCCTTCAGTCCTGGGTCTACAGCCTTCAGTCCTGGGTCTACAGCCTTCAGTCCTGGGTCTACAGCCTCAGTCCTGGGTCTACAGCCTCAGTCCACTTGACACTCAACCAGATGTATCAACATTTATGGACATTGGTCATCTGCCTCTTATGGACCAATGGCTCTATGTGTTTGTTACCATTGCATTTCCTGTCTTTGAACTGTTTGATTCTCTAATCTGTGTTGGTGAATCAACAGCTTAGTAAGGTCCTCAAAGCTAACTATTGTTGAGATTTAGGACTATACAAAAATAAAAATTTAATTGAATGGTGATTTAAACAAGTAGATGATCCTATAATGACAGAAATACAGTAAACGGACTGAGTTTGGCTGAATGCTTGTTTTCTCTCTGGCTTCTCACTGATGTGTGCACTGTAATATCATTGCATTCTGCATGTCTTCATGATTAGGACCGTCTTATGTATCTTAGTTTTTAAATCTGACTTGTATGTGTACTATTTGTATCTGTACTTTTTAAATGTGAAGCGCTTTGTGATCCTGGTATGTGAAAGGCCTTATACAAAAAACTTTACTTACTTTCTATCTTGGCAGAGATAAAGTTTGTTTAAAAATAAAAATAAGATTCGACTTAACGATACAATTCAGTCTATTATCAATATGTGAAGAGGGAAATGTCAAAAGACAGATTAGCAAGATGTTTAAAAACCTGATGCTGTTCTTACCCAGGAACATGGAGCCCAGGCTCTGTCCCAGCAGAGTGAAGTGTGGGTAGGACGTGGCCTCCACCAGCACTCTGTGTCTGAGGAAGACGAAGCTCACGGCTCGAGGAAGGACGATGTTAAACCTGCTGCGTGCTCCTTCTATGATCTGCTCCGAGGTCACGCCCTGGTCCCCAGTGTAGACCACAAACGACACCTCACGGTACCTGAGGAGAGGCCAGAGGAGGGGTCATAGGAGAGGTCATAGGAGAGGCCAGAGGAGAGGCCAGAGGAGAGGCCAGAGGAGAGGCAAGGGGAGGGGTCAGAGGAGAGGCAAGAGGAGAGGCAAGAGGAGGGGTCAGAGGAGGGGTCAGAGGAGAGGCCAGAGGAGAGACCAGAGGAGAGGCCAGAGGAGAGGCAAGAGGAGGGGTCAGAGGAGAGGCCAGAGGAGAGGCCAGAGGAGAGGCAAGAGGAGAGGCAAGAGGAGAGGCCAGAGGAGGAGTCAGAGGAGAGGCCAGAGGAGAGGCGAGAGGAGAGGCAAGAGGAGGGGTCAGAGGAGAGGCCAGAGGAGAGGCAAGAGGAGAGGCAAGAGGAGGGGTCAGAGGAGAGGTCAGAGGAGAGGCCAGAGGAGAGGCCAGAGGAGAGGCCAGAGGAGAGGCCAGAGGGGAGGCCAGAGGAGAGGCCAGAGGAGAGGCCAGAGGAGAGGCCGGAGGGGAGGCCAGAGGAGAGGCCAGAGGAGAGGCCAGAGGAGAGGCCAGAGGAGAGGCAAGAGGAGAGGCAAGAGGAGAGGCCAGAGGAGGAGTCAGAGGAGAGGCCAGAGGAGAGGCGAGAGGAGAGGCAAGAGGAGGGGTCAGAGGAGAGGCCAGAGGAGAGGCAAGAGGAGAGGCAAGAGGAGGGGTCAGAGGAGAGGTCAGAGGAGAGGCCAGAGGAGAGGCCAGAGGAGAGGCCAGAGGAGAGGCCAGAGGGGAGGCCAGAGGAGAGGCCAGAGGAGAGGCCAGAGGAGAGGCCGGAGGGGAGGCCAGAGGAGAGGCCAGAGGAGAGGCCAGAGGAGAGGCCAGAGGAGAGGCCAGAGGAGAGGCCAGAGGGGAGGCCAGAGGAGAGGCCAGAGGAGAGGCCAGAGGAGAGGCCAGAGGAGAGGCCAGGGGAGTTGTTTGAACATTCTCCCTTTGCCAGTGTCGGTTTCCTCCGGAGTAGCTACCATGTCTATTGTGTAAAAGTAGCTCTCCAAACAATAATGTTGGAGACCTCTGCAGTAGAATATACTTGCATACAGATTTGTAAAAGCATTTTGTTTTTCTAAAAAAAAAACACCTGAAGTACGTGAGTCATTGTCAAGATTATCTGATAAATGAAATTCCTGTTTAGATTATGCTTCCTGTTAACATCCTGGCCCTGTACAAATAGTTTACAGTTTCCAGAATTAGGTCATTCAATGTACAGTGGACCCTGGTTGATCGCGATGGTTACACACAGCTGTGTTGTTTTAAGGCTGTAAAACCTCTCACACACTTTCTAACCACCTGAACTCTTGACTTCTGCTCACAAAAACTCACAATAATGTTGGCACATGTTGGTACTTCCTCAGACTGAGGCGTGTGGATGTATAGAAAATAATATGGATGTAGGAGGTAAAATCCCCAGTGAACCCGACCTTTGAGAAACCTGTAAGTTCCTTGTCAGCTAAGGACGAGCTGTTGTTGATAACATTAATGTCTATGGAGAAATGTCCAATCCACATAATATGCTGGGTCCATGGTTCATTACGTACTTGTTCATGAGAGCTCGGAGCGCACACCACAGCACCCTCTCTCCCCCTCCGCCGGCATTGCAGTAGGGGTGGAAGAATGCAACCGCAGGGCCTTTGTCCTGAGACCTCCGAGCACTCCTCATACTCTGCAGCCATGAGCGAACACCCAGGAGGAGCAGCAGGAGCAGCAGAGAGAGGACCAGAGAGAGGAACAGACAGGGCACTATCAGGGCCCAGAGTAACCTGTAACAGACCACAGAGAGAAGTGAGGCCAGGGCACCACCAGGGGGCAGCGTAATCTGTAACAGAACAAAGAGAGAAGTGAAGACCTCTGTTGGTCTGTGATAACTTATCCTCTTTGACTCGGGATATCACAATATAACAGAGGGTTATGATGATTGTGAGAAAAAGCAAATGACACAATTCAACAATTATTGGGAAATCAAACTTTTAACATCATTCTTAAACTATATTACTTTTTTTTTATGTAAACAACGCATTTGATTTTTTGGAGCTGATAACGATTAAGCTCAACCAATTTACACTTTTATCTGTGCTCATGTCTGTTTTAGATATTAAGAAAACAAACACATTATATATTGTAATGTTTGTAAGTAAATAATGTCCAGCAAATAAATAAATAAAAATTAAATGTACTGTCTGTTAAACAAATGAAGCAAAGCTGAAGTTAGAGTAATATTGGGGCATGTGGAAAAGTAATCTCAATAAAACCAGGCTTTGTTATCGCATCGTATCGGTCTGCATAAACCAGGTGGTTCAGTAACTAACTACATTTGATGACATCTATCTGAGGTAGCGTTAGTTCTTAATTCTTGGGGCGTGAGACAAATGCCCACAACAATTGCTAAGCGCTGTAATTGACAGGCGATACATAAAGAGTACTCCCTCACTTACCTACAACGTTACTACAACATACTTTAGTAAACAGTAACGCTAAAGTCAGCGATAGCAGCATGTTGTCGATATATTCATTCCAAAACAAAAAGCTTCCCTCTTCTGCTGCAAAGCATACATTAAAGTTCAATCTTCAGAATCAGATTGTTATTGTAGATCCACGCTGTCAGAGCATTGCATCCTCATCACATCATCTTTCCCGAGAGCTCGTTAGCGGCTAAAGTTAGCTCGCTGCTTCAAAGCGGTTCACCGTCTCTTACGTTCACACTCTCACTGTATGTCCTGCTATCAACGGACTTAAAATGTAGATACATAGGTTTAAAATGTGTAGTTTACCTGATTAAATCGCACAAACATAAGGAAAGGTGCTGGATGTGTTCGTGTTCCGCCATTTTGTCAACACTGACGCCAACGCGGAAGTAGATGTCAGCAGCTCACGTCTGATTGGCTGAGGGTTTGTTGACAATGACGTAATCGGCACATGATTTTTATTTTTCAAATTTATTTCACTTATTGCACATGAGAGTGATTACAGACACTCTTTTTCAGTTGTCTGTGTTGAACTCATTTTGTCTTTGCACATACGAAGCATTCTTTTAGGAATATCCCCTTTGGCATTTCATATTTGAGAATGTAAACGTAATTTCTTAACCCTTGGGCTATCCTCGGATCGAATCGACCCACTACAGTGTTTGGAAAATACCCTAAACTGAATATTTATGATTATTCCTAACTTGACCAGCCCTGGTTCATGTAGACCCTTTAGTACCAGTGGTAACAGTGCCCAAGACACCACGGGGTGACTTCAGGCCAGTGGCTCTAACATCCCACTACATGAAGACACTGGAGAGACTGGTCCTGGGACACCTCCGCTGCACTCTGACCTCAGCGATGGACCCGCTGCAGTTTGCCTACCGGCCGGGCATCGGAGTTGAGGACGCCATCATCTCCCTCCTCCATCGCTCGCTGTCCCACCTTGAGAAAACAGGTGTTCTGTCGAGTTGGTCTGTCCGTCGAGATGATCTGGCTCAGCTGTTAATGATGTAATGCAAACCAGCGCTGCACGTCTCACGGCAGCCGAAGCAATCAAAGATGGCGGACATGTAGTCCGCGAATTACTTTAAAAGTTAAATATGAACGAATTAAGACACGAATGTCACTTTTAATGCAACTTGAGGCGAGATGTTGATGGTTCCGCGTTGTGATATGTGTGTTTTAAGAGGAAGAGTTTCGTGTAAAGTTTGTTTTAAGCAGTCCACTGCTCCTGTGAAACTACACTGCTAGTGTGCCCAAATCTGATTTGCGCATGCGCACAAACCCGCCAGATTGGGGAAAAAACTCGATCTAATTAAATATTTTGTTTGAACACACTATTGTTAATCATATTGAATTCAGGGACAGCGATCACACAGCAGCAGTGTAGTTTCACAGGAGCAGTGGACTGCTTAAAACAAACTTTACACGAAACTCTTACTCTTAAAACACACATATCACAACGCGGAACCATCAACATCTCGCCTCAAATTGCATTAAAAGTGACATTCTTGAAAGCAATTCGCGGACTACATGTCCGCCATCTTGGATTGCTTCGGCTGCCGTGAGACGCGCATGGGCAGGTTTGCGTCACGTCATTAACAGCTGAGCCAGATCATCTCGACGGGCAGACCAACTTGACAGAACACAGGGACTGATAAGAGCGGAGGCCAGTGGGGAGGAACGAGTGGACTGCGGGGTTTTTATCATCTTTTATCGATCCTTTTTGTATATATTTTATTAAATTGTATCCCCTTTTTATTCCCTTCTGCTTTTTTATTGATCACACCCCCTCAACAGACACTTTTAAACCTGTGACATTTGTGCAGAAAGAGGAAACATCCTCGTTCACATCCTGAAGTTTTATCTGTTAAACCAGTTTCAGTCTTAAAGCAAAACAGATCAGAGGAAATACACACTTTTACTTCCTGATATCTGGTGTCTTTTAGCTCTGCTTTGCACAAAAATCTGATCAAGGAAACAAATCATTCTTTTAACCTTACAACTTAGTTCCTCATCAGTTGGATCCCCGGAGTTGTTTTTCGATCCATCGACTCTGGTATCAGGAACTTCAGGCCATTGTTGCCAACTCCTCAGTAAGGAAAGTAGCTATTGGCTGTCCCAAAAGTCGCTAGAAGTCGCTAAATGACGCCATCGCCTAATTTGCATAATTGGCAATTTGCAAATAACTGTAACGACGCTGTAGGAGAGAGGAATAACGTCGTGGGAGAGACAAAAATGAGTAAAAAACACCCTAAATATGTTTAGAACTACAAATGTACAAAAATAATTTCAACATTAACAACATATTAACATATTAATGCTTTGTCTAGATCTGTCGCTAGTCGCTTTTTTGAAAAAAAGTCGCTATAGGGTCTGAAAAGTCGCTAAATCGCTAAGTTGGCAACACTGCTTCAGGCACAGACCTGTAGCTCCGCCCCTTCTGTCTGAAAGCTCTTGTCTCCTGTTGTGTTCATGTGATTTCAGAAACTCAGAGAGATACTAAGTCCATAAACTCTCTGACCACAGCCCGTCTCCACCACAACATAAACACGTATATTATCCGCAGCGCTGCAGGCTGCATGGTTCA
Organism: Knipowitschia caucasica; assembly: GCA_964034765.1. NCBI lineage: Eukaryota > Metazoa > Chordata > Actinopteri > Gobiiformes > Gobiidae > Knipowitschia > Knipowitschia caucasica. The sequence continues at coordinate 8,391,138 of OZ035837.1, read as the reverse complement.
AAGAAATTCTGAAACATATACCGGTAGTTACGAGTGATAAACGCGTTATCTTTTTGACCAAGCAAATATTTCAGTTTTTCACATAATGTTGCAACAACCAGTAATGTTAGAAAAACTACAACACAGCTCTGGATGTATAGCTTTAGCTGGACCAGATCAAAACAAAGACTTGGAGAGCATAAACATGGACAGTGAGCACAAAACCGCTGCTGTGTGTGTTTGTCCACATGGTCTGTGTCAGATGTGTTTGTCCACATGGTCTGTGTCAGATGTGTTTGTCCACATGGTCTGTGTCAGATGTGTTTGTCCACATGGTATCATGTTAGGAGTCACTGGTATTAACAGAAGGGAGCACATCACCCCTGTTTTAGCGTCCCTCCACATTTTAATAATTACTTTTAAAGCTCGTTTAGGTCTGGCACCAAGCTATATTTATGAACTTTATGAACTTATATTTATAACGCTCATTACTCAACGTCCATCAGGAAACAACTATCTCCAGGTCTTAGCCCAAATCAAGGGACAGTTAGAGAAAAAGTATGACATTAACCGCAATAAAATATTTAAATTTTTAAACCCACATCTTTGACCTTCATGCTTGATAAATTTCAAATGGGTAGGTGTGTATGCATGGCTTTTGACAGCTGCAGCAGCTCAGACCTACAACCAATAGGTCTGATATGAGATAAGATGAGATAAGATAGACTTTATTGACCTCACACAGGAGAAATGTATATGTCACATCTGGCATGGATAGAATCACTCAAGAAAGAAGTCTGCAAACAAGTTAAATGAAGGATGTATGGACAATAAAAAGTGGAAATCAAAGAAACTACAATAGTGGTGCAGGTTTTTTTTTCGTCCTAGTGCAAGTGACTTAAAGTGACTTATTGTTCAGACTGACAGCAATGGGGATAAAGGCCCTGCGGTAGCGCTCTCTGGTCCCGCTCTCTGGTCCCTCTCTCTGGTCTCTCTGGTCCCTCTCTCTGGTCCCTCTCTCTGGTCCCTCTCTCTGGTCCCTCTCTCTGGTCCCTCTTTCTGGTCCCTCTTTCTGGTCTCTCTGGTCCCTCTCTCTGGTCCCTCTGGTCCCTCTCTCTGGTCCCTCTTTCTGGTCCCTCTCTCTGGTCCCTCTTTCTGGTCCCTCTTTCTGGTCTCTCTGGTCCCTCTCTCTGGTCCCTCTGGTCCCTCTCTCTGGTCCCTCTCTCTGGTTCCTCTGGTCCCTCTCTCTGGTCCCTCTCTCTAGTCCCTCTTTCTGGTCTCTCTCAGGTGGTCAGAAAAGTGTTTTAATTGTGAGGTTATTAAAGCCTTAAATAACATAACATTAGGATAAACCGGGGACCAGTGCTAAGTTAAAAACAAAAGAAAAGTCAATTGTTGCAATATGTTTTAGCTCCATGTTGAAACTTCCCTCTTGGACACTTCCTCAAACTGTCCTCTGTGTCTCCTGCCACTGCACAGAACACATGTTATTATCACATTAGTATTTATAAACCAGGACGAGGATAATAATGCTCCTCAAATGGGGCACATGCGTGGGTTTCAGAATCATCAATGTTGTCAATGAAAAGAACCTTTTATTGCACAAACCAAATGAGTCCGTCAGAAAACCAGCTGTTCTGTTTCACACTCAACATTTTCCATTTATGGGCATTGGTCTCTGCCCCTTATGGACTAATGGCCATTAATGTGTTTTTAATCTTTGCATTTCCTGTTTGATTCTCTGATCTGTATCGGTGAATCAACAGTTTTGTAAAGTCCTCTGATATAACTACTATTGTGATTTATGCAGTAGTAGAAATTAAAGAATAAATTGAATTGAGAGAGTTTGTGAGTGTGACGCAATCTACCGGCAGTTTATTTAAATGTATTAAATTATTATATATAATTCTGAGTCCGAATATCACATGCATTTTGCTCTATCAGGTCAACTTTTTGAGATACAGCCATAGTGTTACGGATTACGTAGGTCTACGTTATTATGAATTCTGCTTATCAAATTTGATGGAGTAAATACAAACTGAATGACTTCGGATACGTTGACTTTTATTTCTTGAGGAAAACGGAAAAAACGTCAAGGGGTTCTCAGCTGATGATCCGCAGAAATTAGTTTTTTACGCAAAATCGATTAAAACAAATATTTCTGTAGCAAATAATCCTGACTTGATTGAGCAAAACCAAGGTCATTTTCGGACTCAGAGCACCAACATTAGTCTAATTCAGCTGGAAAACCCTGGACTATTTTCAAAAAAAAAATTTGTTGTCACCCAGTGTTATTATGTTATAACTGAAAGAGGAGATGTTGAGATTCTGCCTGTTTTATTGATCATTTGTGACGTGTTTCATGGTTTTGTTTTTTGTTGCGTGATACAGAAGCATAAATCTCTAGTTTAATATCAATAAGTTTTTGGACACTTAAAGTCATTTTTCATTCAGTGATTCTATATTTTCTTTTTGATGCATGATAGTGGATTAAACAACAATGAATTCGAACACGGCCCTGCACCTTTCTCATCTCCCCGTCATTTAGAAACTTCAGGACGTGGCCAGAGTTCAAAGCTAATTCCGACCGCTCACTCAGTTTTTTCGTCCCAGAGACAATTTTGATGTGTCCAAAACAACACCAAAAAATCCATTAGGGAGGAAGAGGGCGGCGATCCCAGCACAACTGGCACGTGTGGTTTGTTTGTATCCGCGGGTGGAAATCTTGCACTTCCGCTTTCCAGCCCTATTTCCTAATGTCTGGATGTCAGATCGACTAAACTCCTGCAGCTGATATTTAGTGACCGCACGTCCATGCATCTGCGGTGGGAACACGGCTTGAAGTGGTTTCGCTTTCAACTGCATCTTTAGATCATATTTTTCAGACAGAAAAAGTGAAAAAGACGACCACCCTCATTTAGCCAATCAGCTCTTAGCCCAAAGAGTTGAATGGTGACTCAAAGGCCTATTTCTTACTTACAAATATGCAAAAATACAACTACTGTCTGCTATAAGATGAAGGAAGCATGCTTTGGTCTGATTTTTTCACAATACTTTTTTCTCGTTGGACAAGTTTTACCAAGTACCTCGGCTTCATCGTGAAGACTTAAACCTGTAACATTGCTGTTTCTCGTGGTTTGGTTCGTAGCTCTGTGACCTGTGTCTTGTTCCTCTCAATAACAGTGAATGTTGCTATCTTCTGATTTGACATTTGAATGGTTAATAACAGGTCTTTTGTGTTCGGATATACTTCTGGTCACCTTGCAGCGATTGCCTTATAAAGTCATACATGTAACAAGAGCCGCCGTGTCATTTCCTTCCTCGTTGAGCTGTATCCATGCTTTCAAACTTCTTCTGCTTTTCATTCTCTTGCTTCACAGAAGAACACACACAGGTGAGTCTGATTTTACTACATTCATTTGGAGCAAGATTAAGATTTAGATTCGTCCCACAGTGGGGAAATGTCATGCATACTTACTGTAGGTCTGTGACTAGTGGAATTTTTTATTCACCGATTGTAATTCACTTGCGATTATCCATGCGGCAAGTCTTTATTGTCAAGTTTGTTTGTATGGCACAGTTTATACACTGCACAACTCAAAGTGCTGAACAAAACAAGATAAAGACAATCACACAAGGCATGAGCATCATAAATAATCACGTACATTAAAAAGAATGAAAATATAATCCCTCAGTTTTTAACCTGGATTTGAACATTGTCAGAGACAAAGGCTCACATTTTCTCAGTCTCACATTTTCAGGAAGACTCTTTCAGATTTTAGCTGCGTCAATCTGAAATGCTGCCTCCCCATTTAGTCCTAACTCTGGGCACCTGCAGAAGGCCAGTCCATGTGCTCCTCATAGTCCTAGCAGGAGGCCAGTCCCTGTGGTCCTCAGAGTCGGTTCATTTGACACTAACATGTCACAGATGTACTTTGGTGCGAGGCCATGGCGAGCCTTGTAACAAACAGAGCTGATTTCAAGTCTATTCTCTGAGCCACAGGAAGCAGAGACCTGAGACCAGGACTAATGTGAGAGGACTTCCTGGTTCAAGTCAGGACTTGAGCTGCAGTGTTTTGAATATACTGCAGATGCTTGTGACCAGTGAGCAGTTAAAATGATCTTGTCAATCGTACACTAACTTGGATTGAGATTGTGTATTTATTTGAAAACAGTGTCACGTCTAAATGACTTCTGAGACTGAGGTGTTGCAGCGAGAAGGCGAACAGGAAGTCTGTGGTCTCAACTGTGGAACAGTGTTCCTTCTCTTGGTGTTCCTGTTTCTACTCATTTCAGCACAATGAAAACTGATGATTTTTCTGTGTAAGAACATACGACTCAGACAATAGACTCACAAGAACTGGAGAGAGACCCATCAGACTTTTAATTACATTATGTTCACTGAAACCTTTATGAGCTGAGATACAGACCAGAGTCTCACTGGGGCGGGTCAGAGCGAGAGGGACTTTCGACAACAGTATCACCATCTGTATCCATCCATCCATTTTTTTCCCGCTTCATTCATGGCCGGGTCGCGGGGGCAGCGGTCTAAGCAGAGACACAGACTTCCCTATCCACACACACTTCCTCCAACTCATCCAGGGCGACCCCAAGGCATTCCCAGGCCAGCTGAGAGACTTGGGTCTTCCCCGGGGCCTCCTCCCGGTGGGATGTGCCCGGAACAACTCCCCAGGGAGGCATCCAGGAGGCATCCGGAACAGATGCCCGAGCCACCTCAACTGGTTCCTCTCGACGTGGAGAAGCAGCGGCTCTAGTCCGAGCTCCTCCCGTGTGACTGAGCTCCTCACCCTATCTCTAAGGGAGCGCCCAGCCACTCTGCGGAGGAAGCTCATTTCGACCGCTTGTATCCGCGATCTCGTTCTTTCGGTCATTACCCAAAGCTCATGACCATAGGTGAGGGAGGGAACGAAGATTGACCGGTAAATCGAGAGCTTTCAGCTCAGGTCCCTCTTTACTACAACAGTCTGATACAGCTCTGACAGCAGACGCTGCTCCCTCTTTACTACAACAGTCTGATACAGCTCTGACTGCAGACGCTGCTCCCTCTTTACTACAACAGTCTGATACAGCTCTGACAGCAGACGCTGCTCCCTCTTTACTACAACAGTCTGATACAGCTCTGACTGCAGACGCTGCTCCCTCTTTACTACAACAGTCTGATACAGCTCTGACTGCAGACGCTGCTCCCTCTTTACTACAACAGTCTGATACAGCTCTGACTGCAGACGCTGCTCCCTCTTTACTACAACAGTCTGATACAGCTCTGACTGCAGACGCTGCTCCCTCTTTACTACAACAGTCTGATACAGCTCTGACAGCAGACGCTGCTCCCTCTTTACTACAACAGTCTGATACAGCTCTGACTGCAGACGCTGCTCCCTCTTTACTTCAACAGTCTGATACAGCTCTGACAGCAGACGCTGCTCCCTCTTTACTACAACAGTCTGATACAGCTCTGACTGCAGACGCTGCACCGATCCCATTGTCAATCTCACGTTCCATCCTTCCCTCAGTGAGAACATGACCTCGAAATACTTGAACTCCTCCACTAGGACAGAACCAGGACCTAGAGAAGAGCAGGACCTGGAGAGAACCAGGACCAGGAGAGAACCAGGACCTGGAGAGAACCAGGACCTGAAGTGATTTGGAGGTGCTGATTCTCATCCCAGCAGCTTCACACTCGCAAACCGTCCCAGTGCATGTTGAAATAAGCTTGTTGCTTCCATCACTCCTCTGCTGAGTCATGTGCAGTGTTTATCTAATCACATACAAAGATTTTTTTCCCAAGGCCCCGCCTTTTGAGATACGATCCCAGATCCAGGGATGTGATACAGGGATCGAGAGTCAACTTATGAAACAAGTTCATAGATCTAAAATATTTGTCTCTTTACATCTGTTATATCTTTGGATCAGCTTTTCAGGTCTCTCTCCGGGGTTTCTCTTTCTCTCTGGTCTCTCTGTAGTCCCTCTCTCTCTGGTCTCTCTCTCTCTGGTCTCTCTCTCTCTGGTCTCTCTCTCTCTAGTCTCTCTCTCTCTGGTCTCTCTCTCTCTGGTCTCTCTCTCTCTGGTCTCTCTCTCTCTAGTCTCTCTCTCTCTGGTCTCTCTCTAGTCTCTCTCTCTCTCTGGTCTCTCTCTGATCTCTCTCTCTCTCTCTCTCTCTCTCTGGTCTCTCTCTGGTCTCTCTCTCTGATCTCTCTCTCTCTCTCTGGTGTCTCTCTGATCTCTCTCTCTCTGGTCTCTCTCTGGTCCCTCTCTGGTCTCTCTCTGGTTTCTCTCTAGTCTCTCTCTCTCTGGTCTCTCTCTGGTCCCTCTCTGGTCTCTCTCTGGTCTCTCTCTAGTCTCTCTCTCTCTGGTCTCTCTCTGGCCTCTCTCTCTCTAGTCTCTCTCTCTCTCTCTCTGGTCTCTCTCTGGTCTCTCTCTAGTCTCTCTCTCTTTGGTCTCTCTCTGGTCTCTCTCTCTCTGGTCTCTCTCTCTCTAGTCTCTCTCTCTCTCTCTCTGGTCTCTCTCTGGTCTCTCTCTAGTCTCTCTCTCTTTGGTCTCTCTCTGGTCTCTCTCTCTCTGGTCTCTCTCTCTCTAGTCTCTCTCTCTCTCTCTCTCTCTAGTCTCTCTCTCTCTGGTCTCTCTCTCTCTGGTCTCTCTCTCTCTGGTCTCTCTCTGGTCTCTCTCTGGTCTCTCTCTGGTCTCTCTCTGGTCTCTCTCTCTCTAGTCTCTCTCTCTCTCTCTCTAGTCTCTCTCTCTCTCTCTCTAGTCTCTCTCATGTATTTTTGGCTTCTTCTGTCACATCTTTAGATAGAAAAGTGACACCGAGAGGACCAACCTCTCTCGGCCAATCAGACACCAAAGATAACATGTTTAAAAAGATGAAGACTTTATATCTGATTATTGATAATCTGGAAATAAAAACATCTGGAATTTAATAAATTAGAATTTTTACAAAAGTTAGATTTATTTTAGACTTGTTTCTTTATTGTGCTTAAGTTAGATATGTTTTTTTAATTGTCGTAAAGAGGTATTGTTCAGTTATCTTGTGCTGTGCGCTCCTCATTCCTAATGTTCTGTAACTGGTGATGCAACACTGACATTTCACTGTGGGAAGGATCTCTTCATCTTCATTTGAATTAAACAAAGAAACATATAGATACAAGTCTCTTTTAGAAAGATTTTGGAAATGAGAGAGAAGCGAAACAGAGAAACCAGCACCGCACAGACATGAAGGTGCACAGGAGGTGATGCTTTTAACTCTTGACTCATTTAACGACATCTATGTTCAGCGTTGTGATGTCACATGCGGCTGTTTCACTTCTGCAAGAAATATATAAACTCAAAGCTGCTTTTCACACTTTTTACTTTCACAGTAAAACCGTAGTCTGCATATATGTACTTTTCACACAACAACGACTTCAATTTCTTCTACTCTAAGAAATGATATCCTGCATCTTAAGTTTTATTTGTTTTGACAAACAAGTGCTTTTTAGGTCTTGCTCTATGTTTCCATCATAAATCAAAACATATATCCCTAAACGTTCTGGTGTTCTTGATGTAGTTATTCATTTAGCAACAGAGACAATCCTAAACTGATTTAGTTTTGCGAGTGCAGAAAGCCTTCCGTTATTCCAACAGTATATATGCCCATATAAGGGTAAGTCCACATGTGTATATATACTGAATATACTATATACTGTATATATAGATATATACGCAGGTGTGCACTGACCAAGTGTATATATATATATACTGTATATACACAAGTGTGGACTGACTGAGTGTGACATCACAATTCAATTTGATGTCAAATTAACGTCTGTTCAAATGAAAACATTGGAACCTCTTGTTCTGATGCTGAGCAGAAGTCTCCATCCCCCAGTTTCTTTTACACTTGGACTTGGAGTCTTCTGTGGTCGTTGTGGAGGAGGTTCTCTATCGTCTGAGGGAAAAGCTCAACATTCTTCTTGGCTTAAATACTCGAGTTTCTTTAAATTCCTGGGCTGCCTTACATGAACAGCTCAGTTGAGATATCCAGAGCAGCTCAAAGATGGTATTGGAATAAAATCTGTCAAAATTCAGATTTTGACAGATTTGAATATATATATATATATATATATATATATATATATATAGCCAAAATGAGCCCTCTGAACTTATACATGACAGAAAAGGTGTTTGTTTAACCGTCAGTGTGTACATCAGGTGTTTGTGGATTCAGAATCTTTCTAACAATGATTCTCTGCCCGGGAGTGTAAACTTTCAGACAGTCGATCTGTGTTTCCAAAAGGAGGATATAATGTTCGAGCTTCTGTCACATGACCCAACACTTCTGCAGACAGTGACAGAAGTACAACTCTTGTTATAATACTGACTTCTGCAAAGAGCATGTATTTCTGATCCTCTTGTGAGTCAGAGAAAGATATGGCATTGTTATTAATACCAGTGTTGTGCCAGTTCACAGCTTTTCTGAACTAGTTCAAGTTCAGTTCATACATGTTCAAAGTGAACAGTTCACGTTCAAAGTTCACATTTTTAAATCTGAACTAGTTCAAGTTCAGTTCATACATGTTCAAAGTGAACAGTTCACGTTCAAAGTTCACATTTTTAATTCTGAACTAGTTCAAAGTTCAGTTCATTTTACTTTTTTCGAAAAAAGTAAAATGAACTGAACTTCATTCACTCAGCAGAGATGGAGCAAAACGGAGTTGCTTCATCTCTGCTCATAAACTACAGACAGTAATGCGCTGCAGTGCGTGTGTCTATACTTTATGTCAAATGTAAACGGTGTAAACTTTGTCGCTAACTCACCCTGTGTTTTCATCACGACTCGGGCACATGTGACAAGCACCAGCTCACAGCGCAACCATAGACTGTATATACAGTTCCTTGCGAAAGTATTCGGCCCCCTTGAACTTTTCAACATTTCGCCACACTTAAGGCTTCAAACATAAAGATATAAAAATAAATTTTTTTGTCAGGAATCAACAACAAGTGGGACACAATCGTGAAGTGGAACAAAATTTATTGGATAATTTAAACTTTTTTAACAAATAAAAAACTGAAAAGTGGGGCGTGCAATGTTATTCGGCCCCCTTGCGCTAATACTTTGTAGCGCCACCTTTGGCTGCAATTACAGCTGCAAGTTGCTTGGGGTATGTCTCTATCAGTTTTTCACATCGAGAGACTGGAATTCTTGCCCATTCTTCCTTGCAAAACAGCTCAAGCTCAGTGAGGTTGGATGGAGAGCGTTTGTGAACAGCAGTCTTCAGCTCTTTCCACAGATTCTCGATTGGATTCAGGTCTGGACTTTGACTTGGCCATTCTAACACCTGGATACGTCTATTTGTGAACCATTCCATTGTAGATTTGGCTTTATGTTTTGGATCATTGTCCTGTTGGAAGATAAATCTCCGTCCCAGTCTCAGGTCTTTTGCAGACTCCAACAGGTTTTCTTCCACAATGGTCCTGTATTTGGCTCCATCCATCTTCCCATCAATTTTAGCCATCTTCCCTGTCCCTGCTGAAGAAAAGCAGGCCCAAACCATGATGCTGCCACCACCATGTTTGACAGTGGGGATGGTGTGTTCAGGGTGATGTGCTGTGTTGCTTTTACGGCAAACATATCGTTTTGCATTGTGGCCAAAAAGTTCGATTTTGGTTTCATCTGACCAGAGCACCTTCTTCCACATGTTTGGTGTGTCTCCCAGGTGGCTTGTGGCAAACTTTAAACGAGACTTTTTATGGATATCTTTGAGAAATGGCTTTTATTCTTGCCACTCTTCCATAAAGGCCAGATTTGTGCAGTGCACGACTGATTGTTGTCCTATGGACAGACTCTCCCACCTCAGCTGTAATTATCTACAGTTCATCCAGAGTGATCATGGGCCTCTTGTCTGCATCTCTGATCAGTCTTCTCCTTGTTTGAGACGAAAGTTTGGAGGGACGGCCGGGTCTTGGTAGATTTGAAGTGGTCTGATACTCCTTCCATTTCAATATATTTGCTTGCACAGTGCTCCTTGAGATGTTTAAAGCTTGGGAAATCTTTTTGTATCCAAATCTCGGACCTGCCTGGTGTGTTTCTTTGTCTTCATGGTTCTCTCTGCGCTTTAAACAGAACCCTGAGACTATCAAAGAGCAGGTGCATTTATACGGAGACTTGATTACACACAGGTCATTTAGGACAACATTGGATCATTCAAAGATCCTCACTGAACTTCTGGAGTGAGTTTGCTGCACTGAAAGTAAAGGGGCCCAATAATATTGCACGCCCCACTTTTCAGTTTTTTATTTGTTAAAAAAGTTTAAATTATCCAATCAATTTCGTTTCACTTCACGATTGTGTCCCACTTGTTGTTGATTCATGACAAAAAATTAAAATTTTATATCTTTATGTTTGAAGCCTGAAATGTGGCGAAATGTTGAAAGGTTCAAGGGGGCCGAATACTGTATTAATGGACACGCCATTAATGAGTCACGCCTATCTCCCCCGTTCTAACTAATCGGCCAAAAAATTTGCTCTACTGGAGCAATCCAAAATGGCCGCGAGCGGTCCCGCCCACAGGAAAATTGTGAAAAAACGCATCTGCGCATGCGTCAGCCGGCGCAACTCCATTCATTTGAACGAGAGACTTCAAAAATTCACAGCAAGTAAACTAGAGTGGACCAAAAAAATCACCCCCCTCAGCATTGACACACATGTGGAACGGAGCTTTGGGCCAAGAGCCAACTTTTGGTCCATCCTGTAAAGACGTTTTTGAGAGGTCTGCCAATGCTATATGTTAGCATTGGCTAATTCTACTTCTGGGTCCACCCCCATCGGCCCAGGGTGGTATTGCAAGCATGTCAGCGCACGTCATTTTGGCCACTTTTGAGCTGGGACCCTCCCCCACTGACCGCAACACGGAGTCAAGGTGCGTTCACAGACGGTGGAAACCGTAGGAATTTTTAGATTTCGGCGGAAAAAGTGCGAGAATACAGGAGGGAGGAACTTTCTCTCGTTGCGTTTCAAAAGAGAAAACAGATTCCAACGTTCATAGTGATGTCTGCCGTTCATGACACATAAAATGAACTAATTCACGTTCAAGTTCTTTTTTTAAAAATGTGTTGCGTTCAGTTCAACGTTCACGAAAAAATGAGCGAGTTCTTTAACTCGTTCACGCACAACACTGATTAATACTACTACTATTTTTACATTGTTTTGATTACTACTATTTTAATTACATTTTTATTACTACTGCTATTCTGACCATATTTTTTATCAACAGCAGTGTTGGCAAGCGTGCTACTACAATATTACTGTCTCTGAATTGTAAAGAATTACACTAGTACTGCATTACTTTGAAGTTACTTTCACCAAATCTGGGCAAATACTATTGGACATGTGTTTTCCTGCAGATCTCGCGGTTCATAAAAACAAAACACTGTTTCATTTCAGTTAAAATACAATGTAAAGTTACTGACCTGTAAACTGTATCACATGTTTATTTCAAAGTGTTACTTTTGTCTTTTTATCTCTGTGCAGCACTTTGGAAATTTGTTTTATGATTAAATAAAGTGGATTGGATTGAAATGAAGGTGCGGCTTATACACAGGTGTGGGTTATACACAGGTGTGGGTTATACACAGGTGTTGCTTATACACAGGTGTGGGTTATACACAGGTGCGGCTTATACACAGGTGTGGGTTATACACAGGTGCGGCTTATACACAGGTGTGGGTTGTACACAGGTGCTTCATAGTCCAGGGACTGCATGTATTTTACTGTTTGTTTGTGTTCCCAGTTGTCGTGATGGAGAGCGGAACACCCATCTCTCAGGAGGAGCTGGAGGAGCTCAGAGAAGCTTTCACTAAAATCGGTAACATCCGTTTTTTTACACAACTGTCTCCTCAATCATTTTTATTGTATTATTCTTTTAAACGAAAAGTTAAATTACACACTCACATTAGGAAGTAAAAATAAATGACCAAAAATACTCAAATAAAACTAAAACGTAAAGTGCCCAGCAGTAAAAGTAATACAAATGCACACAAACACAAAAACCAAAAGTGGGAACCATGAAGCTCAGAAACATAAAGGGGAAGATTCTAGCATAGCAAAACAGAACACTTTTTACCCTGGATTTGAACAAACTCAGAGTGCCAGCCGGTCTCACATTCTCAGGAAGACTGTTCCATGTTTTCAGACGTGGACAATAACGGCTTCATCAGTAAAGAGGAGCTGAACGAGCTGTTCCGAGCCGCTAACCTCTCTCTGCCCGGATACCGCATCCGAGAGATGGTCCAGGAGATGACGCAGGACAGCAACCAGCTCTCCTTCCAGCAGTTCACACAGGTATGAGAGACAGGAACACGGTTTAATAGTATAGCACAGCACACAACAAGACATAAGAAGAGAAGAGAAAGCATTTAGATCTACAGATAAACATGTTTCTATGTGTGTCAAACATTCGCACTGCTGAAAAGACACAGTCACAGCAGGAGCTTGGTCCAGGTCCAGGACTCTTCTAGATTGTTGTATCAAGCTCTTTTCTGGACTCTCAAGAAAACATATTCATTCACTTTGTACTCGGTGGTGGCAACAGCCTTCTGTAGCCACAGCTGCCTTTGGGCAGAGTGACAGAAGAGAGGCTGTCTTGCCCAAAGACACACCTCAACAATGGGGTGAGATTTGTCTCAATGATTCATCAATGATTCATCAATGCAAGGATTTATTCAACATATCCCTAACTTATAACTATGTTACATTAAAATGTTTTTAGTAAAACATATCTTTGAAAGTCTGTAGCAGTCTGTTAGCATGCAGCTAATTGTGAATGTATAAACCACCATCATTTTGCATTCTCCTTCTTTGTGGGGATCACACGATACAAACATGACTCCACAGGATTTGATTCACAAAAACTCAATATGCATTCAAAATGTTTTGCAAAGATTTGCAAAACGTTTTACAAAGTACAAAATACAATAGGAAATAAATCTAAACCGGACACCTGTGTTTGCAGATGGTGCACGGCCTGAAGAGCACAGAGGTGGCCAAGACCTTCAGGAAAGCCATCAACAAGAAGGAGGGAATCTGCTCCGTGCGAGGGACCTCAGAGCAGTCAGGGACCCAGCACTCATACTCAGGTAACATATATATACAGAACGTGTGTGCGTGTGTCTGTGTGTGTCTAAAGTGTGTGTGCGTCTGTGTTTCCAGAGGAGGAGAAGGTGGCGTTTGTGAACTGGGTGAACAAGGCTCTGGAGAAAGATGGCGACTGTGACCACGTTCTGCCCATGGACCCCTGCACCAACCAGCTGTTCAGTGCAGTGGGAGACGGCATCGTGCTCTGGTCAGACCTTCACTGTTTTATATGATCTACACACAGACACACAGGGTCAGAATACACACAGGGACACACAATATACACAAAGTGACACATGAATCCATGACCTCAGACACAGTTCTCACATGGTTCAGAACATGTTGATAGTTCTAACCTGGAGTACGACCATTAAATAGATATAAACGCTTGAATCCAGTGTTTTTCTCTCTCTCTCATTTCTTTTGGGCAACAATATGAATGAAGAATGAAATAAACGAGGAAATCAGTAATAAGTTTACATTTTTTATCAAATCAGAATGAAATTTTTAAAAAAGAAATCCATCAAACAGCTTGACACAGTTTGGCCTTGGTCTTTCAGATGGAACTTTCATTTCAATGTCAATGTCAGATTTATTTGTATCACACTTTGACAACATCACCAGCTGCCCAAAGTGCTTCACAGGCGCAAAAGACAGAAAAAGAAAAGAAAACAGTCTTTAGCAGGGGATGTCTTGCTCAGGGACACAACAACAGCAGTCAGTGGGTGGGAGTAGGCACATGTCTGGTGGGGGATCGAACCACAGACCACTCCTCCTATAACAATGATGTAATGTCTGTCTCTGGTTTGAAACGCTGACGTCTGGTCCACAGTAAGATGATAAACCTGTCTGTCCCTGACACCATCGATGAACGAACCATCAACAAGAAGAAGCTGACTCCCTTCACTATCCAGGTCAGAACTCATACTTTTATTAATATCACATAAACGAGATGAAACATGGAATCTCACCTCGACCACTAAACACTAGAACTATTATAGCCCCATTTCCACTGAGCAAAAACACAAAGAGAAGGTTAGAGAACTACGTAGAAGTCACAGGTCTGAGGATGACAGAGAGAAGCAGTAGCTACCAGAGAGAAGCAGTAGCTACCAGAGAGAAGCAGTAGCTACCAGAGAAAAGCAGTAGCTACCAGAGAGAAGCAGTAGCTACCAGAGAGAAGCAGTAGCTACCAGAGAGAAGCAGTAGCTACCAGAGAGAAGCAGTAGCTACCAGAGAGAAGCAGTAGCTACCAGAGAGAAGCAGTAGCTACCAGAGAGAAGCAGTAGCTACCAGAGAGAAGCAGTAGCTACCAGAGAGAAGCAGTAGCTACCAGGAAAAAGCAGAGGGTCTACTTTGAGAACCGCTGCACATTTCACATACTGTACCACCTGAAGGAGAATGTTGAGGGAAAGGCTTTTATCGTCCGCGGTGAGAAGCCAAACAGTGTCCGCTGTTCTTTCTGAACTGGAGACTGTTGTAGAAGTTTTTACTCACATAATAATGTGGAGCTGCTGATTGGCCGATGGGGATGTGGTCGTTGTGACGGGAAATGTCTGTTTTCAGTTCTTTTACAAGTATCAATCACAAAGTATTGAGAGGAAGAGGGGTAGTGTGCATGGTTATTTCTTTAGCTAAAAACTGTTCTTCACAGGTTCTTCACAGGTTTCAAAAATGATCAGTTTCAGTGATTTAATATAAATATGTAATATAATATATTATTCATATTAAATGTTATAATCTGGTTAAATATGAGTTTATTCAAAGATTATTATAAGAACAATGTGGTTCCATGAGGAAAGCTTCAACCTGTTGCATATGTTTGTATGTGGCCTCCTCAACTCTCACCTCCTCTCTCTCACCTCTCCTCTCTCTCACCTCCTCTCTCCTCTGTCTCCTCTCCTCACCTCTCTTCTGTCTCCTCACCTCTCCTCACCTCCTCTTGGTTTCTGCAGGAGAACCTGAACCTGGCCCTGAACTCTGCGTCTGCCATCGGCTGTCATGTGGTGAACATTGGGGCTGAGGACCTGAAAGAGGGCAGGCAGCACCTGGTGCTGGGGCTGCTGTGGCAGGTCATCAAGATCGGACTGTTCGCCGACATTGAGCTGAGCCGCAACGAAGGTCTGTGATGTCACATTAATGTTTCAGTGATGTCTGTGATGTTGAAGACACAGATCTGTCGTAGTTAATTCCCACCAGAGTGTGCACACCTGTGGAATCAAGAAAGTCTGTGTTTGATTGGACAAAACAATTATCAAAAATACTAAAAGATTTAGAAGAGATTGATCATAACAGATTATGGATTACGTGTAAAGATTGGTGCTAAACTCTTTACAAAAAGATTTCTCCATCTCGTGGCCAGAATCTTGAGTCTCATCTTGAAAAATATTTCTGCTAAAGCTGATGCAGACTAAAGTCTATAATTCAGTCTTGTGTGGCTGAGTTTCCGTGTTCAAGCATGGGTCAAAAGCAGAGTGAGACCTTCATCACAGTGAGTGCTGTAATGATGCCCGAGGCATCCCTGTGCTTCCTCTGCTCTGATCGCTCTGTCCCTGTGCTTCCTCTGCTCTGATCGCTCTGTCCCTGTGCTTCCTCTGCTCTGATCGCTCTGTCCCTGTGCTTCCTCTGCTCTGATCGCTCTGTCCCTGTGCTTCCTCTGCTCTGATCGCTCTGTCCCTGTGCTTCCTCTGCTCTGATCGCTCTGTCCCTGTGCTTCCTCTGCTCTGATCGCTCTGTCCCTGTGCTTCCTCTGCTCTGATCGCTCTGTCCCTGTGCTTCCTCTGCTCTGATCGCTCTGTCCCTGTGCTTCCTCTGCTCTGATCGCTCTGTCCCTGTGCTTCCTCAGCTCTGATCGCTCTGTCCCTGTGCTTCCTCAGCTCTGATCGCTCTGTCCCTGTGCTTCCTCAGCTCTGATCGCTCTGTCCCTGTGCTTCCTCAGCTCTGATCGCTCTGTCCCTGTGCTTCCTCAGCTCTGATCGCTCTGTCCCTGTGCTTCCTCTGCTCTGATCGCTCTGTCCCTGTGCTTCCTCTGCTCTGATCGCTCTGTCCCTGTGCTTCCTCAGCTCTGATCGCTCTGTCCCTGTGCTTCCTCAGCTCTGATCGCTCTGTCCCTGTGCTTCCTCAGCTCTGATCGCTCTGTCCCTGTGCTTCCTCTGCTCTGATCGCTCTGTCCCTGTGCTTCCTCAGCTCTGATCGCTCTGTCCCTGTGCTTCCTCAGCTCTGATCGCTCTGTCCCTGTGCTTCCTCAGCTCTGATCGCTCCGTCCCTGTGCTTCCTCAGCTCTGATCGCTCTGTCCCTGTGCTTCCTCTGCTCTGATCGCTCTGTCCCTGTGCTTCCTCAGCTCTGATCGCTCTGTCCCTGTGCTTCCTCAGCTCTGATCGCTCTGTCCCTGTGCTTCCTCTGCTCTGATCGCTCTGTCCCTGTGCTTCCTCAGCTCTGATCGCTCTGTCCCTGTGCTTCCTCAGCTCTGATCGCTCTGCTGAGGGACGGTGAGAGTCTGGAGGACCTGATGAAACTGTCCCCAGAGGAACTGCTGCTGCGCTGGGCCAACCACCACCTGCAGGAGGCCGGCTGCTCCAGGATCAACAACTTCAGCTCCGATATCAAGGTACTACTGCGACGACTACTACTACTACTACTACTACTACTACTACTATTGCTGCTGCTGCTACTGCTACTGCTACTGCAACTGCTACTAATACTACTTACTTACTTACGTACTTACTACTGCTACTGCTACTTCTACTACTGCTGCTACTGCTACTGCTACTGCAACTGCAACTGCTACCAATACCGCTTAATTACTTACTCACTTACTGCTACTGCTGCTGCTGCTACAACTGCTACTGCTACTACTGCTACTGCTGCTGCTGCTACTACTGCTACTGCTACTGCTACAACTACAGCTATTGCTACTTCTGCTACTGCTACTACTACTACTTCTACAGCTATTGCTACTACTACTTCTACAGCTATTGCTACAGGTACTACTAGTACTGCTTCTGCTGCTGCTACTACTAAACGTCTTGTTCTGAATCCAAGTCCGAGTCCGAGTCTGAGTCTGTGATGGTTTTGCAGGACTCTAGAGCGTACTACAACCTGCTGAACCAGGTTTCTCCGAAGGGCGATGAGGACGGAGTTCCCCCAGTGGCCATCGACATGTCCGGGCTCAAGGTAATATACCAGTACAATACATACCAGTATAATCACACCAGTACAGAACATACCAGTCTAATGATACCAGGACACCAGCACAGACAACAATGAAGAAGCACTAAACGTACAGTAAGCAGAGGTTGTAGACTGAACTTTTCTGTAGTTGACCACGTTCCAGGTGGAACATTTTACTTTTATAGAAATACAGAAGGAAACCTCAAAGTTCTACAGCAGGTGCATCTCAATAAAAACAAGTAGGTTTTCTGATGATGTTTTTATCCTGATCATTCCAGTAGGACCTGGTTCCTCTTCACACATTGTCACAGGGGTCAGTTCTCTTTCTGTAGGAGCCGGTGTCTAATCTCTGGTCTCTGTCTCACTGGTCTCTGTCTCAGCTGCAGGAGTCTCTGGTCTCTGCTCTAGTCTCTGTCTCTCTGGTCTCTGTCTCACTGGTCTCTCTAGTCTCTGCCTCACTGGTCTCTCTAGTCTCTGCCTCACTGGTCTCTCTAGTCTCTGTCTCACTGATCTCTATGGTCTCTGTCTCACTGGTCTCTGGTATTTGTCTCACTGATTAATGGTCTGGTCTCTGTCTCTCTGGTCTTCGGTTTCTAGTCTCTGTCTCACTACTTCACTGTCTCTGCTGCAGGCGTCTCTGGTCTCTGTCTCTTTGGTCTCTGTCTCACTGATCACTGGTCTCTGGTTTGTGTCTTACTGGTATCTGTCTCTCTGGTCTCTGTCTCACTGGTCTCTGGTCTGCGTCTCACTCCTTCCCCGTCTCTGCTGCAGGAGAAGGATGACCTGAAGCGTGCGGAGCAGATGTTGGAGCAGGCCGAACGTCTGGGCTGCAGACAGTTCGTGATGCCTCCAGACGTGGTCCGAGGAAACCCCAAACTCAACCTCGCCTTCGTGGCCAACCTGTTCAACAAGTACCCGGCGCTGAAGAAGCCCGAGAACCAGGACATCGACTGGAGCTCCGTGGAGGGTGAGGAGCTGGTCATGAACGGTCTCACTCTAATCCTACTCAGTGTTATGTTAGAGACCAAATATAGTCGATGAAGGCTACGCAATCTTCAATAAATTCTGATACACTTAAGAAGAAGGTCCTTTATTAGTCCCACAGTGGGGAATTTTAAGTTGATGAATACACACATACACATCACGGCATGCAGCAAACACTACTTCCACGCTCCTTAGATAGATAGATAGATAGATAGATACTTTATTGATCCCTGTAGGAAAAATTCAGGGGTCCAGTGGCAGCAAAAAAGCTAACATAAGTAATAATCAGCAACAGCGTTTCAGGTGACAGCAGCAGAGATGGAGTAGCCTCTGAGTGGGTTAAGTGTCTTGCCCATGGACACAACAACAGCAGACATCAGTGGAGTTAAGGAGCAAAATATAACATTAATAATAATAATAATACATCAAACTTGTATAGTGCTTTTTTGGACACTCAAAGACGCTTCACATGGGGAGTAGAATACAATAATAAAAAGGGGTTTACGGAAAAGCTTGTTTGAAAAGATGGGTTTTGAGTACTGATTTAAAGTTTGATAGTGAGTCAGAGTTTCTAATGGGCAGTGGGAGTGAGTTCCAGAGGGTTGGGGCGCCAATGGCAAAAGCTCTGTCCCCCAAGGTTCGGCGGTTAGTGCGGGTGATGGGGGTGAGGAGGTTGGAATTGGCTGAGCGAAGGCGGCGGGTGGGTTGGTGCTGTTGTAGGAGCTCAGTAAGGTAGGGTGGGGCCAGGTTATGGAGGGACTTGTAGGTAAGGAAGGAGGAGCTTGTAATGGATGCGGTATTGAACGGGGAGCCAGTGGAGCTGCTGGAGGACAGGGGTGACGTGTTCTCTGGAACGGGTGTCGGTGAGGAGGCGGGCTGCAGAGTTCTGGATGTATTGCAGTTTTTGGAGATGAGTGGTGGGAAGTCCGTAGAGGAGGCTGTTGCAGTAGTAGCCTCCTCTGAACATTGTAAATAAAAAGTGAAAACAACAAATTAGTAGCGTATGTTCAGACAATCTTCCCAGTGATGCTGCAGTAGAGTACATAAGTATGCAGCACAGTAACCTTATAGAATCTCTGTGACTTTACTTTGAAAATGATCAGAATAGAAACATAAAAGTGGACACATTATTGTAGCATTTACAGGTGAATGTACAGGAGGTCCGTGTATGTCTAATAGTAGAAATGTAGCCACAGCTGCCCTGGGGCACACTGACAGACACAAGGCAACCAGTCTGTGCCATTGGCCCCTCCCACAACCACCAACCATTCACACACATATCAGACTCATTCAAATGTGGTTGAAGTGTCTTGCCTAAGGACACAACCACAGTTTGGCACTGTACAGCCGCAGCCGCCCCACTGCTGGTGTTCCCTGAGGTCTCCCATCACAGTACTAACCAGACCCTGCCCTGCTTAGCTACAAAGATACTAACAAGGAAAGACACATTTGGAGACTGTCATAGCTCAAATGGTCCAGCTGGTTCTCTGTTCTCTCGTCCTGAACTCCAAGTAAATCTATCTTGCCTTCATCCCAACTGCATGTTTGAATTAGTCTACCCTGGGTTGTGATTCCCACTGGTGCCACAAGATGGGGCTGTTTCCTTCCTCTTTGCTGCTGATATACAACATTAAACATATTTTCTGCAAATTGATTCAAGTTTTAAAACATGAAACGCAAATGCAGATATCTCAAGATCAGGTTTAAATGAATGATAACGTTCAGAATATAGCATAACTGTGTTGTGTTGTCGTCAGGGGAGACGCGTGAGGAGCGGATGTTCAGAAACTGGATGAATTCTCTGGGAGTGAACCCTCGAGTGAACCGCCTCTACACGTGAGAACCAGCTCCATCAGTCTTTGGTCACATGACACTCTGCCCTCATTCAACTCAGACCTGGAGCAGTGTTTAGCTGCACTCACGCTTCAGAAGGAGCTTTTCCAATTCAGTTTATTTGTGTATTGCCCTAAATCACAACATTAGTAGTAGGACTTTACAAAACCACTGATGCGCTAACACAGATCAGAGAATCAAACAATTCAAACACAAGAAATGTAATGATGAAAAACACAAAGAGCCATTGGTCCATAAGGGTCTGGATCATCACCTCTGTCCTTAGACTCAGATTAGACTGTTATTAGTTGTTCCACATTGAGATCCAGGACTGGGGCTGTAGGTCCAGGACTGGGGCTGTAGATCCAGGACTGGGGCTGTAGGTCCAGGACTGGGGCTGTAGATCCAGGACTGAGGCTGTAGATCCAGGACTGAGGCTGTAGATCCAGGACTGAGGAGGCTCCCAGGTGGGGAGGGAGTGCACAGGGCCGGGGAGGACAGTCCACAGTTGCAGATGGAGGAGGCCGGGTTCAGGGGTCTCTTCATCACGCGATGAAACAGACAGATCTTGTGTGTGTAACATGTATTTGAGCGTGTTACTGCTGCTGTTGCAGAGACATCAACGACGCCTTGGTGATCTTCCAGCTGTATGAACAGATCAAAGTTCCTGTGAACTGGGACAAAGTGAACAAACCTCCCTACAGCAAACTGGGCAGCAACATGAAGAAGGTGCGTCACAAAAGAAACATATCAACAACTTTATTCTGCTGTTGGTTTGAGCTCCATCCACTGTGATGTCACATGCCCCTCCCTCTGACTGAGCTCTGACCTCATACTCTGGACTTGCTCTGGTTTTCACCTGCACATGAAAACACATGATTTAGAACAAACACAAAAGTGTCCAGGCCCTACTGTATAGATGTATGTATGTGTGTGTCGAGGTGAATACACCAATGCCAAAGGGTTGTTCTGATTCTCAAAACTTGTGTTGAGAAACCACAGCCCCAGGGGAAAGTAGGTCTAAGTCTGAGATCATGTCTAAGATAATGTCTAAGATCATGTTTAAGGCCCATGTGTGGTTCACAGCTGGAGAACTGTAACTACGCCGTGGAGCTGGGGAAGAACGAGGCCAAGTTTTCTCTGGTTGGAATCGCAGGACAAGATCTGAACTCAGGGAATCGCACCCTCACCCAGGCGTTACTATGGCAACTCATGAGGAGGTGACCTCTCTCACACACACTCACACACACATACACACACACAGAAGAACTAAGAGACCAAAGACTTCAGAATTCCCAAGAGACCAAAGAGTAAAGAAGTACCACATCTCTCTTGATCTTTGGGGAATCTATAAAATGCTGTAAATCAGTTTTGGCTGCAGTTGATGCAGAGCAGTTTTCTTTGTTTCCATTTTGTTTCAGACACAATGTTATTGCTATACATTGTATGTAGCTATGGTAACCCTCTGGGCAGTCCAAAATGGCACGATTACATTGATTAGAGTGATTTGATTAGATGTTTGAGGCATTTCTTCCTGGTCCAGTCTAGTTACCATGACAATGTCCCTCCCTCAGATACACTCTGAAAATCCTGGAGGACCTGGGCGACGGGCAGAAGGTCACCGACGACACCATTGTCTCCTGGGTCAATCAGACTCTGACACAAGCTGGAAAAACCTCCATCTCCAGCTTCAAGGTACTTCTCCAGAACAATGTTTCACTATCCTGTATCATCCAGTATCATCCAGTATCCTCCAGTATCCTCCAGTATCCTCCAGTATCCTCCAGTATCATCCAGTATCCTCCAGTATCCTCCAGTATCATCCAGTATCCTCCAGTATCCTCCAGTATCCTCCAGTATCATCCAGTATCCTCCAGTATCATCCAGTATCCTCCAGTATCCTCCAGTATCCTCCAGTATCCTCCAGTATCATCCAGTATCCTCCAGTATCCTCCAGTATCCTCCAGCATCATCCAGTATCCTCCAGTATCATCCAGTATCCTCCAGTATCCTCCAGTATCCTCCAGTATCATCCAGTATCCTCCAGTATCCTCCAGTATCATCCAGTATCCTCCAGTATCCGTCTTAGTCCTGCCTTGTATCTCTTTCCAACCCCATTGTTGACTTTTATAGTAGTGTGTAGTAGGTGTAGTAGTAGGAGTAGGTGTAGGAGTAGTAGCAGTTGTTATAGGAGTAGGTGTAGTAGGAGTAGGAGTAGTTGTAGGAGTAGGTGTAGCATTTGGTGGTGTAAGTGTAGTATTTAGTGGTGGTAGGTGTTGCAGCAGTAGTAAGTAAGTGAGAGCTGATTGGCTGAGTGAAGCTCTCATTTTCTACTGTACTGCCTGAAAAAAAATCTAAAAATATGGCCAAAATTAGTGACAGAAGCGTTTTATTGCCAGTGGATTGTACACAGACATGGGTTCTTTTTACAGTACATAGTGTTGATCCTTGTTGTACCATGTGGCCTCCTGCTGGTGTGTGTGTGCTCAGGACCTGTCCATCAGCAGCAGTATCCCTGTGATTGACCTGATCGATGCCATCAGACCTGGATCCATCCGCTACGAGCTCCTGAAGACAGAGGACCTCACTGACGAAGAGAAACTCAACAACGCCAAGTATAAACCATGTCTATACGATCGCTGAGAGACTTTCTAATGTGTTGTGTCCAAAACCTCATTCACACTGAGAGAAAAAAAACACATGGATATTTCATAATGATCCATGGAAACAGAGGTGTATTTTGTGTATCATTTTTCGGATTTTAAATTGGTGAGATTCATACTCTGGAGCAACTTATGTGTGTAAAATTGTAGCATGTTCTTTATGATAAAGTCACATTCTCAGTTTGTTGTTTATGCGTCATATAATGTAAACTTAGGGTTCAGTTGGTAGAGCATTGGTCTTAGAAACTAATGGTTTCTAAGACCCATATCATCTGCTCCCACTGAGATCTGCTGTTTTTGTGTCCTTGGGCAAGACACTTAACCCCATGTTGCCGGAAGCCCCTGCTGAAACACAAAGGCTGTATCTTTGTCAAAGCAGCATCTTCCGTGGACCCAACAGCTGTAGGAGGATCTGCGAGGGGCGGGTGCTGCAGTTTGGGTGGCAGCTCTGATTGCCGCCACTCCCCAACCCAAAAATGGAATAAAAAAGGGGATGACATGACATACACTTATTCAGCCTGTTGTTCTCTATTCTATTTTTATTCTAAATTAAACAATGTTGATTGTAAGTAAATAAACTCCGCCGTGCAGCAGTGTTTATGTTGTTAGCCAGAGTCAGTGTTTCTAAAGCCTCAGTTATCCATTTTTAGTTTTAGTGTGTGCTGAATTACAAATATATAGATTTATATTTTAATAAACCCTGAAAAAAACAGAACTACTTGATTTTGCATCCAATTAAAAAGTAATATATATCTAATAATGTTTTCAGTATAATGTTTATGAGTTTCAAAGCAGGACGTAAAATGCTTCAAATAAAAGGTCCGTCAAATTTGCACACAAAAAATCTTGAACCACTCCTGCTTCATTCACAGATACGCCATTTCAATGGCGAGAAAAATCGGCGCCAGAGTCTACGCTCTGCCCGAGGATCTGGTGGAAGTCAAGCCCAAGATGGTGATGACGGTCTTCGCCTGCCTGATGGCCAGAGGACTCTAGGAGGATAAACACCAGAGAGAATCCACTCAAGAAGAAGCAGCGGGGAATAACGGCAGCAGGGAGCTATGGTTTGACTGGTTTGGTTATGGACCAGTACAGGTTTGACTGGTTTGGTTATGGACCAGTACGGGTCTGACTGGTTTGGTTCTTAAAAGGTTCCTATACAAACACAAATGGACAGTTCAACAATAAAATCACTAGAAAATAAAAATGTGAAAACAGGATCAAAAAGCGGGCGCCTCTTTTAAAAACTGCTTCAACTTCTCCATTTGTGATTTCAATAAAACAATCTCAAACAGTCTTTTGTTGGCTCTGAATTATATCTGTGTTTTTAGTCCCTCTTGGTCCTGGTTTTATCCAGGCACTAAATACTAAAGTGTAATGGAAACACAAACAGGAAGAGTGTGGAGCAGAGTAGGGCTGGTGGAAACGGGGCTTTAGATCACTGGACATTCTACATTTATTTGAAGGGAGTTTATAACACTCCTGGTGTTTTTATTTTCATATCGTCTTTACAAATCCACACAGAGGCGCACACTCAACTAGAGCAGACAGACACACACTTCACAGCCCAAGGATCAGATATAGGCTCGATGACCCGTACCAACTGACCAATCAGGAGCCTTGTCCTCATCGCGACTTTGCAGAGAATGGAGCCCGTCCGAGCTGTATTGTGCTTCACTTTAAAAGGTGCCATCTATGACACTGATACATACATTTATACAGAGTAAAAGTAGAAATAAATTCTTACAGGGACAGTCTGAATCACGGAGCTCCTAAGCACTGATCACTGATGCAATCCACCTGCTGGAGATCAGCTACAATCAGGACAAACTCTGTATTATAAATTATTATTTTTATATCTGCTTTCTTAAGTGTGTGGTGGCCTTTGATTGGGAATAGTGTATAACAATAACTACCATAAAGACATAACGACCTGTTATCTGGAGACACATAAAAACGTAGATGTCTTTTTTTGAATTAAATTATGACAGTGTCCTTTTTTTAACTACTAAAACATTGTCCTGTTAAAGAACTGCTGCAGCCTCCAACGTTTAACTGAAAATATTTAATGAAATTCAAACATTTCAACAGAGAAAAAGCAAGTGTTAAAAAGCCCATGTAGTGAGGGGCCTCAGTCTGTGGTGGCTCCTGGTCTAGTTTCAGCTCCAGCCCTGGATTAGCCCTGGTCCAGCCCTGGTCCAGTCCTGGTCCTCATGTCTTGGTGATCTTGGCGTCTGCTGGCGTCTCCCCAGTGTCCAGCGTCTTGAGGAGCCTGAAGAGGCCGGCTGCCTCCCTGATGCGGCTGAACTCGATGCAGAAGGCCTGGACCTCGATGAACAAATCCTGGACGTTTATGATCTTGTTACGGATCAGAGACTGGAGGAAGACGCACACCAGCCGCACCAAGCGATTCTGAGGAACACACATGGTTTTAATGTTCAGGCAGAGGATGATAATTTAGAACGACAGTGTGTGAAAGGAGCTGGATACATGTCTCACGGATCAGACGCAAAACAAATCAACTTCAGACTATTTCATTTCAACATATGGAAACACAGAGAGAATGAACACTTCCATCTAGTGGTGGAAGTGGGGAATTAGAGATTCTAATTGAAGTAACGCTTCATGAGTTACCTGCATGTATTTGTCCTTGATCTGCTCACACGTGGAGATGCAGTTGGAGATGTAGAGATGAATGAACTCTGGAGGCAGATCCACCGCCGTCGTGAGTCTGAGGACACACACACCAGTGTTACAGAGGCTCACACAGAACCAGACCAGACCGGAGTTACAGTGGTTCACACAGAACCAGACCAGAACCAGGCTAAGGTTCAGGCCCGGCCCAGTCTCAGGCGCTAAATTATTACAAGTATATGTCAGATTTTCAGCAAAAGAGATTTGTAAACAGGCAGGCGCGAGGGCAGCTATGTGCGCAGCGAGGTCCTTTGGAGACTTTACGGAGTTGTAAAATAACTTTAGTAGTGTCTAAATCAGACACCTCCTGAGTCAGGAGGAAAGAGACGGGAGTTATGTTCACCTGCTCAGACGAGAGCGCATTGTGTGTGAGGCTATGAGCAAAGGAGCAGACCTGTGTGTGCGCTGCTATTGCCACAGGGAATTAGAATTCATCAAGTCACAATTTGATAGTGAATTTTATTTTTAAAAATTCCATGCTGAAGGGGGGCACTTTGCGTGCATTGGCTGATATTTCAGACTTTTTTTGAAATCTCCCATTCTCATCCCTGTATGATTCTTGGCAGCTTCAGTTTTCCGTTTTTCTTTCGTTGGGTTAAATGATTTTCTAACAGCTCTTGAAATGTCATTGGTACATGTGCAAACTGCATCACGCTGATCTTTTTCTGATACTGTAAATGTTGCCACACGACAGCCACCCTCTTCTTTGTTTCTACTAAGGATGTGCGTAGACGCCCTCTCCCAGTATCTCTTCGCACGTACCTACTGTCGGCGAATGTCATTTTGTTTGCTGATGGTAGTTAACCCTATATGCCCGCGTGCATCGGCGCCGATGCACATGTTTTACAAATGATCAATTTACTCGCGAACGGTAAAACTTTTTTTCCTCTGTGAAGTACGTATTCAGGGCTTTCCGATTTGTCTGTGCGATGCACGGAGGATAAACTACGTTTGTCTGAAAGTCCGTGTCCAAAGCGTGACCCGTGAGGTACAAACAGCTGTGAGATACAAACACACGGGGACTGCCAAAGATCGTCAGAGAGTGGGATCTCTCACTCCTCTGCGTTTACTTGTTCTCCCACAGTTGAAACTACAGCTGCGATTGCAATAACCGGCTGAAGAGTGCGCATTATTGATAAAGACGATAATAAATACAGTAAAATTACATTATGTGTATATGATGTATATAAATATATGTATTATATAAATAATTGACGTTTTTTTTTTTTTTGGCTCAGTTTCTTATGTTTTACGTTTTTTACAGCTGTACTACAGAAGCAACCCCAGCATTATAGACAAACTGCTTCAGGAAGGGCATCAGGAGTACAGAGTTTTTTGCTTTTATAGTGGAATTTTGTAAAAAGTATAATAGTTAGAGATTCAATTTTTTTCCCCATTATCCCCAAGACCATAAATAACATTTCTATGCAGTGTAAAAAGTTGTTTATAGCATTTCATTGTGTTTTTTCAATACATTTTTGTTAAATTGATTTTCCGTTTGATTTTTTTCTTTGTCTTCATGATTCCATAATTTTTATATAATTCATATGACAGCTTTACAATATGAATATTCTAAAACCCCAGGTTGTACTGAAAAAAACAAAGTATACTGCTTGACTCTGCATCAAAAGATGACTGTTTTATGAACAATTATACACAAAGAAAACCAGGCGAGGAAAGTTCCCCAAAATGAACCATGTGCATAGAGGGTTAACCCTCTGGGGTCCAGAGCGTCGGATCCGACTCCTGCGCACATGTTTTATAAATGTTCAATTTTCTCATGAACGGCAAAACGT
Source organism: Knipowitschia caucasica (assembly GCA_964034765.1). NCBI lineage: Eukaryota > Metazoa > Chordata > Actinopteri > Gobiiformes > Gobiidae > Knipowitschia > Knipowitschia caucasica. Next base: position 8,363,889 of record OZ035837.1, on the reverse strand, counting down.
AGCGACTTACTTTTTTTTTCTCCGTGAAGTACACATTTCAGGCATTACAGCGCTAGTTTTGTTTTGTCTGTGTGACTTTTGGGGAATTTTCTACGTGTGTTTGAAAGTTGGTGTCCAATCGGATCTTCGAGCGGTCTCCCGTGAGGTAAAACAGCCAAAACAGTAAAGTTATTTTGCTTACACGCTGACACAGGGACTGCCAAAGATTGTCAGAGAGTAGGATGATCCACTCTCCTGTGTGTATTTATTGTCCCATAGTTGAAATTACAGCTGCGATTGCAATTACTGATGCGTAAAAGACGCATTATTTTAGCGGAATGTTACACAAATGCGTCCCCGACACAGCTAATGTAGCTTTTGATCACTGATCTACGTGATCTACGAGTGATGTGTGTGTTCAGAGTCTGGGCTTGAAAGTGCATTACACAAAGATAGGAGGAGACGCAGATGCAGCGCTCACAAGAGCCAGCACCTGGCTGAACAGTGCGCATTATTGATGTAATTATATTATATATTTATTATTGACATTGATAAATACATTATAATGATATGATGTATATGAATATAAGATGTTGTTTTTCTTTCTTTGTTTTCTTAGTTTTTTTTGTTTTACATATCTTACAGCTGTGATACTGAAGCAATATATAGACATAGACAAACTGCTTCAGGAAGGGCATCAGGAGTACAGCGTTTTTTTCACTTGTAGTGGAATTTTGTAAAAATTATAATAGTCACAGGTTCAATTTTTTTCCCCATCAACCCCAAGACCCTAAATAACATTTCTATACAGTGTAAAAAGTTAGCAATAGCATTTCATTGTGTTTTTCAAAACATTTTGGTGAAATTGAATTTCCGTTTCATTTTTTTCTTTGTCTTCATGATTCCATATTTTTTATATAATTCATATGACAGCTGTACACTATGAATATTCTAAATCCACAGGTTGTACTGAAAAAAACAAAGTTTACTGCTTGACTCTGCATCACAAGATGACTGTTTTATGAGCAATTATACACAAAGAAAACCAGGCGAGGAAAGTTCCCCAAAATGAGCTTAGACCTTGAAGGGTTAAGGAAATCATCGGCCGATACCTATGTTCAGCCGATGCATCCCTAGTTTTGTGCATTCAGTGTGCACTGCATATTTGATGCTTGCAAACGTTTTGAATAATTTTTTCCCCCACATTAATACTCAGAACCAGGTCAGAATATCCATTTTAAATCGGACCAATATATCCATCTCTACTGATTACTATGTGCTTGTTGATACTTTTGACCCCATGCTGACCCTGTAGTAACCCTGGTCCTCTGCGGACAGATGTACCTGTTGACCACCTCCATGCTGTGCAGAGACATGTCCATGTTGACGAGGACAGAGAAGTACTCTGTGATCTGGCTGCTGGGCATCAGCTTCAGCAGCATCTCAATGGCCACCAGAGGGTTGTTCTCCACCAGGTCTGGGAGCTTAGAGGGGGACAGACCGATGTGGTACACCAGCTTAGGGTCCTTCTCCAGCTCCAGCAGCAACTGACACAGACACAAGATTAAAACGCTATTTACTGCAGCCTTTTTCTCTATCTGTGAAAACTAGTGATAGAAGCAAACTTAAGAGCCAGGAACTATATTCTGACCAGAGTTCTATCATCAGAGTTAGGGACATGAACTGAAGGTTGAAAGATTGTTAAGACTCTACTCACAGAAGTGTGTAAAAGAGAAAAGAGGGAGGGCCACAGATGTGTTAACATGTCGAGCAGTAATCCTTAGAAAAACCTATTTCCGGGCTTTAGTTAAAGTTGATTTGAATAGGCTGTCACATTTGAGTTGTGTCTTATTTTCCTCCAAGTTTGTAATGTGGGGGGGAACATGAGGGACATGAATCGCATTATATCACAGAATTGAATCACAATACTTTCTGTATCGTAATATATTAAGAATCCCGATAATATTGAACTGTGGCCCAAACATTGCAATACTATCGAATCCTCACATTTGTGTTTTAGAGGGCGTTAACTCTTCTTGTTAACTCCCTCTAAAGCAGATCACCATCACAGGTGACAGACAGGTGGCGTGTTCGTGGCGTGTTTGTGGTGTACCGGTGGCGGGCTGGAGCCTCACCTGGGACTGCTGCTGGGCGGACAGCGGGCTCTTGAAGGCTTTGGCCATGATGCGTTTGATCTCCAGCCCAGTGCTGTTCTTCACACACATGGAACGGTCCCACTGCACACTGTGCTCTGGCTCTGTGGGGTTCAACCAGGAGAGCTCGTCTTCACACAGGTGCAGAGGAGGCGCAGGGCGGATCAGCTCAGGGCGGAAGTGACCTGAGGAGGAGAGGAAGATGATGAGAGGAGGGGAGGAGGAGCAGGAGAGGAGGAGCATGAGAGGAGAGCTCATCCTCACACAGGTGTAGAGGAGGAGCAGGATGGATCAGCTCAGGCCGGAAGTGATAAAGATCATGAGAAGAGGAGACTGAGAAAAGAGGAGACAAGAGGAGAGGAGGAGAAAATAGGAAGAGGGGAGGAAGAGGAGGAGAGAATAGGAAAAGGAGGTGTGAGGAAGTAGAGGAGAAGAAGTGGAGGAGCAAGAAAAGAGGAGAGGAGGAGGAGAGCGCATCCTCACAGGTGCAGGACACATCAGCTCCAGGGCAGAAGTGACCTGAGGAGAAGCGTGTGGAGGAGAAGAGGAGAAGCATGAGGAGCCTCTTTGGGCGCCCTCCAGTTCAGACAGAAGGGGCATGGATGAGGACCAGTCAAATAGCTTGTGTGTAACATTGCAGAGCCCTTACTCTCCAGGGGGGGGCGTGGTCCGGTCACCAGGGACTCGATGATCTGATTGGCTACCGAGCTGTCGAAGCCGGAGTTGGAGGAGTCTGGATCGGGGTCGTTCAGGACACTGGGGAAACTGGCTTTGCTCTGAGTGGGCAGCTCCGACTGCCGCTCTGCTCACACAAAAACACAGACACGCAACACACCACAAAGACAAACTTCAGTTTAAGACACGCAACGCACTTCTGTGACAATTTGTTTGAACTTAGAGCCCAGATCAAGTCCAAGAAGCAATTTCACTAATGGCAAATCTCAGTCTAGAGCTAAAAGCCACTTCTACGATTTAGACCAGATTAGCTTTATTGATTCCCGTAGGAGAAATTCAGGAGTCCAGCAGCAGAAACACGTTCATTAAACACATAACATAAGTACTTCAATTATAAACATTTCTAACAATCGTGCACATTTTTAACTCAAACAGGTCTGTTGTACAGTCTGACAGCCCAAGGAACAAAGGATCTCTTATAACGTTCCGTTCGGCAGCTCATATAAGCCTGTTGTTACGGTTACTCCTCTGAGCGGCCATAGTGTCATGCAGGGGGTGTCCGGAGTAACCCAGGATGCCCTGCATTAGAGCCCTCATCCTTCTCCCCATCACAGAGACACATTTCCTGATCAGCCTGTCGAGCCGGTTACCGTCTCTCGAGGTCAGACTGCTGCCCCAACACTAGCTACAACAGACTGGTAAAATATGTGCAACATTTGACAGCTCACATCAAAGGACCTCAGCCTCCCCAGGAAGAAGAGTCTGCTCTGACCTTTCTTATAGGCGTCTAATGAATCTCATCAATTTGTAAAGAGAAAACAGCAAGAATATCTTGCACGTTCATACAAAGGAACTGGGGGGGGGGGGGGGGGCCAGTGATGATCCCGCTCCCGCTGGACCAATGGCTCTTGTTTGAGTCATTATTGTATTTACAGAGTCTCTGTTGTTGAGAAATCGACAACTTTGCAAAGTCCTCCGAGAAAACTGCTGCAGTGATTTAGGGCAGCATAGAAATAGAATTAATAAAATTGAACCACCCTCAACCAGTTCTTACCCAAATTAGTCAACTCATAGGACTCTCTTACAATGAAAACAATAAAATGCTTTGAGTTGTTAAAATTACGTTAAAAAATGATCAATAATCTACAACATTAGGACAACTTAGTAATTACAATCATCTGCATTTTCAGACCCCAACACATGTAGGTGCTGTGAGATGTGATTTTAGGAACAGAACAACAAAAAATAATGGAAAAGGCATATATGTTTCAATTTAATGATAATATCCTTTTGTCCTCAGTGGCTTCACTTCAGCTCCACATCGGCGTCTGAACCACTCCATTAATCAATCAGATACCCCAGCTTTAATAACATGTTATAAAGTCAGGAACCCCAGCTTTAACAACATGAGTCAGCGGACCTGCCAGAGCGAGCTGGAGCCCACTGATGTCGATGCTCTGAGGCGCCGAGCCCACGTCCAAACACGACACCTGCCGCGGAGTCTTCTTGAACAGATCCCGAGGAGGAGCCAGCATCAGCTGCGACAGGAAGAACTTCTCTGCCTGCGTGATGGGCGGCAGGAAGCCTGCGGGGAACATAGGGTAGATTATAATAGACTGACTTAATCATTCATCTTGACCATAGACCAGGGGTCTCAAACCGGTTCCAGAAAGGGCCATGTGGCTGCAGGTTTTACTTCAGCACAAATGACTCCACCCATTTCCTCAAATCTTCAGGTTAAAACTGGACTCACCTGGCCCTTTGTGGAACCCGGTTTGAGACCCCTGCCATAGACTGTAAATATTAACGTAGTGATGCCTATGTGCCACCACGGCTGCATTCTATGAGCAGTTTCAGAATGTGAAAAAAAACAAACTTATTTGCGCATGCCTTAACCTGCACTAGTCCACAGCGGCTAAACTAGACTGGTCCAAAACAAAAATTACCCCCCTCAAACTTGACACACATGTGGAACCTAGCGTTGGGCCAAGAGCCGACTTTTGGACCATCCTGTAAAGACGTTTTCCAGAGGAAGAAGACACCATACAAAAACATTGGATAATTCCCTTTCTGGGTACACCGCAATTGACGTGCGCTGACATGCTTACAATACCACCCCGGGCCGATGGTGGTGGACCCGGAATAAGAATTTGCCAATGCTTTACAGGATGGACCAAAAGTTGGTTCTCGGCCCAAAGCTCCGTTCCACATGTGTGTCAATGCTGAGGGGAGTGAATTTTTTTGGACCACTCTAGATTACTCACTGTGAATTTTTGAAGTCATTCGTTTAAATGAATGGGGCTCATGCCGGCTGATGCATGCGCAGATGCGTTTTTCCACATTTTCTAGCCCCCGCGGCCATTTTGAATCACTCCATGAGACACCAATTTTTGATCCATTAGTTAGAATAGATAGGCGTCGCTACGTCCGTTAATACAGTCTATGGTACAACCCCACAGGCCCGGAGTGAGATTGCAGCATGTCAGCGCACATGCTCATGGACCTTTTTGAGCCGGGACTGCTCTTGACTGAGTTTCATTGACTTAATAATCCACAACTACCTTCATGAAAACTAGTGGTGGGAAGTGGTAATAATGTGAGGATTTGATAGTACTGCATTATTTAGGCCACAATTCAATATTGAAATTCTTCACATATTGTGTCTCATGTCCCTCATATTATTCAAAGACATTACAAACATGGAGGAAAATGCTGAACTCTTCTGTGACATTTATTATTGTTTGCACATGAACTGAGGCAAACACTGAGGAGGGTAGTGCAAAAGCGTTATCCTTGAACATTCAGGACACAGGACCTTATTACAGACGACATCATAATTCTCTGAAAAGACAACCTCTCAAATGAACGGTGAGCTCCCATCACTTACATAATTCAATTAAAAGCACAATGTCACAATAGTGAACGGATTCGATTTTCCCCACAACTAACAAATAAGCTCACTTTCCCTGAGAGATTTTACCACAATACAAAGAAGGACTGGGGCTGGTGCTATGTGAGCTGGGTGCAGCTCTGACTGCCACTTTCTAAATGTATCAGAATTGATTAAAGCTGTTGAATACAGCTGAGGTGCACTGGCCGCCTGGGAGTCTCTCCAGCCTCCGTCCTGGATCTAGGGCCTCCGTCCTGGATCTAGGGCCTCCGTCCTGGATCTACATCCTCCGTCCTGGATCTACGGCCTCAGTCTTATTGTTGTTGTTCTTGACAGTGATGAACCAGGATTTGGAAGGACAATTCTGGACAGTGGTCATCCCCCTCCCTATGAACCAATGGCTTTAAATATTTGTTATTGTATTTTCTGTGTTTGAATTGTGTGATTCTCTGATCTGTTGTGAAAGGGATCAACTTTACAAAGTCCTCTGAGACGACTGGTTCTGTTTAGGTCTGTATACAAATAAATTGAATTTAGCCGAATTTTGACACAACCCTTATCTCACCTAATGGACTGTAACAAGTCTTTCTCTATAACTGCCCTAAGCTGGCGACCTTTCCCACCTGACATCTCACCTGACAGGACCTTCTCGTGTTCCTCTCCATGCGGTGCAGGGTTGAGCAGATGTGCAAACACCGCGGCGAACGGGTTAGCGGCCATGGGCTCCGTACGGTACATCTCCCACAGCAGATAGAGCGCCGTGAGCCTCTGGGCGGAGCTGGGCAGGAGGTCCGGCTGCTGGAGAAGCATCACCAACACGGAGCCCACTCTGAAGTGCTCCCCCTTCCCGAAGTAATGATGGAAATGTGTGGACAAACTTTCAAAAGTGTTGGTGCACGCCTCTTCCGAGATGATGCTCAGCAGATTCGACAATTCTTTGGGGGCTAGACTCATTTTTCACGTCTGTTTTAGTCATAAATTAGTGACTTGAAATGTGTGCAGATGCGGTGCAGAGGTAGCTCCCCAGTCGTGGTCAAAACACCGCATTTAAGTCAGTTCTTTCCCATCAGTGTGTGAATGGGTTAGCTTAGCAGGTTAGCTTAGCATGTTAGCACACAATGACAACACGCAGAGATTCGTGAATAAAACATATTTCTAAACTAAAAATACGCTCAAAATGGATTGAAAAACTACGCCAAAGGTAAAAGATTCCTCTGGGAAAGCGTGGTAAATGATGCGTTAGCGGAGGTTTCTGGCAAGTTTTGGAAAGCAGCTTAAGCCGTTGTAGGTTCGGTTCAAAAGGTACTTCCTGGAAAGTGCATCCTGGGAAATGTAGTCTCGCGGGTTATTGTAGGATTCTGCGACTTATTTGCATTTCAAATCGTTTCAATGTTTTTAAATGACTGATATATATTTTTTTTTTTTTTACCAAAACCAACATCAAAGAGTCGTGTCTAAACTAAATCAAGTTCTGCCTTTTTGAAAAGTAATTTAGTTAGTAATCTTAGTTCATGTATATCTCCTTTCACAAATAGTCAAAAAGAGCTTTACAATTGTTGTGGGCATTTGTCTTCTCCACACAGAGATGGGAGCTGGGTCACCATACAGGAGGCGCAGGAGCACCCGGCCGGAGGAAATGTACTCTGACACGGAGAGAACATGCAAACTCCACACAGAGAGGCCCTGTCTGGAGGTGGAATTGAAACACAGGTGCTAACCACTGCACCACTGTGCTGCTCAAAAAGAAGCAATTCCCTCATTAGAATACCATAAATGCTTCATGGAAATTCCTCTCCTTTTTGATGACCCTGAAGTCGGCGTTCCGGTCACCATGACAACAGTAAGGAAAGGAACCTCCAGGTTTCCCTTTTTAGATTTGGAGCCTTGTCTGCATCCACGATAATTGGCTAAAATCCTTGTACTTCCTAGTCCTCATTGCTCCCAACGAAGCTGGCAGGAAATAGAAACAGTAAAGAGACCATCTCCTCCTTGTTCTTAAGGACTCAAGCGGTACTAGTGCTGTTGTTGACCCTCATCTGCCTGAATTGTACCATGACGCAGATGTATTACAAATAATATAATATATATATTATATAATATTATATAATATATAATATAATAAAGACGAGATGTAGTGATGCTGATGGATATAGAGCTGCACTAACATGTTTAAATGTTAAATTCTTATATGTAACATGTTTAATGCTTACATTCAAATGACAAAGATAATTTACTATAGATCAAATGGCCCTGAACTGTGGAGTACCACAAGGGTCGATCCTGGGACCTCTTCTTTTCAATCTTGACATACTGCCGTTAGGTCAATTAATGCACAGAAACAAAGTGTTCCATCACAACTATGGAGACTGCAGGAGAACATGGACTCACTCCTTCATTGTATCCAACAGATCAGTGAGTGGATGCAAAATAACTTTCTCCAGCTAAACACAAACAAAACTGAAATGATTGTCGTTGGTCCTCAGAAACAAAGAGACCGTCATCAAAACTAACCATGGGGAGGCTGCATTTCAAATTCATGCATCTAAAATCTGGAACAATCTTATTGAAAGTGTGAGAAAGGCCTCTTTTCAGACAATGTTTAAATCCATGTTAAAAACAGTACTGTTTAGCTGTGCATATAACTGACAGAGTTTTTATTTTTAGAATTTATTTTCAATGTACTGTGATTATTTATGATTTTAATGCCATCTTGTTCAGCACTTAGAGGTGCCTTGTGTTGAAATTGTGCTATACAAATAAACTGGCCTTATCTTGCCTATATCTAACTTGTTTCATGTTTACATTATTAGTAGAGGAAAGTGTTGTTACAGTGCATTGACCTCATTTTCAGTCTTTCACATCATTGCAGCTCTCATCAGAATCATTACACTGAGTTTGTGTTAGTTTCTGTTGTGTTGTCGCCAGAGGAGGGCGCTCATTGTTCAGGGATCAACAACAGCACTAGTTCACCTTGAGTAGAAAAGTCCAACATTTTTAAGAACAAGGAGATGCTCTTAGTAAGTAGTAGTAATCTTTATTTATATACCGCCTTTTCACTGCAGATCTGAGTCTCAAAGCGGTTTACAATTGTTAATTGTTAATTCTTACTGTTCCTATCTCCTGCCAGCTCCTTTAAGGTAGGAGCGATAAGAACTAAGAAGGACGAGGAAGGAGGTGTTTTTGGATGCAGCCCATGTCTAAATGTTGCACAATCACTAAATGTAAGCCAAGCAGGGCAGGTTCGGGTTAGTGGTGTGATGGGAGACAGTAACATCAAGTTCCACTGTGACTTATATGCTGTGAAGTGCTAACTTGCCATTTCACTTCACCCACTCATACTAGGAGTCAGGTGTGAAGGATTCGTGGTGGTCAAATTGGGAGTCCTACCCCAGGGCAGCTGTGGCCACACTGTTGGGTTTGTGAAAGTCTTTCAGGACCAGAGCCCACTTTAACCATGAATGACTTCTGAGACTCCAGGACCAGTCTGCAGTTTGGTTGTTTCTCCACAGAAGACTGTAAGCATATGTTGGTACAGTATATAAAACCAATGCATTGTTATTTTATGTAAACATCTAAAGAGGGGAAAAAACACAAACTTTTAAAAACATTTTATTCATATTGATTTGTAGCAGTTTTGTGCTTTGTCTGAACACTTTGGCTCAAGGGAAAATTCTCCAGGATCAACACACAAGGAAAAATATATATCAACAATCTCAGGTATTCAATATTACAACATTATCACACTGACCCAACGACATATGGCTTGTTTTAGTATGCTTGTAGTAGAAGTAGTAATACCACTACTAGTAGTAGTGGCAGTAGGAGTAGTATAGTAGTAGCAGTAGTAGTAGTAGTAGTAGTAGTAGCAGACATAGTACCTAAATTGTTAGTAGATCTGGTAATGCTCAATATAACTCAATATACTGCTACTCAGGAATTATACATTTTTGTTTACAAAAAATACTGTTACTCAAAAATATATGCAGTCACAAAACTAGCCCTAACTCACATCATACGTAAAGTGTCATAGTAGCAGTAGTAGAAGTCACATTTATTGAGGTTGTGAGGTTTGATTGTTATTAGCTCACATTTGTTTAAGACTTGGTTTGTAAATGGGTAATTTATTCAAAAACTACACTCAGAGGTTTAAAGGGAGACTGCAGAGGAGGCCAGTGTTCCAAACACTCAGACCCTGACTGGAGCCGTCATATTTTAATTTTAATTTTTTTGTTTTTCAGACAGCTGCCAATGTCTACTATAGACAAGAGAAGGCCATTTAAGATTTAAGGTTAAGATTAGAGTTCGTCGGTAATATCTGAAATGGATTTGAAAAGTTATGTGATAAAAGTTTCGTGTGTTGATTTTATGGCTGTTTGGGCCAATACCGAATATTTAGAAATTTACAAACAAAACCTAAAACACTTTTGTGTGGGTCAAAAAGAAAAGTTCTGGATTTACCACTCGGTTTGTGTATAATTGACACAATTCCATGTCATAAAAGATATGTCACAGACAGAAACCCAGACTCATGGAACAACTTCACTTCAGACTCTGTTATATAATGACTTGGATAAAGACATGGACTTTATGACGGTCGAACGAGGAAATGGAAAAATGAGGAAAGGCACCTCAAAACAACATACACTACCAAAACAATATCATTTTAAAAACAGGACAATGGCTGCTTCTGATTGGACGAACACAGCAGAATGTAAACATCACACAAACATCTTATCAAAATGTAAACAGCGTTTGAACTATAGCTATTGTCAGAATACCATGTGTTTGAAACTATATTTCTGTTCCAAAAATAGCACCATGGGAAATGGAGTCTTTAGGTCCTCTTTTAGTCAATGATCAAAGATCAAAGGCTGCAGATGTTCAGGGGTTTTACAAATGTACCAACTGCTATAACCATTGTGTGTTAACAATAGATCTCCCAGAGCCGTCATTTTGACTGCTTCCAAAGGAATGTGCAGAATGTGTCTGAAGGTCGTTAGTTCGAGCCCACCATAAGACTTACTTCACAACTCCCACTGATGACTGCTGTTGTTGTGGGCAAGACACTTAACCCCACTTTGCCCGAAGCCTCCGCTGAAAGATCTCAGCTCCTGTGGACTCACCACCTGCAGGAGGATCAGTGAGGGGCTGGTGCTAAGTGTACTGGGTGCAGCTCTGACTGCCACCCCCCGACCCAGAAATGGATTAAGGGGAAGAAAATAGATGGGTCGATGAAACTTGAAATACATAAAAAAAGCTGTTTTTTAAAGGCTAACAGTAAACAGTGTGTTGCCATGGTAACTCACCTCAGACCAGGACCAGACCAAGCCCGGTCCAAAACCAGTCTGGAACCAGCAAAAGAGGCATGTAACTGCCACTGGCAACTTTGAATGTAACATGCAAATGAATGTTGAAGTCGAAATGACTGCTCTGGGAGTTAAAGTTCAAACTACATTTCCAATGTAATGACATAAGAATAAACTACATGGAGAATAGTCGACACTGTGAGAGGGATAGAGGTGAGAGGATTATAAGTAATAACAACTCTTCCAAAACTAAAAACCGTCAAACTGACTGCTGTGAGTTCTGGTGTTGTTAATTGTATGTTGTTTCTCAAAGGCACATGTGTCTCCAGCTGTTGGATCTATCCCACTGCTTTTATCTGCCGTACAAAGACACAAAACTATAATAAATGTAGCGCCATTCCTGAAACTACAGCATATATTTCCTGACGCAGTGTTCTAAGGTCATTGCACTTTGAGTTTGGCTCAGTATGAACAGGACTTGATCATGATCTCTCCTCTTCCTCAGGTGTACTTCAGCTCAACAGTGACCGCTGCCCAACTGCGAGAAAGTCACTGACATTGTGCTTTCGACCACTGTATTGGTTCATATTCTAATTCACAGCTTTTAACTAGTTCGGGCACGAGGAAACTTCTCCTCCTGAGGCCACACTGGATTACCAGCTGCTCTCAGGCCTGGACCAAATTTCCACACACTCTGTGGCTTAATATTGGACACATAAATATATTATTGCACATATCATAATAAATGTTTTGAGATTTATTGCAGCAGAGAAAGAAGAACCACAGCAGATACTGAAATATTTCCTAATCTTTAAGCTGTATCTACATAAACTGACGAGGGCTAAGGGGCCTGATAAAAAACGTCCAAAGGGCCACATCTGGTCCTCGGGCCAGGGTTTGCCCACCAATGCACTAGATCCATTTAAAGCTGGGGTATGTTACTTTCAAACAACAAAAATATAACAAAATTCATGTCACTAGTTCTGGCTTTAAAACAGTTGCTTCTATCACTGGTTTCATTTTTGTTTGGCTTTTTAAGTGAAAAAGAGAGGACTACCCTCAGTCAGCCTCAATCACCTCTCGGCCCAAAGAGTCAAATAGTGACTCACAAGGATCATTCTAACGTATGTAAAAATATCTGTTTTCTGAGGATGAAGACTTGGAGAATAGTTTTTTGGTGATGATCCAAAACACCCGACATTTATCAACATTTATGGACATTGGTCTCTGCCCCTAATGGACCAATAGCTCTATGTTTTTGATTCTCTGATCTGTGTTGGCAAATTGACAACTTTGTAAGGTCCTCCGAGATAAACACATTGAATTTAATTTAACTTAATTGAGAGCTGGGAACTACCAGAACAATGTAAATATTTTTTTGTTGTGTTGTGTTTGAAAGTTAGATACCCCAGCTTTAATTTCGGTTTCGGTCTGGTCAGTGCTGCGCTCAGAGCCCCACTGCGCCCCCTGTCTCTCAGTCGTTGTAGTGCATGATGGACTCCACGTAGTTCCCGGGGAAGAGTCCGGTGGTGGCGTTCATGACCCCCTCGTACCATCCGTCCTCGTTCTTCTTCACCACGTATATGATGGCTCCCTCCTGGAACGACAGCTCGTCCTCCTTGTCTGCGCTGTAGTCGTAGATGGCCACCACTAGAGGGAGACACACACCAGCTCACATTCACAAACAGGTCATCACCATAGGCACGTGACGTCACGGTCACGCCCACTCTGCAGGACAGACGGCGGAAGTCTCTTCCAAGACCGCAGACCGTTTCACTGCAGAGCAGCCAAAATGGTCATATCCTGCAGTGCGCTGGATTGTACGAACAGACAAGGACAGAAGCCAAATCTTTCCTTCTACCTGATTCCTGCCCGTGATGTAGACCGGAGACGGCGATGGCTGGCTGCGATCAACCGCAAGGACTGGGAGCCATCCAAGTACTCCCGAATTTGCAGTGATCACTTTTTAAAAGGTAAATAAATTATGATGTTGTATTTATTGTCTTTCCATTCATTCATTTGGAGGACAATGACACAACGAACGGCTGTTGCTGTAGTTAGCTAAAGCCTGAAGTCACTATTTTAGTATGTTTGGCTGTAGACAGAAAAACCACAGAAAAGTGAACATTTGCTAATGTGCTAATGCTACCAGCAAAATGTACACTGTGTAGATGTAACCACACATCATACGTGTGTGAATTACTACTTTGTTGTAAATAAGGAACCCATGTCTCTTTTCCAGGACAAAAGAGTGATGATCCCTCGTCACCTGATTATGTACCTTCAGTTTTTGCACTTTCAAAGTCCCCTGCAAAAAGACGGGGGAGAAAGAAGTCCAAGGTGAGACAGAATATGAAGAAGAAGAAACTCCTGCAGTCTTCAAGAAGCCAGACGGCATCGGCACTCCTGGATTTCTCATCAGAGATGAGCAAGATGACCACTCGGCTCACTGAGAATGACATGCCTGAAGGTGAAACAGTGTGCCAAACTGACCTGACCTCAAAACATACAGAGTCTTTACAACTAGAGTTTCAGATTCTTCGAACGGACACATTTGAACTTAAAGAGTGGCTACATGTTGACATCGTTGAACAGAATGGTTTGAAAAATAAGGACAAGCTAAAGTCCCTTACAGGACTACACAGCTATGAAGTGTTCATGACAGTGTTCCACCTTGTTAGTCCAGCTCTCAAAGACACTACACATTTGACAAGTTTTCAACAGCTGCTAATTACATTAATGAGAGTCAAACTTAATGTACCAAATTCATTTTTATCATATCTCTTTGAAGTTCACTCTTCAGCTATTTCCAAGGTTTTTTCAAATGTTATTAATATTCTCAATGATTTATTAATGCCTTTGTGTGTAATATGGCCCCAGAGAAAACAAGTTCAAGTGTCTATGCCCATGTGTTTAAGAAAGTCTTTTCAACATTGCATGGCGGTCATTGACTGTTTTAAGATACGCATGGATAAACCTAAAGATTTGAAGGCAAGGGCACAGACATATTTGCAATATAAATCCCACAACATGATGAAATACCTTATAAGTGTCACTCCACAAGGCACAATCTCCTTCATCTCAAGGGGCTGGGGCGGCCGGACAACAAATGCATACATCACAGAGCACAGTGGCTTTTTGGACAATCTTTTACCAGGTGACTTAATCCTTGCTGATCGAGGCTTTACAATTCAGAGTCCATCTGGTCTGTATTGTGCCAAAGTTGAAACCCCTGCCTCTACACGAGGAAAAAAACAGCTGGGAGCAGTTGAACTGGAAGACACTGAAAGACTTGGTGCTGTGCGCACACATGTGGAGAGGGTGATTGGACAAGCTCGCTCCAAGTACAAGATGTTGCATGGACCTGTGCCTATCGGGCTCCTGTCCACTGATGATCCAGAGTACACAACTCTGGACAAAATAGTGCATGTAGCCTGTGCACTCACAAATTTGTGCCCCTCTGTTGTGCCAATCAATTAATGTAAAATACATGTTAACTACTAATAAGTAATCGGTTCTATCTTTTTAAGTTGTAGTTTTGCTGTTTAACTGATTAAATGACTCAACCCTGACCAATGTCTGATTGTATTGAAATGGTAATGTGTATGACAAAAATAAACATTTAATGTTGGCAACTATAACTTTAAGCCTCTTTATTACATTTGAATTGACTTAAACAGAATTGTTTCAACAAATGAATGTAAGGCCCTATAAAACAATAGGACTTATTTCTGATTCAGTGGAAAGCAAAAACACAGATTTATCAGGCCACATTACTCTTCACTTCCTTCCAGTGTGTTGGAGCTGACTCTGGTTGTGGGCCAGGGCATGTGTATTTCTTGGCCAATAGCTCTGGAAGAATAGTGGACCTAAACATTTGTTCTACTTGGGGCATTGTTTCTCTTCCAGGCAGCATCAGGTAAGATCCTCTGTATAAAAGAATCTGATTTGGACCACATGTTTCTAATGTAAAAAATGGGACTCTCTGTGGCACTGAGGAGTATTGGCGCTGTGTGGGCATTTTATCTCTGAAACACCATCGCCGCAGCAGCGACAGGAGAACAAGGCATCTGGAGGTAGGGCCAGCTGGGGTGGATGTGCAGACCAGAGTCAGACTTTCAGGTCCTGATGCGGTGATGAGGCCAAGGCTTCATATGTCTGCCTTTCTGTTTTTTCTTGTTGACATCACCATCTGAAAGACTGATCGTTCATTATATCAATATCAGAGTTAATGAGAGAATGTATTACACAAACATATACATTAGAAATATATAATTTGAACACTAATGTGAAAAACCAATCATAATTGTATCTCAAATTGACATAATTGCAAAACAATCTTAATATTGAACTTGAGCCAGAATTTGAAACAAAGACTCTTCATTTAAAGCTGGAGTATCTAACTTAGAAAATACCAAAAATAACTAATACAATCCATGAAACTTGTTTCCTAATCCCTAATCTGAAAAAGTGTTTTAACATGCATAATGTCACATATTTATTCTAATTTTTGTGTGAAAAAAGAACCATCCAATCAGTTCTCACTGTTAACATAAAATGTTTGAATGTGGAATAAGATATATCTTTAACCTTAAAGCTGGACAGCCTTACTTTATTTTTGTATTAATTATGAAAATTCAATCCATGTGTCATTATATTTTAGATGGAGTTTTTGCGCAACACGGAAGAGAATTTATTTTGGGACCAGATTGTGACCAATCACAGCGGACCACTGGCCCCCACTTTTTTGAGATCCATGATCCGTAAACAACAAACGAGCACGCGCATGAGTGTGAGGGGGTAGACACAAATGTGACATGTAAGTTTCTCTATTGTGAGATCAATCAAGTCTATCTTAGCTTAAGATTCTTTCTGTTCTGAAAAACATGTGTTTGTGAAACAATAACTAAGACATACTCCAGCTTTAATATAATCAAAAACATCTGTGTTTGAGTCGTAGCACACACGCCTTGTAGCAGCAGTAGAAAAACCACACTGGCTCGGGCAGCAGCATATCTGCCTGATTAGTGACTTGGAAGGATTTGTTGGATCTGTTCTTGCTGCTGTCCCCCCACCAGCCTCATGTCAAGCCATAGCTTTGACTGTCCCTGTTGTCGTGTCTCTTCCTCCACTTGTACTGCCTACAACATTCAGAATGCAAAAACATAAATCATATTTTGTCGTACATTCAATGAATAGGCTTAATTGATTCATTTGTACCTGTTCGGGTGTGACCTGTGTCGATGAAAGCATCCTCACATCTCACCATTCGCTCAGAAGCAGACTTACGGTGTCGAGGGTCGTACAGCTCTGTTAGGGGCATAACGATAACACTCTGGGTTGGAACTGTTCACAGAACTTTGGTAACACTCGCAGGAGACCACTCTTCTCTGAAAGACTTTGGAAAGCACTATCCAGATCTTTCTAGAATTTGGCATCTTCTGACACACTCGCTGTATTTTTCTGTTTTGCTTTTTTCCCTTGGATACTCCAGCTTGCTTTTTGGACGGATTTGTGAAGTTGATTCCTAACCCTTCTTCATGGAGTGCTTTGCCTGCTTTCACTGGAAGATGCCCCCATCGTCTTGGTCCATCAGTGCAACTTTGATCTTGAAGATATTTTACAGCAGACTCAAGGGCACAGAGCAGGGCTGTGATGTGTGAGCAGTGAGCACACCTCTCCCAGGCCTGCTTCACATGTGCAGTGGCCACACAACACTGTACCATCCCTCTGTAGAGACACCCAGGGCTTTAGAGGAGGTTCAGACAGTGCTTGGCTGTGGTGAACCTGAAATCACATGTTATAACATGAATAAAAAGGGAATCTGTATTATTTACATAACAACAGATCACCATCATTTAGAAAGTACAATCTACTATGACCATCTAGCTCCAACCTAAATGTAACTGAAAGGGGCATTGTTCTATCTTTCGAATTGAGGAAAAAAAAGTTATGAATGTTACTTGTACTACTTTGTATTTTCATCAAAAGAATAAAATAATCTATACCTGAAAAACTGGTGTAAGTGTACACATTGTAATAAGCCATGACAGTGTCCCAGAATAAATATCTAAATGATACAAAATATACTTAATAATTATTCTATATATTTACACATGATAAATAATGCAAAAATGCAATCAAAATGACTTACCTTTGCCATTATGATAAACCATGTCCCCCTTTCTTGACAATCCGTCCCAGTGACCCAGCCAGCAACTAAAAACTGGTATGCATCCCATATTACGCTTTGTGACTTTTTTCTGGTTTAAACATGATTCCAGTGCTATTTGGCCTCATACACATGCCCAGAGTAGTCTTTTCATTGATTCTCTCAAGCTTTAGTTAGAGTGCGATCTTTCTCTTTCATTCTCGAGAGGCACAGAAACGATATTGTTACGTGCAGCTATTTGTGACGTCAAAAGCCCGCCTCCAAGAGATGATTGACAGCGGGGAGAAATGGAACCAGCGAATCAGCGTCGTCTATGATCAGCTGCAGCCTCTCTCCAAGTCCAGTGTGTGATCCATAGACAGTGAATAAGTGTCTGTGCTTTTCTGTGTTAGCTTCATGTCAACTTTAAGAAAATGTGTTGTTGGTATAAATATGTAACGACTTAGTTCACGGGGATCCGCCTCGTATCCGTGAGTCTGAAATCCGCAACGAAACTTGCAGATGTTTTTTTGCGAGTGACGGTGACACCCCCAAAGACTGTTCCAGAACTCCAGTTCGGCGATCCGTAACTTCTACCGCGCTTTGTGAACCCCGACAAGATGTCCTACTTCCATTGATAACTTTATCGAACATTCAGCCATTTCTCCATTTAGGACAGGAGTCTCAGTTTTTAGGAGTTGGAGTCAGTTTTGCTCTCGCCGCAATGCTAGCTTCCACTACTTCCGACGTTAGCTCATGCAGAATCACGTGACTGGATGACGTCGATGCCTCTGGTCAATAAAGCAGTGGTTCCTAGTGATGGCAATATGAAGCCCCATGAAGCCTTGAGGGTTTGCAGCCTATTACTCGGCCCATGAGTCGAAGGCTCGAGGTGAATCATGCTCCACTACGCCATCATGTGGACAAAGAAATACATAACACTCTTAAGTACTTACAATGAATGGTGAGATCTAATGTTAAAATGTATATTTACAATCTATGGTCTAACGTGTTGTGTTTGAAATGATGCTTCATGAACTATGAACTATTTGAGTCTTTCAGTCAATTGTGTTGATACAACAAACACATCCAAAGTAATACAGTTCTACAGAAAGTGATTAATGGAGGAAAAACTACCAAGAGGTGGATTAATTAAACACAACAAACCATTTATTCCAAATAAATAAATACATTTACTTTGCAACACAAAATTTATTATGGGTAGACCAGGATTCGAACGCTATATCTTCTGCTTCGGAGTCAGTCATATACCGACTGCGCCACACAGCTGTTGTGAAATGTATTATCCAGCGTATTATTACTAAGCCTTGATATGTGAGGTTTTACTAAATTGAAAAGTTTTTCATTGTATTTCATATGAAGTAGTTTCTCTATTGAGAATGAGGAGTCACGTGCCGAGTTGGGGTGATTTGGGGGGGCTCTGAGCCTGTCGGACATATTGGCTGCGCAACGGGGGCACGCCCCCAGAATTTCACGCGCTCCTCATATTCCAGAGCACTTTAAATTATACGCATTTACGTTTTCGGCGAGACAGAGACGGATCTACTGATACAACAAGGGAAAGGAAGACAGTAAAACAATGCTTAGAGATAAGGCGAAAGAGAAGGGACCGTACAGGAACAAGCTCATACCAAGCGCAAAACAGAGGTATTTGGAGAAGCTTGCGGACATCAAAAACATCGACCCATACGAGCTCCCTGCAGCGGAATGGCACAGAAACCTGGACCATTTACCTCCGTGCACATACATGGACATAGTAAACTACCTATTACCTTATTATTTATGTTATAATTTATTTTATTATGTTGTGCATGTTTACATGCTGGAAACAGTACTTTGAATGCACACGTTGTTTTGCAGTGTTTTGTGTCCCTTTGCACTAAGAAAAGTATGACTCTTATGATCATTTTTGCCTATGCTGTGCATGTTTACATGCTGGAAACAGTACTTTGAATGCACGTTGTTTAGCAGTGTTTTGTGTCCCTTTGCACTAAGAAAAGTATGACTCTTATTATCATTTTTACCTATGTTGGGCATGTTTACATGCTGGAAACAGTACTTTGACTGCACACGTTTGTAACAAAAAAAATATTAATTTCTCAATAAATATTGGTAAACCATATCAAGTTGTTTCATGCATTTATTTAAAAATAAAAGATACAGTAAAGAATAAGGTACTCAAACAACACTTTTGCACATGTTCGTTAAGGCACAGCAAACAATGACAATCTTATCCAAAGGCATTAGGTTTTCACCCTCACATTTGACAAGCATGTGCACAGGTACAGTTGAGTGTAAGAATTTGAATTTGTTGCGCACAACACCGATCACCCTCTCCACGTGAATTCTGAGATGTGCTATGGCCCTAGTCTCCTCCACATCTTTCGCCTCAAGCTGAGCACGACCCCTGGTGAATGTAGGTATTTTCACTTCAGCACACATCATGCCCACATGTTCTCTTATATTAAAGCCTCTATCTGCCAGCACAATGTCACCTGGTAACAGCTTGTTCAGGAAACCACTTTGCTCGGTTATATGCTTGTCGCTTGTGCGCCCACCCCACCCGTTCGATATGAAGGAAATTACACCCTGGGGCGTGATCACGATTAGGTATTTCATAGTGTATGCGTGTTTGTATTGAGAAAAAGTCTGTGCCCTTGCTAGTACATTGGAAGGTTTCTCGATGAACACCTCGAAGCAGTCCACAATGGCAGCCACATTGTTCCCAAATGACTCCACAAACTGGTGTGGCATACTGGTCAATAAGCATTCCCTACTTGGCCAGTGCACCAATGGACACAGCTGTGCGTACATCACACCAAGGGTATGGTGAAAGGCATCGGCGACTGTTGTCCTATGTACTCTAAACAGATGGCTGAGGTGCTGTATTGGAAGGTCCAGTCTGAGGCGCATTAAAGTCAATAGGACAAGCTGGAAGGGTGAGAGCTTCTTCATTCTACCTTGAGGCAGATCTGGAGTTAGGTAGAGTAGAAGTGTCTGGAACAATGCAAAGTTTGGAAGCCCCGTGTAATACTTCACTGTGTTATCATCACCACTCAGAAAGTTCTCATTCATCCGGTACGTATCAAGCTCACGCTTCAGCTGTCTGTTTTCTTCAAGAAGATTGTTGATAACATCTCGTCTAGATGTGCAGAGTCCACATTCCATGTCCGGGTCAGCTGGCGGCTGGTCTAGGGCTGGCGGCGGCGGCGCCTGCGGCTGGTCTAGGGCTGGCGGCGGCGGCGCCTGCGGCTGGTCTAGGGCTGGTGGCGGCGGCGCCTGCGGCTGGTCTAGGGCTGGTGGCGGCGGCGCCTGCGGCTGGTCTAGGGCTGGTGGCGGCGGCGCCTGCGGCTGGTCTAGGGCTGGTGGCGGCGGCGCCTGCGGCTGGTCTAGGGCTGGTGGCGGCTGCAGCTGGTCTAGGGCTGGTGGCGGCTGCAGCTGGTCTAGGGCTGGTGGCGGCTGCAGCTGGTCTAGGGCTGGTGGCGGCTGCAGCTGGTCTAGGGCTGGAGGCGGCGGCGCCTGCGGCTGGTGTTGGGCTGGAGGTGGCTGCCGCTCCAGTGGCAGGGACCTGCGCCTTACTTGCCGCTGATATCTCGCTTCATCTGTTTTTTGTACATCATTGTGGCCTAACAACAGGGATGGTGTCCAGTCAGGGTGGTTCTCCAACATCTCATATGCTGGTTTACCTACACGAGAATAATAACAACATATAATTAAAGGCGCTATACCCGTTTCTGCAATGTTTGAATGTTTAGCACCGCCCCCCAACTCGCTCAATGGCTTCTTATTTCCCCTACGCTCTCATAACACAGAGCCACCTAGTTTTATTTGCGATCTGATAAATATGCTAACATTAGCATTAGCGCAACTTCTTGTAAGCTGTGCAACAATCACTGATGAAATGGCACTAAAGCAACGCACTGCTAACACAATATATAAGTAAAAGAATACCGCTAGTTTTGCGTCCGAATGTATTAATTTAAAACCTTAGAATATATTCTAATATTGAATTATAATTTGTTATAGAGCTTCTCAAAGCAGCAGCAGCAATTCTCCCGATCATTTTTTCTTGATAACAGAACTCTCAAACCAATAATGACCGAAGCCCCAATGCAACCTCTGTTTGTAATTCAGGTGTGTAAAATACTAACATTACTCTGCAAGTACAAAACGCTATCAGCGCCTGTCACTACACACTTGTCTGTGTAGAGAAGCCAACGGAGCAAGCCACGCTCAATAAACAACTACATATCTATAAATCAACACCATTAAACGTCAATCGGACAATACAGTACACATATACATCCTTAACACACATGCACGGATGATTTCAGAATTTGCTGTTAACGTTTTCATAACAAAAATACTGTTTCAAAGTGACAAAAAGCGATTGCGAAAAACCCGGAAGTTACCACGAAACAGCTAGCTAGCTTAGCTGTTACCTGCCTAGCACGTCCCGGTGAAACCTTTGGGAGCTAACTATTTTATTTGCAGTCATTAAATACATTTCGAATTACAAGGGTTGTCTAATATTTGTTCACATTTTTTTATTCAATTATTTTGTTCATCATTTTTTATTTTAGAATTTATATTCGAATTTTGAAGTCCTGGTGTTAAGCAGCGCTGTAGAGGCTAGAGGACGCAGGCTGTTCGCTGCTCGTTCTGTGAGCGGAGGAGAAAGAGCGGCCCGCTCAGACTCTACTCAGCACTTTTCACTGCTTGTAATTCTTACACAGCTGAATCAATTACCTCAAGTTTTCAATTAAATGATGTATTATGATACAACTTGTATGTAGTAAAAAGCATTTTTATGAACTACTTAGAAAAAAAATCGGGTATAGCTTCTTTAATATAATAATTTGCACAATCTATGTAATCAATGCTTTAAACTGGCAACTATGTCATGAACAGCATCTCAAGTACTTTTTAGGTCACCTCATAATGTCATATGAAGGTTTATGTACAACAGAATAATTAGATTATGTGTACAATCTATGTAATCTATGCTTTACACTGGCAAAGACCTCGCAGAACACGTGCTAAGTAAGAAACAGCCTGAGAGGGTAACAAAGACACAGAGACAAAGGCACTACAGAAACCATAATAACATATGCTAACCTACACTTCCTAGCTTTAAGAGACAACTACATAAATACATTTTTAGAGAACGTACCAGAGTGAAAATGCAGAGAACACACTCTCGTCAACAGGGGTGTGTGATCGAAAGTAAGGTCCTTTCTTCTAATTGCAGCCAACCAAGCAATCCGACGTCTCCTTGTCAGGTCAGAGAATTGCTCCCCTTGATGCTTTTTCCATTTCGGTAACCTAAAAAACTGTATCCCGTTGTTACTAGGTTTTCCATATCCATCGTGGGAGGTATTGGAGCAGTTTTTAACGCAGCAGTTATTTCCAGGCATGATAAAACAGTGCAGAATAGCAAGAACCTCCGCTACTACCGCGTTCACAACACACGTAAACAAACTGTACTGCCGCCACCGGTGCGCAGCCAATATGTCGGCAAAGGGGGGATGGGGAGGGGGGACTCTGTGCCGTGACGTCAACTCCTCATTCTCAATACTTAGTACAGGACTGCTCCACATCACGCACACACACACGTACGCACACACACACACACGTACGCACACAGAGGCAGACGGGGACAGCCAATACAGTCTATGGTACAGCCGCGGATCACAAAGCACCTGTCAAAGCAATGCACTCTCCGAACTATATGAAGCACTATATGAACCGTCACGTGGTGCGGCCGCTACGCGAGGCTTCGAACGTCACCACACACGTGACCAATACACGCCTCGACCCACACTTCACAAGAAACGCCCCCAGATTACTCGGTCCACGCTTCGAAGACTCGGTCCGCTCAGCACATCACTAGTGGTTCCCAACTTTTCTGCCATATTCCCCTCGCCAGTAACAAAAGTGCAGATCTATAAATAATATTCACACACCTAGCACACTGACAGAAGCGACAAAACCAATCAGTACCTCAACCATTTACACACACCACACTCATTCTAATGTGGGTGAAGTGTCTTGCCTAAGGGCACGACCACAGTTTGTTACTTTATAACTGCAGCAACCCCACTGTTGCACCTGGTGTTCCTAGAGGTCTCCCATCAGAGCACTAACCAGGCCCTGCCCTGCTTATATTAGGAGGTCTGACAGGATCTGGCTTTCACCTGCAGGTATGGCTACAGTACATTATAGCATTTGCCCTTTAACGTGGTCTTTAATTTACTTTGGTATTTCCGTCACACTTTAGTTTATCCCTCACTAATCAACATCTAATTAAGTGCTAACCAGTGTGTAATTTATGGTTAATTAGCTCCTAATTATTAAGCACTGTTTAGTCAATATTCTACATGGCCCTATTCAACATTTATCTGTTGAATATATATACCTATTTATTATCTACTTACTGACACTTAAGGTTAGAGTTATAGTTACATGATTTAACATTTAATTAGCTGTTAATTAGTTAGGGCTAAAGTTTTACCAGTATTTAATTTTGTATCACTTGAAAACATTTTTTAGGAGAGATCATATGTAAAAAGTACCACTAGATTGTAACAGGAGCACATTCAACCACATTTAAGGACTTTATCAACATTTATAGACATCATCTGCCTCTTATGGACCAATGGCTCTATGTGTTTTTTTATAAATATATATTTGATTCTCTGATTTGTTTTGGAGAATCAACAGCTTTATAAAGTCCTCTGAGATAACTACTGTTGCGATTCAGGGCAATACATTGATTTGAATTGAACTGTGCCATGTGCCTCAGATGGGGGTGAGACGGTACCTTTCTCCAGGTAGCTCCGCGGGGCCCAGCTCGGCTCCTGGTCGGTGTAGGGGTCTGCATACTCTGGATCCTGCTCAGGTCTGTCCACCAGAGGGCGCTGTGGAGAGGTGAGTGGCTCTCCAGACTGAGGAGGAGGAGGGTGCGGAGCTCCTTCTGAGACTGAGCAACAACATCACAATCAAAGTCATGAGGTTTTTACACTACAGTATTTCACTATTTACACCTGGTTAACCTTTAAAGCCTGGGTACCTAACTTTCACACCACAAAACATGGAAGTGCTATAGCTCATTTCCACCAACCACACACTACTCCCTGTTATGAGTCGACTTATTTAAATTACAAAAACAATTCTGAAGATTATTGTAAATATTTAACATTCAAGTTGAATCAATCTTTCCTTCCTAATATGCACTGGAAGGAAATATGGATTCAACTCCCACTGGAGTCTTCACTCGACTCCAGTGGGAATATTTTCAAAGTATATTTTCAATGTTTTGCTCTGCTGCTGTTACTTTCTATCATAAGAATCTATAGTTAAAAAAGAAATTACCAAACTTTTCTGGATGAACAGGAAATGCACTCACTGGATTCCTGGACACGAGCGACGAAACCCATGAGAGGAAGCTGAGGAGAGAACTGCAGCAGAGACGGAGGAGGAGGGGAGGCTGAGGACAGAGAAAACCAGGAGTTAGACAGATCCACCTGAGGCTAAGAACAGACGGAAACCAGGAGTTAGACAGATCCACCATGAGGCTAAGGACAGAGGAAACCAAGAGTTAGACAGATCCACCTGAGGCTAAGAACAGACGGAAACCAGGAGTTAGACAGATCCATATGAGGCTGAGAACAGAGGAAACCAGGAGTTAGACAGATCCACCTGAGGCTAAGAACAGAGGAAACCAGGAGTTAGACAGGTCCATCTGAGGGTGAGCACAACGTCACCAAGGGCGTTGCTATGGGGTTATTTCGATTTGGGGGGATCAGACAAAAAAAACAACTGATTTTGAAACCTTTAGTAGTTCTCTTCTAATATAAAATGGTATTAAAACTGTATTTCTAAATAAATCAAACCCGGCATAAGGTCTTTAAGCTAATGTGGCCTCCTGGGAGTTTCCCTTTCACAAAACATTTACGGACGTTGGAAATATTTATGAAGTTTTGTGAATAAAAAGAATTTAGAGTTACCTGGGCTGTGGTTGTAGTACGTTCCACCGTTGGCCGCGCTGTGGGCTGTGATAGGCAGTGCTATAGAGCTGGGGGAGGGACTAAGGCCGGTTTGGTTCTCTGTGATTGGCTGGCCAGTGACAGAGGGGGGACGGCGGTACGGCAGAGACCCGCCCACTTGAGGCGCCTGGTGTCGAGGCTGCGGGCGGTTCATACTGAAGAACTGAGGCACGATGGCTCCTGTGAAAGAGCAGAGATTTGTTTGAGCTTACAGAAGGGAGCAGAGACACGCTAGAGTCCCTCCAGGCGCTCCATTGTCCCCTACCACTAAGAACCTGTACAATAGGTCTGGCCTGTGCCTCCTGTATAACGACCTGCTCCCATCTCTATGTGGAGCGAGAGACAATAAATAAACATTACTTACTTACTTAGAGCTCCTGGGAGAGAACCAAGACATGTTAAAGCTAGGGTATTCAATTATGATATATAATCCATGACACTAGTATCGTGGATAGATAGCTATTTGTCCTACGTGCAGGACAAGCTCAAGACACTATGCAGACTCTGATTGTGTATCCATGTTATGACTATGATATGCTCTGACTGTATCTGATTTGACACTTATGTGTCTTTCGATGTGTGACGTAACAATGACTATAAAAGCATGTCTTGACTTTTGTTCTGTCTGAAAAAACCTGAAAGAACTGAGACAACTGCTCTGTCTGAATCAACTGCCATTTTTAAGAATAAACAACCACGCTAGATGCACAAGATCCCTTTTTGTATGAGTTTGATTCTCAACAAGTGAGAGGAGTTGGAGTCAAGTACATGTCTTTTTCGTCCAACCCTCAAACTGCAAATTGCTTTTTGTTTTAGATACATGACTGCTACTGCATGTCCTTCTCAATGCTTTGTTGGACTCACCTTGGCCTTTGGACGGAGAGGACACATAGAACAGAGTAGGCGGAGGAGCAGGGGAGAGCAGAGGGGACCGGCCCGGGACAGAAGCTCCAGGCTGGGGAGGAGAGTCCGCATATTCCCCAGAATGAGCAGGGGAGCTGGGGTGTGAGGAGCTGGGGTGTGAAGAGCTGGGGTGTGGAGAGGAGGTGGAAGAGGCGTGGGACAGGGTGGAGGAGGACGAGGAGGGGGAAGGTGCAGCACCAGGGGAAACTTAAAGAGAAGGAGACAAGTGAAACCCAGAGGAATGCAGACACTGGTATGGCCACTATTTCTTTAATTGCCACTTTGCATTGTCCATAATATATCCTGCACTATCCGAGTGATCGATGCCAAATGTGACATGTAAAATACTCCAGTGTGAGATCAATAAAGTCTATCTAAAGTCTTATCTTGTTTATAGACTACAGAAAGACCTTGACAATCAGGACCACTGTTGGGTTAGTGTGTTGACAAAACAAAACTTATACATTTCAAAGTACTTCTACTAAAGGCAGTGCACCCAGGACCAGAGGGAATCACATCATAATTGACCACTGCGGTTTCTCATTCTCGAGAAGCAATATAGACAATTTCAAACACATCTTTTATAAAAACAACTTATTAAAGGGAAGAACAGCGCATGCAGCAGTCCCAACTCTGAGGTCCTTGCTTCACTCACCCAAACATGGCTCCACGGCTCGTTACGCTGTCGTTATGCAAAGTATTGTCTGTGACTTCTGTGTACTATTAGAACCTTCTCCACCTGAGCTTTCGAGTTACGGGCTCAACAACAGTTTCGTTTGGTTCAACAAGTTCAAAATAAGGGTAGTTATTGAGAGGAACCCCAAAGGAATAGACAGACTCAAATGAAGGGTTCAGAGAGAGACTGTTAAAACACACTCAATGCTACATCTCTCTGGCCTCCAAGGGGAAATTAAAACACCGGCTTGCCCTAGCAATCACGTTAGCAACACATCTGCCCCTGTTGCAGCGCAAAGATAATGCCATCGGAACAAAGGCCCATACATGAAAATTGGCCCCAGCTTATGTTTAAATCAGTCTTTTCTGCACTCTGGTGATGTCACACTGTGATGATGTCACACTTTGTCAATCTACTCCTTATACGCGGTTTAGGGTCAGAGGTTACCTGGGTATGTGACCGGTGGGGAGGGAGTTGGAACAGCGATGGGCAGCCCCACACTCCCACTGCCGCTGTTCTCTCTGCTGCTGCTGCTGCTGCCCCTGAAACACATGAAACAATTCATTAACCCTTCACTTAACTAGGAAAGTCTCATGGAGTTTCACAGGAAGCACAGTGGACCTGAAGTGCTTTGGAGATTGTTCAGAGATGAGAGAGGGGTGTCTGCACTGGTTCTGGTTTTTGATGTCCACATTGATGCACGTTTGATGTTTATCATGTCACTAGCTTTATTAGACCCATATTCAGAATGTTGTGGACAATCAAAAATGGATTCCAGAGCTTTACAATTCAGAATAGTGTGGCAAAAAGTATTTAGTCTGACACCAATCGTGCAAGTCCTCCCACATAAATGAATCACTGTGTTGAAGATGAACTGGTAAACACTTTAGACAGTATATTTCTGACAGATAAAGAACAAGGACGGTTTTTTCACTGTTTCCACAATACTGCTTTTCCCTTGTGTACAATTCGTTGGTCGTAGTGGAGAGTGGAGCAGCCGGTGTCTCAGCAGCACTGAACCAAAACACCAGATGGACCTGATCATGAGACCAACCCACAGCAGGAAGGGAGAGTGAAATGTGTGATGAGAGATTTCTACTGCATGTGTCCTCTCAGTTTACAGGGTTAGAGCCAAGCCCCGGTGATCCAAGATGGCGCCCTATTCAAATGAATGGCTTGTGCTCAGTAGTGGGCATCGTCTGGTCCTCCCGGTTCTGCGCAGTGAACGAGCTCCCATGAAGCTTTACGCCATGTCGTGTGTGTGGCTCTCATGCACGTGCACAGAGGGGCTCGGCCACGCTCTGACCAATCAGAGCTGCAGATCAGAGCTGAGCTAGAGCGGGAAGGAAACGAGCAGTTTGTGGCAGTATAGTGTGGATTTAAAGAAAAGCGAACGATTTAAGAAGAAAAAAAGTTCAGAATGACAAGGGACAACAAAATAGATGTTCTGTCAGAGGGAAAATATCTGGGAGCTTACGTGAATTTAGTCTTGTTTTGTCTGCAGTACCGCGAGACACCCGCGAGCACATGGGTCCTTCAGCTCCAAGCTAGTTATACCCTATCCAGCAGTGTTGTGCAAAAGAACGCTTTCATTGAACACACTCATTTTTTTGTTGAACTGAACGCAACACATTTTTTAAATAAAGAACTTGAACGTGAATTAGTTCACATTATGTGTCATGAACGGCAGACATCACTGTAAATGGATGTTGGAATTTGTTTTCCATTGAAAACTGAGTGACAACTGTTTTCTCTTTTGAAACTAAACAAGAGAAAGTTCCTCCCTCCTGTATTCTCGCTGGCGCCTCTTAAATCATGTATCACCAGACAGAAATGGTTTTGTGCATTGCGGGTGTAGTGTGGACAGTTTATCCGCCCACCAGCTGGGGGCGCCAGACGGCACACTATAAAAACCTTCAAAATATTGACGTTGTCCGTCTGTGCTTCCGGGTGCTGGTCGCTCGGCTTGTGTTTGGGTGTCGCCGTGTAGCAGGTAGTGGCACTGATGGCTCTGGAGGCGCTTTTAATGTGCAGCTGGGGGCGCTTCTCTGTAGACCTGGTGTGTGGTCCTCTGAAGCTGGAGTCATTCCCTCCCCAGTAGAACTCCAGAGAATGTCCTACCTGAAGTTTGGAACAGCCTGAGAGAGCTGGGTGCGCAGCACAACCACCGCTGTCTTTACCATCATTTTTTCACTGTCTTGTATTGTTTTCTTTTACTGCTGTCTTCCTGTTATACTCGAACAATACTATTCTGTACTACAACGGATTTGAATAACAAATGCAAACATACAAAATAAGCTGAACGTGAATAATAAAATGTGCTTGGCCTCCTTCAATCCCCTTATCTGTGTCCTTATAGTTTGTTTTATTATTTTAATGTAGAACACTCATACAAACCTTCGGTTTGTCACACGGGCAACGTAGTATCCGGCTGAGAATGGGCTCTATGCACGCACCACTTCCGAGTTTTAGCTACAACCCCACCTCACTTCCTGTTCGCGGGAAATGGCTTGAGTTTCACTGGAGTTTAGCAGTGGTTTACACGAGTTTCCCAAATAATGCTCAAACGGGAATTTAACTGTGAGGATACTGGGCATTTTTGGGACACAGCAGTGCTCTTTGATTGTGCTGTCATTGTGTTTTTATAAAGTTAACTAATCACACTGAGTGGCCACAGTCAAAGCTCAGAGAGAAAGCACAGCGACACTTTTGGGTCAGTCTCACAGCTGAATGTATCAATCTAATTACTAAAAAACGTTACTAAAACTCACCTAAACGCCATAGGATAGCATAGGCAGGAAGTGAACGGGCTGTGCTTTGTTAACAGGAAATGATGTCACGCCTCCCCGTGCATATAGCCCATAGTTGAATAGCATTCTTGGGTTTCATTAAACTGGCCTGTAGGGGGCGAATGAGCAGAGATGGGACAACCCAGTTTTGCTCCCATTGATAACCATATATCTTGTCTGTTTTGGAGTCAAAAGGCTCTCATCCTGTGCGGTGTACGGGATATATATACAGTGGGGCAAAAAAGTATTTAGTCAGCCACCGATTGTGCAAGTTCTCCCACTTAAAATAATGACAGAGGTCTGTAATTTTCATCATAGGTACACTTCAACTGTGAGAGACAGAATGTGAAAGAAAAATCCAGGAATTCACATTGTAGGATTTTTAAAGAATTTATTTGTAAATTATGGTGGAAAGTAAGTATTTGGTCACTTCAAACAAGGAAGATCTCTGGCTCTCACAGACCAGTAACTTCTTTAAGACGCTCTTCTGTCCTCCACTCGTTACCTGTATTAATGGCACCTGTTTGAACGCATTATCTGTATAAAAGATAGCCCAAATGTAGCCCAAATGTAACCCAAAATGATATTTCAACCACTGATAATTTCCCTTGATCTGGGGCTCCATGCAAGATCTCATCCCGTGGGGTCAAAATGATCATGAGAACGGTGATCAAAAATCCCAGAACCACACGGGGGGACCTGGTGAATGACCTGCAGAGAGCTGGGACCAAAGTAACAAAGGTTACCATCAGTAACACACTACGACGACAGGGAATCAAATCCTGCAGTGCCAGACGTGTCCCCCTGCTGAAGCCAGTGCATGTCCAGGCCCGTCTGAAGTTTGCCAGAGAGCACATGGATGATACAGCAGAGGATTGGGAGAATGTCATGTGTTCAGATGAAACCAAAGTAAAACTGTTTGGTATAAACTCAACTCGTCGTGTTTGGAGGAAGAAGAATACTGAGTTGCATCCCAAGAACACCATACCTACTGTGAAGCATGGGGGTGGAAACGTCATGCTTTTGGGCTGTTTTTCTGCTAAGGGGACAGGACGACTGATCCGTGTTAAGGAAAGAATGAATGGGGCCATGTATCGTGAGATTTTGAGCCAAAACCTCCTTCCATTGACTTGAATTTCTGTTATTGACCAAATACTTTTTTTCCACCATAATTTACAAATACATTCTTTAAAAATCCTACAATGTGAATTCCTGGATTTTTTTTTCACATTCTGTCTCTCACAGTTGATGTGTCTCACACTATGATGAAAATTACAGACCTCTGTCATTATTTTAAGTGGGAGAACTTGCACAATCGGTGGGCTGACTAAATACTTTTTTGCCCCACTGATATATATATATATATATATATATATATATATATATATATATATATATATACATATATACATATATATATATACAGTGCCTTGCGAAAGTATTTTGCCACATTTCAGGCTTCAAACATAAAGATATGAAAATTAAATCTTTTGTCAAGAATCAACAACAAGTGGGACACAATCGTGAAGTGGAACAAAATTTAAAAATTTATTGGATAATTTAAAAAAATTTAACAAATAAAAAACTGAAAAGTGGGGCGTGCAATATTATTCGGCCCCCTTGGGCTAATACTTTGTAGCGCCACTTTTTGCTGCAATTACAGCTGCAAGTCACTTGGGGTGTGTCTCTATTAGTTTTGCACATCGAGAGACTGGAATTCTTTCCCATTCTTCCTTGCAAAACAGCTCGAGCTCAGTGAGGTTGGATGGAGAGCGTTTGTGAACAGCAGTCTTCAGCTCTTTCCACAGATTCTCGATTGGATTCAGGTCTGGACTTTGACTTGGCCATTCTAACACCTGGATACGTCTATTTGTGAACCATTCCATTGTAGATTTGGCTTTATGTTTTGGATCATTGTCCTGTTGGAAGATAAATCTCCGTCCCAGTCTCAGGTCTTTTGCAGACTCCAACAGGTTTTCTTCCAGAATGGTCCTGTATTTGGCTCCATCCATCTTCCCATCATTTTTAGCCATCTTCCCTATCCCTGCTGAAGAAAAGCAGGCCCAAACCATGATGCTGCCACCACCATGTTTGACAGTGGGGATGGTCTGTTCAGGGTGATGAGCTGTGTTGCTTTTACGCCAAACATATCGTTTTGCATTGTGGCCAAAAAGTTCGATTTTGGTTTCATCTGACCAGAGCACCTTCTTCCACATGTTTGGTGTGTCTCCCAGGTGGCTTGTGGCAAACTTTAAACGAGACTTTTTATGGATATCTTTGAGAAATGGCTTTCTTCTTGCCACTCTTCCATAAAGGCCAGATTTGTGCAGTGCACGACTGATTGTTGTCCTATGGACAGACTCTCCCACCTCAGCTGTAGTTATCTGCAGTTCATCTAGAGTGATCATGGGCCTCTTGGCTGCATCTCTGATCAGTCTTCTCCTTGTTGGACGGCCGGATCTTGGTAGATTTGCAGTGGTCTGGCTTGCACAGTGCTCCTTGAGATGTTTAAAGCTTGGGAAATCTTTTTGTATCCAAATCCGGCTTTAAATTTCTCCACAACAGTATCTCAGACCTGCCTGGTGTGTTCCTTTGTCTTCATGGTTCTCTCTGCGCTTCAAACAGAACCCTGAGACTATCAAAGAGCAGGTGCATTTATACGGAGACTTGTTCACACACAGGTGCATTCTATTTATCATCATCAGTCATTTAGGACAACATTGGATCATTCAAAGATCCTCACTGAACTTCTGGAGTGAGTTTGCTGCACTGAAAGTAAAGGGGCCGAATAATATTGCACGCCCCACTTTTCAGTTTTTTATTTGTTAAAAAAGGTTAAATTATCCAATACATTTTGTTCCACTTCACGATTGTGTCCCACTTGATGTTGATTCATGACAAATAATCAAAATTGTATATCTTTATGTTTGAAGTGTGAAATGAGGCGAAATGTTGAAAGGTTCAAGGGGGCCAAATACTTTCGCAAGGCACTGTATATATATATATATATATATATATATATATATATATATATACCGAGAGCACATTAACACCAACATCCAGTGTGGGTCCTTGGGCAAGACCTTTAATGCTACTGCCTAACTCATAACCATGAAGGTACAAATAAGCAATGAGATGCCGGCTCAGACGTCGCCCGGCCAAACAAGGTCTGCGTCAGGTGCTGGGGAACCAGAGCACCTTGATGAAAAGTGGGCTACTGGAACAAGGCGAAAGTGGGCGAGATCCAAGAAGATACTGCGCAGAACCCTCAAGCTCCCAGGCCTCTGGTAGAGGACCCGAGCTTAGAGAGGGATAACCGCCCGCGGAGGGCCAAAAGTGAGTGGAGAATTTTTATATATATATATATATACAGTGCCTTGCGAAAGTATTCGGCTCCCTTGAACCTTTCAACATTTCGCCACATTTCAGGCTTCAAACATAAAGATATAAAAATTTAATTTTTTTTGTCAAGAATCAACAACAAGTGGGACACAATCGTGAAGTGGAACAAAATATATTGGATAATTGAAACTTTTTTAACAAATAAAAAACTGAAAAGTGGGGCGTGCAATATGATTTGGCCCCCTAGCGCCACCTTTTGCGGCAATTACAGCTGCAAGTCGCTTGGGGTATGTCTCTATCAGTTTTGCACATCGAGAGACTGGAATTCTTGCCCATTCTTCCTTGCAAAACAACTCGAGCTCAGTGAGGTTGGATGGAGAGCGTTTGTGAACAGCAGTCTTCAGCTCTTTCCACAGATTCTCGATTGGATTCAGGTCTGGACTTTGACTTGGCCATTCTAACACCTGGACACGTCTATTTGTGAACCATTCCATTGTAGATTTGGCTTTATGTTTTGGATCATTGTTCTGTTGGAAGATAAATCTCCATCCCAGTCTCAGGTCTTTTGCAGACTCCAACAGGTTTTCTTCCAGAATGGTCCTGTATTTGGCTCCATCCATCTTCCCATCAATTTTAGCCATCCTCCCTGTCCCTGCTGAAGAAACGCAGGCCCAAACCATGATGCTGCCACCACCATGTTTGACAGTGGGGATGGTGTGTTCAGGGTGATGAGCTGTGTTGCTTTAACGCCAAACATATCGTTTTGCATTGTGGCCAAAAAGTTCGATTTTGGTTTTATCTGACCAGAGCACCTTCTTCCACATGTTTGGTGTGTCTCCCAGGTGGCTTGTGGCAAACTTTAAACGAGACTTTTTATGGATATCTTTGAGAAATGGCTTTCTTCTTGCCACTCTTCCATAAAGGCCAGATTTGTGCAGTGCACGACTGATTGTTGTCCTATGGACAGACTCTCCCACCTCAGCTGTAGTTATCTGAAGTTCATCCAGAGTGATCATGGGCCTCTTGGCTGCATCTCTGATCAGTCTTCTCCTTGTTTGAGATGAAAGTTTGGAGGGAAGGCCGGGTCTTGGTAGATTTGCAGTGGTCTGATACTCCTTCCATTTCAATAAAATTGCTTGCACAGTGCTCCTTGAGATGTTTAAAGCTTGGGAAATCTTTTTGTATCCAAATCCGCTCCTTCACACAACAGTATCTGAGACCTGCCTGGTGTGTTCCTTTGTCTTCATGGTTCTCTCTGCGCTTTAAACAGAACCCTGAGACTATCAAAGAGCAGGTGCATTTATACGGAGACTTGATTACACACAGATGCATTCTATTTATCATCATCAGTCATTTAGGATAACATTGGATCATTCAAAGATCCTCACTGAACTTCTGGAGTGAGTTTGCTGCACTGAAAGTAAAGGGGCCGAATAATATTGCACGCCCCAATTTTCAGTTTTTTATTTGTAAAAAAAGTTTAAATTATCCTATAAATTTTGTTCCACTTCACGATTGTGTCCCACTTGTTGTTGATTCACGACAAAAAATTAAAATTTTATATCTTTATGTTTGAAGCCTGAAATGTGGCGAAATGTTGAAAGGTTCTGTATATGGTGGATGGATAGATACTTTATTCATTGATTTACTTGTGGGGGACTCACGAGCACTCGCGAGCTGGACCTTCAGGCCAACAATCTTGAACACCTTATACAAACATTGATCTGGAACTCCCCTGAAGCCAACTTCCACTGGCAGGTTCCAAGATTTCCAACTTCTGCTGGACTTCCAAGACCAGGGACTGGACTGGAGCCTCCTCCATCCTCTGCTCCAATGGGACAGAGAGCTCCACTAGATGAGATTCACATAAAGCATTGTCTAATACAAAGATATATCCCATGGATTAAACCATGAGGCACAGGTGTCAGACACCCCAGGAAGAGGAGATGCTCTGAAGAATCAGTCTTAGGTCCTGGTCTCGCTGACAGGTCCTGGACAAGCAGCTGTGGACTTCTAGCTGGAGTGATGTCCCTCAAAGGTGAGGGTTCTCATTCTGTTGGTTCTCCTGTGATTCTCTTGTGGTTCTCTTGTGGTTTTACAGCTCCTGTGGTTCTCCTGTGGTTCTCTTACTCCTGTGGTTCTTCTGTGGTTCTCCTGTGGTTCTCCTGCTCCTGCTCCAGTGGTGACCTTGTGACATGCAGCTCCTTCTCTGCTCTGATCAGAGGGAAACCCTGAATACTGCTCTGTAGTAAATGAGTGAAATGATATGTAAAGGCTGTGAAATGTATTTTGTCCTACAAAAGCAGAACTTGAAATCTATGCACACACATGTGAAAATAATAATAATCTTAAATAATGTGTGGAATTTGTGGTTGTGTGTGTGTCTCCTGGGGTCTGGAGTGTGTGGTTGTGTGTGTGTCTCCTGGGGTCTGGAGTGTGTGGTTGTGTGTGTGTTTGTGTTATCTCCTGAGGCCTCTGTACAGATGTGAACTGGCAGTGCGTGTGCATATATAGTGTCATCTGTTCTGAAGCATGTTTCACATTTAGGTCACTGCTCGCCTCCCATTTATCAGACCACAGAGGGGCAGGAGAGAGAGCCACGCGGTGAACTGGAGTTATGCCATTCTCCATATGGAGGAGAACAAAGAATGGTTTTTCTTATGCAGTATGTGGTATTGTGGTCTACAGTCCACATTAAGTGGCAGAAGTGAGCACTAATACTGACAGTCTGTGAAGAGTTTCTGTTATGCATCAACATCTGTCTCAAATTCAAGTGTGGTTTATGTGTTTACAATGTGCTTTTTGTGTTGTTTGCAATGATCTTTGTTGGGTTGCTGGTCATCTGCATCTGCTGAAGATCAAGACTGACTGTACTGTTTCCAGCCCAACTCATGGGCTGGATCTACAACCTCAATCCTGGATCTATAGCCTCATTCCTGGATTTATATCCTCAGCCTTCAATTCCATCTCCATAGTTTCCATGTTCTCCCCGTGTCTGCATAGGTTCCCCCTAACACCAAAAACATGTATAATATACTGTAGGTGAAGGTTGAACAGGTGTGTGTTTGTTAGTGTGGGACAGATACAATCTGGTGTATTTACAGCTCCTGCTGTTCATGAATACACCCTGTTCCATCCAAATAAATACAAGTACCAACTCACAATGGTGGTGGCTCATGGTGAACATTATGGGTGTGTGAGGAGCCAGGAGAGAGCAATGGTGCTTCTGGTGTAAACGTATAAAGATTCTCTTGTAAAACAACAAGGAAACTATATTGTCTAAAACAGTCAAACGCTGTGAAAAGTCAATGTGACATCACTGACCCGACCAGGATGCCTCTGGGAGGACTGGGAAGCTGCTGGTGTGGAGCCATGGCTCGAGAGTGGCCTTTCTGTTCCCCATTCACCTGAACAAACAGACTCTGGTTTAGGTCAAAACTTTTGGATCTAAATGTTGTGGACGAGTCTCTTACCTTGAATCGCAGCAGCCACTGTGCACCGCCAGAGAGAGGGCAGGAGAGAAGGACACAGTTTAGTTTGAGGTTGAATTAAAATCAGAGTACGTGTAGCAGGGATTATTTGAACCAAACTTTAATGGTGTAAAACATAATTCCATATGTCGCTCTGAAGTCTCTCTCCAGGAAGAGCAGAGACCGAGGAGAGGTTCACGTCTTCAGGATCAGCGCTGGAGGGTTTTACCTGAGCTGCATGTTTTGAGGGTAACCCATAGACTGTATATTGATAGACAATGCTTACCCCAAGCTCAATAGAGACCAATAGGGAAGTGCTCATGGACAAAGTTTTTCCTCCAGCTCATTCTGGCTTCTATTGACTTACATTGAAAAGTAATTAACTCATCCATACAACTTTATACTGTAGTTCTTGCACTAGAATATACAACATTTTATACTTTTATATTGCACCAGGATCCACACTGTACATTCTGCCATGATTGCGCAGTATTGCACCTTGACTCCGTGGCCGATGTCGTCCAGGCCGCTGTAGTCGATGTTCTTCCTCACGTATCGCACCGGGCGCTCAGGGTTGGATGGAGCCACGATCTTGTGAGAGCGACACGTGTTTTTGTTGGTGGTCAGGATCCCGATCTCCCGCCGAGCCACCTTCTCTTTGTGGATGTCCACCGTCTGCAACACAACAGAGATCAGAGATAGTTCTGCACCTTATTAAAAAAAACACAAGAATGATCGCTGGAAGGTTATACTCCAGACCGGGAAGGTGAGCGTTGATGATATGTGCATCAGGCTAATCGTAGCTTTTGTTACTTAAAGGTACATAGGATTTTCACAAGTTTTAGGAAATAAATGCCCTCTACTCTTTTTTTAACAAAACTTTCTGGTCTTATTTGACGAGCATGTATCACCAGAATGATTGACAAAGGAGCCTGTTGCTACGGTTACTCCTCTGAGCGGCCATAGTGTCATGCAGAGTGTGTCTGGAGCTACCCAGGATGCCCTGCATTAGAGCCCTCATCCTTCTCTCCAGCACAGCTCCCACAGAGTCCACACTTCTCCCCATCAAAGAGACACATTTCTTGATCAGCCTGTCGAGCCGGTTACTATCTCTCGAGGTCAGACTGCCCCCGACATGCGACCCCAAAGAACACGGCACTAGCTTCAACAGACTGGAAAAATATGTGCAACAATTGACTGCTCACATCGAAGGACCTCAGTCTACACAGAAAGAAAAGTCTGCTCTGACCTTTCTCATAGACAGCATTGGCCGGAGCTGACCAGTCCAGTCTGTGGTCCAGGTGGACTCCCAGATATTTGTAGGGCTTAACCACTTCGATGTTCTGTCCATTTACTGTGACCGGTCGATGGGAAGGGCTCCTGTGAAAGTTGATGATCATCTTCTTGGTCTTGGACGCATTGAGAATCAGTCCATTTCTCCCACGCCAGTCTGAGAAGGCAGCCACCACCTCCCTGTACTCTGCTTCATCCGCCCTTCACACATGCCACAACAGCGGTATCGGCCGAGTATACAGCAGCAGTGACTGAGAAAACAGGTTTTTTTTAATGCATTTTACCCGTGTGTGTGTGTCAGTGTTTTAATGTGTACGTGTGTCAATGTGTGTGTGTGTGTGTGTGTGTCTCTCTGTGTGTGTCTCTTTGCGAGGGTGCATAGGTGTGTGTATGTGTGTGTGTCGCCTCCAGAACAGCTGTGTGGACAGGAGTGTGATTATTTTCTCTAATCTCGACACTGATGTAAGACCATTATAATAACGTCGACCTGGACTCAGACAGACTCATGTTTGATATGATTAGAAGATAAATGCAGAGTAGAACACCTCTTCCACCAGAACCAGAGGGAGTAATATTGCGAGGCTCCAGATCTAGTTTGAGAAGTCTGCATGGTCCACAGATCCTCTGGGACATACAGTGCCTTGCCAAAGTATTCAGGCTTCAAACATAAAGATATAAAAATAAAAATAAATCTCATGAATCAACAACAAGTGGGACACAATCGTGAAGTGGAACGAAATGTATTGGATAATTTAAACTTTTTTAACAAATAAAAAACTGAAAAGTGGGGCGTGCAATATTATTCGGCCCCTTTACTTTCAGTGCAGCAAACTCACTCCAGAAGTTCAGTGAGGATCTTTGAATGATCCAATGTTGTCCTAAATGACTGATGATGATAAATAGAATGCACCTGTGTGTAATCAAGTCTCTGTATAAATGCACCTGCTCTTTGATAGTCTCAGGGTTCTGTTTAAAGCGCAGAGAGAACCATGAAGACAAAGGAACACACCAGGCAGGTCCGAGATACTGTTGTGGAGAAGTTTAATGCCGGATTTGGATACAAAAAGATTTCCCAAGCTTTAAACATCTTAAGGAGCACTGTGCAAGCAATTATATTGAAATGGAAGGAGTATCAGGCCACTGCAAATCTACCAAGACCCGGCCGTCCCTCCAAACTTTCATCTCAAACAAGGAGAAGACTGATCAGAGATGTAGCCGAGGCCCATGATCGCTCTGGATGAACTGCAGATAACTACAGCTGAGGTGGGAGAGACTGTCCATAGGACAACAATCAGTCGTGCACTGCACAAATCTGGCCTTTATGGAAGAGTGGCAAGAAGAAAGCCATTTCTCAAAGATGTCCATAAAAAGTCTCGTTTAAAGTTTGCGACAAGCCACCTGGGAGACACACCAAACATGTGGAAGAAGGTGCTCTGGTCAGATGAAACCAAAATCGAACTTTTTGGCCACAATGCAAAACGATATGTTTGGCGTAAAAGCAACACAGCTCATCACCCTGAACACACCATCCCCACTGTCAAACATGGTGGTGGCAGCATCATGGTTTGGGCCTGCTTTTCTTCAGCAGGGACAGGGAAGATGGCTAAAATTGATGGGAAGATGGATGGAGCCAAATACAGGACCTAACCTGTACTAACCCTAACCCTAACCTGACCTAACAAAACCGGTTGGAGTCTGCAAAAGACCTAAGACTGGGACGGAGATTTATCTTCCAACAGGACAATGATCCAAAACATAAAGCCAAATCTACAATGGAATGGTTCACAAATAGACGTATCCAGGTGTTAGAATGGCCAAGTCAAAGTCCAGACCTGAATCCAATCGAGAATCTGTGGAAAGAGCTGAAGACTGCTGTTCACAAACGCTCTCCATCCAACCTCACTGAGCTCGAGCTGTTTTGCAAGGAAGAATGGCCAAGAATTCCAGTCTCTGGATGTGCAAAAGTGATAGAGACATACCCCAAGCGACTTGCAGCTGTAATTGCAGCAAAAGGTGGCGATACAAAGTATTAGTGCAAGGGGGCCGAATAATATTGCACGCCCCACTTTTCAGTTTTTTATTTGTTAAAAAAGTTTAAATTATCCAATAAATTTCGTTCCACTTCACGATTCTGTCCTACTTGTTGTTGATTCTTGACAAAAAATAATGATTTTTATATCTTTATGTTTGAAGCCTGAAATGTGGCGAAATGTTGAAAGGTTCAAGGGGGCCGATTACTTTCGCAAGGCACTGTAGCAACACAGATACACTGCAACAAATGATCAAAAATGGGGTAATAAGTGCATAAATCAAGTGTTCTTTATCTTAATCTGAGCACATTCTGACTGTGTTAAAACAAGATTCTCCGATGGGACAAAACCATTCAGTCTTATTTCAAGAATTGTTTGTTTGACATTTTTTGTATCTTATTAAAACAAGATAATTTTCCTTGTCCCATTTGCAGATCTTGTTTTAAGGCAGCCAGAATGTGCATTAAGATATACAGTATTTTGCCAACAGTGTAGATGAGGAAGGTCATAACCAGGAAGGCAGCTGGACCAGACCACATCAGCACCAGTTTCCTTAGGTTCTGTGCAGATGAATTCTGTGGGGCTATGTCTTCAACCTGAGCCTCAGGCTGAGGTCAGTACCAAAGCTCCGGAAGACTGGTCCTCATGAAGACACTGGAGACTGGTCCTCATGAAGACACTGGAGACTGGTCCTCATGAAGACACTGGAGTGACTGGTCCTCATGAAGACAATGGAGAGACTGGTCCTCATGAAGACACTGGAGTGACTGGTCCTCATGAAGACAATGGAGAGACTGGTCCTCATGAAGACACTGGAGAGACTGGTCCTCATGAAGACACTGGAGAGACTGGTCATGAAGACAATGGAGAGACTGGTCCTCATGAAGACACTGGAGACTGGTCCTCATGAAGACACTGGAGAGACTGGTCCTCATGAAGACACTGGTCCTCATGAAGACACTGGAGAGACTGGTCCTCATGAAGACACTGGAGACTGGTCCTCATGAAGACACTGGAGAGACTGGTCCTGGGACACCTTCGCTCCACTCTGAGCTCAGCGATGGACTCGCTGCAGTTTGCGGACTGGCCGGGCATCGGAGTGAGGAATGCCATCATCTCCCTCCTCCACCGCTCCCACCTGGAGAAGCCCGTCTCCGCTATGAGGATCCTCTTCTTTGATTTCGCCTGCAGCTTCAACACCATCCAGCCGCAGCTTCACAGGGACAAGCTGCAGACAGCTGGAGTGGACTACAACCTGTCTGAGTGGATCCTGGACAGACCGCAGTTTGTGAGAACCAGGGACTTTGTGTCTGAGGTCCTGACCCGCAGTGTTGGGGCCCCCCAGAGGACCTTCCTCGCTCTGTTCCTCTTCATCCTCTACACCGCAGACTTCAGTTCTCTGACGACTCTGCCATCATCACACTCAACACTGAGGACGACAATGCAGAGTGCAGAGGAATAACACATGACTTTGTGGACTGGTGTCAGCGGAACCACCTCCTCATCAACAGATGAACCACCTCCTCATCAACAGATGAACCACCTCCTCATCAACAGATGAACCACCTCCTCATCAACAGATGAACCACCTCCTCATCAACAGATGAACCACCTCCTCATCAACAGATGAACCACATCCTCATCAACAGATGAACCACCTCCTCATCAACAAAAGAACCACCTCCTCATCAACAGATGAACCACCTCCTCATCAACAGATGAACCACATCCTCATCAACAGATGAACCACCTCCCCATCAACAAAAGAACCACCTCCTCATCAACAAAAGAACCACCTCCTCATCAACAGATGAACCACCTCCTCATCAACAGATTAACCACCTCCTCATCAACAGATTAACCACCTCCCCATCAACAAAAGAACCACCTCCTCATCAACAAAAGAACCACCTCCTCATCAACCGATTAACCACCTCCTCATCAACAGATGAACCACCTCCTCATCAACAGATTAACCACCTCCTCATCAACACGGGGAAGACCAATGAGATGGTGGTGGATTTCCTCAGATGTCACTCTGCCTCCAGCCCCAGTGAACATCCAGGGAAGGGACATTGAGAGAGTGGCCTGGGTACCGTTTGCGCTGGACCTGTGGTTGATTACACAGCCACAGTTTTTTGTATTATCGGGCCCACCCTCTTGTAGTTTTGAAGAGAATGTTGCAATCCCATGATGGCAATCTCACAGGAGTTGCTTGGGAAACCAAAGCAGTTCCATTATAAACGCTGGTACTTTCTCCTCTTCAGAACAAAATCAATGGCGAAACAAGCTGT
The DNA here is from genome assembly GCA_964034765.1 of Knipowitschia caucasica. Taxonomy (NCBI): domain Eukaryota; kingdom Metazoa; phylum Chordata; class Actinopteri; order Gobiiformes; family Gobiidae; genus Knipowitschia; species Knipowitschia caucasica. The sequence goes on along the minus strand of OZ035837.1, from coordinate 8,321,869 downwards.
TTGAGCTCATGAAATGTGTCTCTATGTGTAGGTTTATGTGACAGTTATAGACTCATTGTTTCATCACTCATTTCACTGTGATGCTGTGAATAAAGACACAGTTCTTGTTGGAAACATTTATTATTAACGTGTATTTGTGCACAAACAGCAAAACAATAAGTGATAAATATCTGAGACCAATGAACTATTGACAAGTGCAGGAGGAATGCAACAGACACAAACAGCTGCAAGTAAAGATTCAAACAAAGACACAAGAACAGTTCAAAAGAAACAACTGTACAGTTTTTTAAATGATCAAAATGCAACAAAATTCCAGCCCAGGCTCTAAGTCCTTAGCCCAAACTGCTTTTCCTTTGAAGCACAAAGCAATCTGCCACTCCATGCTTCTATCCAAAAAGTGCTGCTGGCTGTGTATTTAGAAAAACCTGAGGGTGCACGGGTCTTGCGTTCATCTTTGCGTTGGTCATGTGACGTCACCAGGGTCACCGAAAGCGCAGCGACTCGCAAATATATATAGGCCTTTAAGTACCTGGGTGTTCACCTCAACCACAAGCTGGACTGGACTCATAACACAGACGGGTCTTTTGGAGTGCAGGGCCATTCCTGAAGACCTTCTCCGACTCTGTGGTGGCATCAGCCTCTTGTACGTGTACGGTGTGGTCTGCTGGAGCAGCAGCATCACAGAGAGGGACAGGAAGAAGCTGGACAAGGTCATCAGGATCGCTCCACTTGGGGTCCTGGACAAACATCTATTCTGGCATCTATATAGCAGTCATGTCAAATCAGCTTCCACATTTTGCAAAATCTTTGCAGTTTCCATATACAGTCCATGTTTGTGACCTGTGACCTTTGAGCTGTGACCTCTGACCTGTGAGATGTGGTTGACGGAGCTCTCCATGCGCCGCAGCTGTGAGGCCTGGATGTCCATCATTTGCAGCAGGTTGTTAGCCAAAGTGTTGATGAGATACGCCACACTAGCTAACGACTGTGTGGTGTAGCACTTTGTCTCCTCCAGGGCGCGCTCTTTGTCTGCCGCCTGCAAACACAAACACACACACATATGCACACATATTTGAGTTTGAATGTCATTCAATGTCACTCAAACACCTCATTCCAACACCATTCCACCATGGATCTATTATAATAACTGGATAGGGTATTACTAGCTTGGAGCTGAAGGACCCTCCTGCTCCGGGGATTCTCGCGGTACTGCAGACTAAACCAGACTAAATTCACGAGGGCTACCCAGAAATTTTCCCCACAGAACTCAATGTAAACTAAAACAGCTCAACCACAGCTAACAGAGAACCTACAGCTTTTCATTTTGTGGGGATTTTGGTTTCCCTTGTCATCCAGAACTTTTTTTCTTCTTAAATCCGTCAATTCTCTTTAAATCCACACTTTACTGCCACAAACTCTGCTCGTTTGGCTCCGCTCTATGTCCCGCTCTGATCAGCAGCTCTGATTGGTCAGAGCGCGGCCGAGCCCCTCTGTGCACGTGCATGAGAGCCACACACGCGTATTTGGCGCAACCCATCATGGGAGATCATCCACTGCGCAGAACTGGGAGGACCAAATATAGTCCTACTGAGCACATGTGCTACTGAGCACAAACCATTCATTTGAATATGGTGCCACCTTGGATCATCGGGGCTTGATTTTGCATGTTCTCCCTGTGTCCGCTCTGGATTCCCCTACTACTAAAGACATACACACTGGGTTCAATCCTCCAGCTAGTCCTAACCAAGCCGAGCATCAACATCTGGAGATGGGTTCCCGGGCGCTGTTTTTCCGGGCCCACTGCTCCTGACGTAAGCCTTAGTGGCATCAGGATGGGTCAAATGCACATTTACATTTACTTTTATTATATCTACTTGATACATGTGGTATGAACTCAAATGTTATCAACAGCTGTATTCGAAAGACTGCAGCTCTAGTCCTGACTAGAAACAGGACGTACCATCACATCAGTCCTGGTCTCAGGACTCTGTTTGTTACAAGTCTCTCCATGACCTCTCACCAAAGTACATCTGGGACATCTTAGTGCAATATGAACTAACTGGGACTCTGAGGAGAACAGGGACTGGCCTTCTGCTGGGACTCTGAGGAGCACAGGGACTGGTCTTCTGCTGGGACTCTGAAGAGCACAGGGACTGGCCTTCTGCTGGGACTCTGAGGAGCACAGGGACTGGCCTTCTGCTGGGACTCTGAGGAGCACAGGGACAGGTCTTCTGCTGGGACTCTGAAGAGCACAGGGACTGGCCTTCTGCTGGGACTCTGAGGAGCACAGGGACTGGCCTTCTGCTGGGACTCTGAGGAGCACAGGGACTGGCCTTCTGCTGGGACTCTGAGGAGCACAGGGACTGGCCTTCTGCTGGGACTCTGAGGAGCACAGGGACTGGCCTTCTGCTGGGACTCTGAGGAGCACAGGGACTGGTCTTCTGCTGGGACTCTGAAGAGCACAGGGACTGGCCTTCTGGTGGGACCACTCTTATCTGGTCTCATTCAGACAGATCTGTGCTGACGTCTCCATGGCGACCGCAGCCATGTGCCTGGAGTAAAACCACGTGGTGCGCTTGCTTTGCTGCACATGTGCTGCTGACGGAGCACTCGGGCGGGAGGAGACAAAAGTAGGTCACGCTCAGGCTCTAACACTACAGCAGGCACTACACATGGAACCCTACACATACGCTTTAAAACTGATCCCCGACAAGAATGACCTATCGCAAGTTATTGATGGCCCATTGATCTGGTATTCTCAAACAGGCCAAATAGAATCACTGAACCCTACAACATGATTACAGGCCAATCATATCATAAGTTCATTCTGCAATTAAGGAAAAAAACTGTCAAGGCCATAAGTCAGTGAATTCTTTTGAGAGGTTAAAAATACTTAAAACTTAAATCAATAATTTAAAAATGGTACTGATCAACATCAATTGGTCAGGTCTTATCTAGCAAGATGTTTTGAACAATATTGGTGAGATATTCATAAAAAAAACATTCAAGATACTATAAGCCACTTGCAGAAAAAGATAAAAACCTGTCCCCAGAAAAAGCATCTGCCATGGCTGAATGAAGAGATTTGGTCCCTGACAAAACAATGTGAGCACGCACTTAAAACCTACTTAATAATAACAACATACAGACTTTCCTTTGTCACACTAAGAAACAAAGTCACAACAATAATCAGGACAGCTAAAGTTAACTTTATTTATCAAGACCATTAAGTGCCAGGAGTAATGCAAAACAAGTTTGGACCATGGATCTAAAATATCTGGATAGAGTATTGCTTATTGCTGTCCCACCCGGGCCACGGGCACAGGGGGCGCCCGTGGTACTGCAGACCAAATTCACGAGGGCTACCCAGAAAAAGGTTCCATAGAACTCAATGTAAATTATAACAGCACGACCTCAGCTGACAGAGGTCATCCTGAACTTTATTTCTTGTTAAATCCCTCAGTTTTCTTTAAATCTACACAGAGCTCCGCTCTGATTGGTTGGAACGCGGCAGAGTCACTCTGTGCAAGTACGTGAGAGCCACACACGGGTATTTGGCGCAATGCATCATGGGAGGTCATCCACTGCGCAGAACCGAGAGGACCAAACAAAATATGGGCGAGTTCCGCTAATCTGTCGGTCCCCTATAGGTCCCATGCGCTACTGAGCAGAAGCCATTGATTTGAATAGGGCGCCATCTTGGATCACCGGGGCTTGGTTTAGACACAAATAAAAGAGATAACGGGAAACTTGCCCACCAATGGCAACATAAATGAAATAAAAAGTCAAAATGAAATAATTACTGAGCCACCAGTAATGGCAAACACATTTAACTCATACTTAATTGACTCATGAAGTATCTTCAGCACAGTTAGACATAGTCTCCTCAGTCATGTCGACGAATGTATACACTTGACTTGAGCCCTGTACCACAATCTCAAATAGACAACAGAATTAGGGGTCTAAAAAACTCCCAAAGCCCAAGATGTTTATCAAAACAGTAGGAATCACTCTCATCCATAACAATATCGTAAATGAGTCACTGAGCTCAGGTAAATTTCCACACTTTTGTAAAATCTCAGCAGTGTACGCAAACAAGCAACTACAGCGCCATCGGCACACCGCCTGCTGTTTCAAAGATACTCAAAAAGTGTGTTACACATCTGACCTGTCGTCCATTTCATCTGCACCAAATGTATTTTGTCTTTAGGAAAAATGACTCCAAAAGCTGAATCTGAAAATCGATAAAGGAGGTATTGTCGAAGCTGTTGTCCTGGACCATTGACACTGTCAATTCCCAAAATGTTAGATTTTTTTCTTTAACCTTTTGACACACACTCTAATACTGGCTGGAAACAGATTCACCATCAGAAAAAACAACCTGGGACTACCTGAAGGTTCGTACCCACTATTCAGCCTGTGACCCGAAAGCTGCTAACCCAACGTACTGTGTGTCTGCGTGTCTGTGTGTCTGCGTGCCTGCGTGCGTGTGTGTGTGTGTGTGTGTGTGTCTGCATGTGTGTGTGTGTCCGTGTCTGTGTGCGTGCGTGTGTGCGCGCGTGCGTGCGTGTGTGTGTGTGTGTGTGTGTGTGTGTGTGTGTGTGTGTGTATTCACTGTTATGCGTTTTGTTGGAGGGTATTATATATAGGGTTCTGATTGTTTTTCATTTGTAGTATGTGTCTGAATGGATGGGAGGGGATTGGATTAAATATTTTTGATTCGACCAATCCTTTTTCAAACCATGCACAGGTTTTCTTGTTTTCTAAATAACTGTCGGTTTCTTGCGCATGTTTGAAATAAATAAACAAATGGAAAAATATGAATGACAAACCACTGAAGACAGTGAAAATGCAGTTGTACTCACAAATGGAACACCAACTTAACAACTTTAAGTTCTTAGGAGTCACTCTTGACTCACAACTTAACTTTAAACAGCAGCGAAGAGGGTCACCAACAAAGTGAAATTTAGCCTCTCAAACTTCAGACACATAAGAGACGACCTGACGTTGGAGGCGCCAGACTTTACTTCAAGGATTGTCTCTTCTATGACATGACATCGGCGGCTGCAGGTATCAGAATCAATCATTTTTATTGCCATGTAACTAACAGGAAGTCACAGACTAGGAAATTGCTTTGTCTCTCGGTGCAAGCAAAGTCAAAAGTACAAAAGAATAATAAAAAGCATTATAAAACATTTCTAAACATCTAAAGTGGCTTTATAAAGGGCAGTAAAGTGGCTTTATAAAGGGCAGTAAAGTGACTTTAAAAAGGGCAGTAAAGTGACTTTATAAAGGGCAGTAAAGTGGCTTTATAAAGGGCAGTAAAGTGACTTTAAAAAGGGCAGTAAAGTGACTTTATAAAGGGCAGTAAAGCGACTTTAAAAAGGGCAGTAAAGTGACTTTATAGAGGACAGTAAAGTGGCTTTATAAAGGGCAGTAAAGTGACTTTAAAGAGGGCAGTAAAGTGACTTTATAAAGGGCAGTAAAGTGGCTTTATAAAGGGCAGTAAAGTGACTTTAAAAAGGGCAGTAAAGTGACTTTATAGAGGACAGTAAAGTGGCTTTATAAAGGGCAGTAAAGTGACTTTATAAAGGGCAGTAAAGTGGCTTTATAAAGGGCAGTAAAGTGACTTTAAAAAGGGCATATTTACAAGATCCTACATCCTCGTGCACTTGTCCCACTGCAGAATTCTGTTTAGAAAAATCTAAACCGAATTACAAGAGTTCTTGGGGTGACTATTATTCCCCCGAGATTATTATTCTCTGTCACACCTCACAGACCTGGAACAAAATCCCAAACTCTGTACCTGAGCTGTCAACACTCAACTCTTTCACCAACTGAAGTCATGGCTCCGGGTTCTAAGCTGCCAACACAGCTGACCAGTGAATGGACATATGCAATGGACATGTGCAATGGACATGTGCAATAGACATGTGCAATAGACATGTGCAATAGACATGTGCAATGGACATGTGCAATAGACATGTGCAATAGACATGTGCAATAGACATGTGCAATGGACATGTGCAATGGACATGTGCAATAGACATGTGCAATGGACATGTGCAATAGACATGTGCAATGGACATGTGCAATAGACATGTGCAATGGACATGTGCAATAGACATGTGCAATGGACGTGTGCAATAGACATGTGCAATGGACGCGTGCAATAGACTTGTGCAATAGACGTGCAATGGACATGTGCAATAGACATGTGCAATGGACGTGTGCAATAGACATGTGCAATGGACGTGTGCCATAGACCTATGCAATAGACATGTGCAATAGACATGTGCAATGGACATGTGCAATGGACGTGTGCAATAGACATGTGCAATAGACATGTGCAATGGACATATGCAATAGACATGTGCAATAGACATGTGCAATGGACATGTGCAATGGACGTGTGCAATAGACATGTGCAATGGAAATGTTCATCCATTTCACAGATGTGCGCTTCTCTCACCAAGACGCAATCTAGAGCTCATACTTTCCAAGGAAACAGACTTCATTTAGAAGGACACTACACTGCTGCACTCTACGCTACGCTACTCTACACTACTCTACTCTACTCTACACTACGCTACTCTACACTACTCTACTCTACTCTACACTACGCTACTCTACACTACTCTACTCTACTCTACACTACTCTACACTGCTCTACTCTACTCTACTCTACACTACTCTACTCTACTCTACACTACGCTGCTCTACTCTACACTACTCTACACTACACTACTCTACACTACTCGAGGGTAGAGTATTGTAGTGTAGAGTAGGAAAAGAGACCATAGTTACACAAGCCTTTGCAGAATGACCTTTTTAACTATGATTCAGTCTGAGTGTATGAGGCTTGGGGTCATGTGGCTGGAGACTATAAGTTTCATTGTCAACACAAATAAACTCTTGCTAACACACACAAACACACACACACACACACACACACACATACACACACACACACACACACACACACACACACACACACACACACATACACACACACACCCACACCCACACACACACACACACACAAAGCACAGACTAAACATGGCCACATTAGTTCTATATTTACACCAATCAAATGAGGCGAAACACACGCTCCACTTCCTGCGTCCCACATTTCTGAGGCAGCAGATTACTCTGAGAAGGTTGTGAATATTCTGATGTGAAAGATGTTGTAATTCTGGGATTAAACATATGACGGCAGGATGTCTGAGGTCGTTCTCTGACCTACATTTGGTTTGTACCAAGTTGTCTGTGGTAATTACACACCAATATCATTGTTTATATACAGTGCATTAGTGTTCAGGTGGTATCCTCTTTGTATAATTATTATTATTATTAGCATTATTATTGTTATTGTTTGAATGTTTTACTTCAACTTTCACACACATGCAGGCACATTGTAAATTCCGGACATTGTTGCTTTTTTTCTAGTTCTTTGAACCTTGCGGTTTATAGAGACGTTGAAAATGTTTTATAACATAGTTCCATCTAAGTTTAGTTTGAAAATTAGGTACACCAGCTTTAAGCCCTGCAAGAAGCTTTTAAGACATGGAAAATATACAGATATATTTAGACGGTTTTCTTTGCGGCGGAATTACAAATCTGAGTGTGAACAGGTGCCAGGCGCAGACACCCACACTGTCTCCACACTCCTCCAGTCTGAAAATAACATTCTGTCAACATTCAGAGGAAAACCATCAGAAGAATTCATCTAAACGTGCACTGTCTTTATAGAGATTATCTTGTGCTATGTGCTCCTCATTCCTACTGTAACTGGTGATGCAACACTGACATTTCCCTGAGGGACGAAAAAAGAATCCCGTCATCTTAATTACAAGACTCTTGCTGGATAAACAATTTACAGGCATCTTTAAATGTAACTTCCTCTAGAGAGAGAAAGTAGAAGACCTCCATAGGACCAGGAGCGCGCACACGCGTACACACGCATGTGCACGCACACGCGTACACACGCATGCGCATGCACACACGCACACACGCGCTTTACAATTGATGGTAATTTCCTTTCACTCCACACAATGGCTCCAAACACACTGTTGCCTCCAACCATCACCATCAATCACACACTCATTACATTCAGAAACATTGAACCTGTTTTTTCGTAACAGGGCAAACCGGAGCACCCGGAGGAAACCAGAGCAGACACAGAGATAATATGCAAATTCCACTCAGAAAGGCCATGTCTGGATCGAACCCAGGACCTTCTTCTTGCTGTGAAGCTAAACCGTAATATGTATTGGAAATATGAGCAACACATTCCTTGGCACATTTGAATTATCAAGCATAATATTAATTATCAAAGAAACGTGTGATACAACACACACAAACACACACGGGAGATACACGCACGCAAACGCACACACACCTGCACATAGTTGGTTTCGCAGTAGTCCGCCACGCGCTCCAGGTTGGTGAAGCTGTCCAGCAGAGCCCGGCGCCCCGCGGGGATCTCCTCCTCCAGCAGCATCTGTAACTCCGCCATGGTCCCTTTGGGTCTGGGTTTGGGTCTTGGGTCTGTCTCTGACTCTGTCTCTGTGTGTTTAGCTCATGTTTCTGGGTCTGGGTCTAGGTCTTGGTCTGGGAGGCAGGCGTGTGTGATGGACCGGAGCGCGGGTCAAGCCTCTGATGTGACTGTGCGTCTGAGCGCGTGCGTCAGCGTCATCTGCTCCGTCACCACTGATGATGTTAAAATTGGCTGCTGTTATGTTCGGCAGTGCAATAGAACGCTAAAGAAGAATTATTGAAAAAGAAAATGTCCAAATGTTTTCCCAGATCATTATTGTTTGGAACCATGCCTCCGGGTCTGCACCCTGGGGCATGTCTCACCGAGAAGGGACCAGGGGAAGACCCAGGACAGAGTGTCTCTCAGCTGGGAACACCTCGGGAGATGAGCTGGAGGAAGTGTCTCAGGATCTCCGCTCAGAGAAAATGAATGGATGTTTAGATGCAGATGATCAGAATCAGAATTCTTTAGACTGCAAAGTGGAAATATGTATAAGGCATATATAAATGCTATAAAATCTATACACGTGCACTAAGTTCACACAATAGACCTTTATGAACCTTATGCTAGTAAATTATAGTTATTTGAAATTACTTAACAGTTCATAATTAAATATATTTACTAAATTTAATGGGCTGAAAAAAATCTTTATTTCTGAAAAAACAGCATAGAACAAATATAGAACCGTAAACATATCAACACTCATTGTTAATGAGGGACGATATTGACCCATGATCGAGGCCTTTTCCTCCAGCTGCAGTGATGGAGCTGTTTCACTTCAGAAACCAAAAAACAGTTTGAGTGAAGCTTCTCCTTCACAGCAGCACCACCGTGTGGCCAGTCACTGTAATCACATCACAAACCACCAACAGTGGTGATCAACATTCTCTGCTCCTGAACCATGGACCCACTCCAGAATAACTCAGTTTAAAGTCAGACACTTTGGATGAAAATAATGCAATTATGCTGCTTCGGTACTTTTGATAATATGATTTTCTGATTTCCCACTTCTCCACCGACTCCCACTGATGACTGCTGTCGTTGTGTCCTTAGGCAAGACACTTAACCCCACTTTGCCCAAAGCCCCCGCTGAAAGATCAAGGCTATGCTCACACTCAGAGAGCAGCCGTCCTCCTGTGGACTCATCACCTGCAGAGGGTCAGTGAGGGGCTGGTGCTATGAGACTTGGGTGGCATCTCTGATTGCCACCCCCCTGACCCAGATATGGATTAAAGGGTAGAAAATGGATGGATGGATGGATGGATTTTCTGAGTATCTTATTAACAACATTCTAAAGCTAGCGTGCACAGCAACAGCTGCTTCCTGCAGAGAGTGAAAACAAACCTGTTATTATCACTGCTTCTGGTGAGTCACAGATCACATGCTTTAAAGACAATAATCTGAGGATCTGTTCAAAGATAAATGCAGCATCTGCAGCACAATGTTCTGACACATTTTGGATGTTTTAAAACATTTTGAAGAAGGTCAAAGCTGAAATGAAGCTGAAGCACAGATTCAGACTGAAAGACCGGCCCCGGCTCTCACCTGTCCAGGGCCTGTCAATCACACAGCGCGGGCAGCCCCTTGACAACTCACTGACAGCAAAGCGGGCAGTTTAAAAGCAGCCACTCCCCGATAATCAGCGCTTCCTGAAGCTCTTAACACCCACCACCTCCCCAGCGCCTCCTCGGCTCCTGGTTCCATACTTGGGTTTCCGCTCTGGCTCCTGCCCTGGTTCCTGCTCTGGCTCCCGCTCTGGCTCCTGCTCTGGCTCCTGACCTCATGTCTCCTGCTCTGGCTCCTGCCCTGGCTCCTGCTCCGCCACGCCCCATTCACACATGCTTCTAGCCACCACCAGTGCTTGACCCCGGGGGGCCTTAGATCATCTACAGCAGCAGACGATCTCCCCTCTGCAAGTGTCACTGCGTCAATGCGCCAATCCAATAAATCTTTTTCATGCATTAATGTTTCTGTCTTGGTCTCTTCAGATTGAATTCATCATTAATGCTGGAGCTGGTTCTTTTCCACTTGAATGTTTTGGTTTATCTCAGAGGCAGAAGCTGCTGGTGCCGTGGCAGTGTCTCCATCTCTCCATGCTTTGAAATCACCTGCAGTCTATTAAATCTTGTTCATGTCTCGTCTCTACCATCGGCAATAAAACATGTCTTCTGTCTGCAACACGACCCCTTGTCATTTTCTTCAAAACTCTGTGGAACGATCTGTCAAACTGGAACTGGGAGCTGATGGTTTTAATGGTTTAGCCACAAGATAAAAGTACATGTTAACAACATTGATCCTTCACAGAGAGGAGGAGCCTCTGCTGCTCCACTGTTGTAGCAGATATTAAAGCACTAATTTAATAATACGATACCAGCAGATTGCAGACCACTGTCTGTTTCGCCTCTAACCACGTTCCAACACAGTACCTAATACAGGACTAAATATGTGCGGCCATGGCATGTTATACCTGTTTATACTCAGCTATATTTCTCAGGAAAACAACCTTTTTGTTGCTTTATTCATTAAAAAAAAAAAAAAATACATTCACACCTTTACTTTTCCAGTGTTGTCCAATCATATCAATACTATGATAATAACTATAAACAATCTGTTTGAGGAATAGAATAGCCACGCCCATCTTCAATAAAACCGTCCTAATGAAGGTGAACACTTTTAGTCACTTTGCAAAAGAAGGCTATTAGGATTGTATCAAATGTTCACTATAGATATCATTCACACCCATTATTTTTAGACTTGGGACAACTCAAACTTCTTGACTTGATTCAATTTAAAACTGCTCAAATAATGTTTAGGGCATCGCAAAACTCCCTCCCACAGAGTTTGCAAACACTATTCCATGATAGAGATGCTCACCATCAGTATCAACTAAGAGGAAACAAACAACTATACTTACCTAAATTTAGAACGACTTTAAAATCAATGTGTATCTCCGTGTGTGGAGTTACTCTGTGGAACAGTCTATCTGATGAAATTAAAACGTGTCCAAACCTGATTCAATTTAAAAGAGTTTATAAAAAAGAAATAATGAAGAAGTACAAGGAGGAAAGAGATTGATGCCCCCAGCACTGAGCAGTTGGAGGAGAGAGGTGTATGGTCAGGGAGGGAGGGTTTGGGCCTGTGTGTGTGAGTGTGTGTGAGTGTGAGTGAGTTGTCTTGTCCCATACCATTGGTGGTAGATGTTGTGTTGTTCTTACTGTATGTACTACTGTACAGTAAACATTTGTATTATGTGTTTTTACCCAGCATGGTATTGTTTCCGTCTTATTGATTGATTGTCCTGTGAGTCTGGGTGAGGGGGGTTGGATTAATATAAGCATTTTGCTTCCTCCAACCCCTTTTTCAATCCCTGTACGTATTTTTGCTTTTGTTTTGTTTTCTGTAAATTTATGTGTGCAGGTTTTGAAATAAATATTTCATTCATTCATTCATTCAACAACATACAGTGACGCTAATGACACACGCCGAACAGAAGCTCATGTTCTCAGAGGAAGAAAGCTCACTGCCATGTTCCTCAACAGCATTAAGGCTTTACATTTATTCATTTCATTTCATTTCATCTTTAATTCAGACACACAAAGATAGCATGAAACACAAAAACAAAAACAGACAATAAAAATACAGACAAAAACAAACAAACACACAATATTTACAGAATTCTGTAAAGACAGTTTCTCCAATGGCTCCAGAGTTCAGAAGCCAAACACTGCTCTGTACATGAGAAGTAAAAACATTCATAATCTCATTTTATGAATTTAAAGATAACATTTCAGAGCCTCAGAGTGGGAACATTATTTATAACAGAGCTGGCACTGGTCCAGCGAGGGACTCTCAGACTGACTGCATCACTGTATTTATAATACCTGTTCTTACTACACCTGCACCACAGGGGGCAGTACAGAGCGGCCTTTTTGCACCACAAGGGGGAAGTACAGAGCGGTCTTACTGCACCTGCACCACACTTTCAAAGCACACTACTGTAATACAAATCTATATACAGTAACTAGTTTTCACACGTGTTTCTGGCCACGAGCCCATCTTTAGACATGTTTTCTAACAACATGAAAAGTGTATGCTGTGTTTTGATTTCAAATCAAACAGCTCTGTACTACCACAGGGGGCAACACAGAGCTGTGTGTTTGCCTGTCCATACAGCTGACAGTTCTGCTCATCCTTTCTGGTCCAGTGTTGCAGAAAACGCTCTTATAAAAGGATTTCTAGTACTTTTGAAAGCACACTGACAAGTGCCATTGGTCTGTATTTTTCCTTCTTTTCCTGTTGTATCCTTGATTGCCATGCATTAACGTACTGTACCAGTAAAACATGTGAAAAGTAGACTTATACAGACTTTAATTATAGTAGTGTGCTTTGAAAGTTAGGTACCCCAGCTTTACCTGAACTTGTATGAATACATTTCATTATTTACATATAAACATTTAAGTTTTGAACATCTACAGCAGAAGTTTTGGAGCAGCTTCAGATGCAGTGAACTCCAGGTCTGTACCCTTTAGGCCGGGACGTCCTGGTTTTCCTCTGTCCCTCGTGGATAACCGTCTACCTCCATCGTCACCAGGAAGTCTGCAAACAAAAGAACGTTTGGTTCATGATGGACAGAAGTTCAGGAATGTGAGAGGTTTCAGTTTAAACAGAAGTGTCTTCTATATAATGAACTGTCGTACAATGTGGCACAATGTCAAACGGTGAAACCATAACCCTCTCTCTGTCTCTGATGTGGCTCTGATGTGTCTCTGATGTGTCTCTGATGTGTCTCTGATGTGGCTCTGATGTGTTTCTGATGTGTCTCTGATGTGTCTCTGATGTGTCTCTGATGTGTCTCTGATGTGTCTCTGATGTGGCTCTGATGTGTGCAGTTTAACACAGTAATTGTAAAACATGTTATGCTTATTTGACCAAATATAACTCACAAATTGTAGTTTATAATTGTAGTATTAAAAAGATTCAGCTTGAAAAGGATTGGGAAAAAATATTGTGTAAACCATCTCTCAACTTCCCACATGCCCCATAGTTTGGGAACTCACACTCAGGACGTGACGCTAACATCATAATGACAGGTTTGTGAAGTTTGTGCTCAGAGCCTTTACCCTCAGTGTAGTCTATGTCTGGCCGGGTGGAGACCACAGCCCAGGCCAGTCCCACCAACAGCGCCACCACCAGGTTCACTACCACCCAGGGCCTGAGGATCTGCTGCTCTGAACCCGGAACCCTGAAAACACAACATCAGGACACGCTGTAGGAGAGCTCAGTAAAACCAGAGGGACTGGATTGGATTAGTGTAACCCGCACCTCGATACAGAATGTTTTTAATTCCTCTCAGTGCTCATAACTCTGTGGCCGATCTGTTCAAACTAATTATTATGTTTATTATGGAGCATGAGATGTTGATCATTGTCAGAGCTATGTCCGCTCTCTCAAGCCTGAACCAGCGGAACTTCAGCTCTGACTGCACACGCTAATCCGTCTGTCAATCTCTACTCCATCCTCTTTCACTGTAAACAAGACACTGCTTATGGAGCCCTCTGCTGGAGAAGTATGGTAACAGCATTATTCTCTTCCACTTTCTTCACCCGCTGTCCCATTGTCTGTTTCATGTTGATGATTCGACCTGTAACGTCGGTTTAGACTGCCTCACTCTCCTACGATGTAATGCAAACCTGTGCATGCGCGTCTCATGTGGAACTTTTATCTGTGATCTAATTGAAGGCGATTGCAAAGAAAGTTGTTTTCCTGCAGATATAAAACTGTCCACAGTGTCAAAGTCTGAGGAGTCGTCATACTTATAAAATAAAGTTAGATACAATAATGTTTTTTTAGTCAGTCAGTAACAGAATAGTGGTTTTGAGTCAGAGCTCTCACCACAGAGTAGTGTTGGCCGTAGGATACAGGTTTATGCGATCGCTGGTCATTTGTTGAGACAGGGACAGAATCAGAGCCACAAAGTACACTGGAAAAAAAACACAAGGAGACCTGAGAACTGTTATTCATAAACTATATCTAATCTGACAGAGATCAAGTTGTTTTTGTAAAGACTAATGTGCCAAACTATCAGTCTCTAAATACTGTACTGGACTTATTTAAATCCATTTATTCTCTGGTCTTCCACTGTGGATAAAACTATGTTACAAGCGAGTGACGTAGGCTGTTGTTTTCCCTGCAGCCGTTGTGATTGGATTAGCTCAACATCAGCCGGAATCAGAACCTCAGTTTAAGGCTTTTTGTTTCTTCTATACCAGACAATTGTAAGAGAGCGATGTTATGACCTTGTCTGGTCTAGAAGAACAAAATAACTTTATTCTACTAAGAGAACAAGATGTTCCTTCCTAAACTAGAACCTCGGCCATGTAGCGAGGGTAGATGCCACCTCTTGAGCTAGAGTTTCCCCTGCTAATGAAGGCATCTGATCACAATATTAACAACAGGATCTCAGAGAGCGACAGATCTTTTAGCTCAAAATGGTGAGTGTGACAAAAACGATTACAGAGCTAGAGGAATCTAGATTTAAAAGTAAGTCAATAGGAGCCAGAACGAGTTGGAGCAAAACCTAGTCCATGAGCACTTCCCTCTAATGGAGCCAGCAGATTAGCATTGTCCATCTATACCATATATGCCAAACCGCTCCTCAAAGGGCTGGTGTAGCTTCAGGTTTTAGTTCCAATGAGCAGGAGTACAGCAGACTACCCATTTCCTCACGTGAGTCCAGTTTTAAAAGGTATGTGTGATCAACATGGCCCCTCCTGCAGGAAAATGGTGAAAAAAACAAAAACAAAAACACATTTGTGCATGTTAGATTGATCCAGTCTGACAAATGGCTGAAAAAACGCGTCCATTGAAAAGTCCACTGTGACTAAAAAAAAAAAACAATCCTCCATCCATTGACAAATGATTGTAGCGTTGAGCCAAGAACCGACTTTTGGACCAACCTGTAAAGCTGTTTTTGAAAGGAAAAAAGGCGCCATGAGAATGCATTGGATAATTCTGTTTCCGGGCACTGGAGTTAACCTGAAGACCTGTGGAAATGGGTGGGGTCTGGTGTGTTCCTGTTCTGGCTAAAACCTGCAGCAACACTGGCCTTTCTGGAACCGGTTTGACAGCCCTGATCTATACAGTCTCGGATATAAAGTGACCTCCACAGAGATGGTTCCATCGGTTCACAAGTAGTCACTTACAGAAAGAGGCCAGAGCTGCAGGGTCCAGCGTCAGAAATCCTCTCAGAGCCATCGAGGCTTTGGCCAAATTTACCCTGTGACAAACACACGTCAGAAACTCAAATTACTGCTGCATTGGTGTGAGAAAATGTAGTGTTGTGTCACAGTTATCATGGCCCAAATGATCTCATAAAGAAGTTATATGAAAGTGAAAATGTAGATTCAATGGATACTTGAATACTTGATACTTGCAGGTGACACATTATTGTCTATTCTGGCTTTTTCATGTTTGTGAAATGACTTGTCATCTGGAAGTAGACTTTTTTTTCCCCACTGGGTTTGTAGAGTTGTTCCTCTGATGCAGTAGGATCTAACGACAGCGAAGGTCCAGGGCACTCAACGCATCAGCCCCCAATCCATTCACTCTCTCATTTACATTCATACCTGTTTTACATGTTTTTAGTGGTAGGGAAAACCGGAGCACCCGGAGGAAACCTACGCAGACACGGAGAGAACATGCAGACTCCACTCAGAAAGGCCCTGTTCCGACCGGGATTCGAACCCGGTCGGAAAAGGGTGTGTGTGTGTGTGTGTGTGTGTGTGTGTGCAGCAAGTGGCTATGCTAAATACAGGACATGTACTCATTCACCACACACATTATTGAGATGTGGGCTAAATATCAGAAGTTAAATTTCGCCCCTAGAGTCAAGTAAGACACACTGAGACATAATGGTTGGATTTTAAAGCTGCCATATTACACTTTTTGGCTTTTCTCTGCTGTAAACATCATAACAGTGCTACTTGGCCTTCATATACATGCCCAGAGTAGTTTTTTCACTACTGAGCTCGCCATCCGCAACCCCCAGGCCAGCTCTGCAGTGTGAGTGAAGCACACACACACGCTTTCCTTGCGGCCGATGGATCAACAGCAGCTCCTGCAGCTCCTTTTTCCTCAAAACTAATTTCTACCAGCAACCACACCGTCTGTCAATATGGTTATTAACGGTAGCATAAATAAAAAAATGTATATGCTACCGGTTGAATCCCGGTTGGAACAGGGCCTTTATACCCAGGTTACATATTTGTGTGTGTATGTGTGTGTATGAGGTTGTGTACCTGTCAAAGGCTGACACAGTGCTCAGGGCCAGCAGGAGGTAGAGCAGGGACTGAGCAGGATAAGCCAGAGCGTGGTACTGCTGCAGCAGGTTTGGCAGCGTGGTCATCTGCTCTCCAGCCAGAACATACACCACGATGATGTTCCACACAGAGAAGCCCGCCAGGAACCCGTTTGAAAAGAGACCCACCACTCTGAGCAAAGGCAGAGTCTGATGAGCAAGAGAGGCCTGAGGAGACCCGAGAGGCACCAGAGGAGGCCAGAGGAGACCAGACGAGACCAGAGGAGACTAGACGAGGCCAGAGGAGACCAGAGCAGAACAGAGGAGACCAGACGAGGCCAGACGAGGCCAAACAAGATCAGAAGAGACCAGACAAGGCCAGAGGAGACCAGAGGAGACCAGAGGAGACCAGGCAAGGCTAGAGGAGACCAGAGCATACCAGAGGAGACCAGAGGAGGCCAAAGGAGACTAGAGGAAAGGAGAGACGGCCAAAGGTGACCAGAGGAGGCCAGAGGAGATCAAAGGAGACCAGAGGAGGACACAAGAGAGTGAAAGCAGTGGTGTTTTTACGAGGATCACTCTGGACCAACATTGTCCAGAGTCCGATAACATCTTCATTCTCATTCAGGCTGTTTTGAGCTTAAAAATGAGGAATGACGCATCTATGTTGGTTCACATTTGACAGAGCTGAAGTTGGCAGAATGACAAATGTTTACTCCTCAGATAATTAGCGCTGTACAATCGCAAACAAATGTCTCAATGAGGTGTAACGCTAGTGGAGCTGAAGTTGGCTGGATGACTCCATGACTACAACCAAGGCAAAGGGCCAAATAAAAGTTAATGCTGGGCCGAGTTTGTGCAAGAATCCCTCAATGGGTGAACAATGAGGGAAAAGATGAAGAGATATTTTCTTCGTCCCACAGAGGGTTAAATGTCAGTGTTGCATCACCAGTTACAGAACAGTAGGAATGAGAACTGAGAAAACTACCAGAACATGAAATGCTTTGGTTGTTCTTGTACCTGAAGCCACTGTGGACTCTCAGGGCCACGTCCCTGGTGCTCCAGGCGGCTCGCGGGTCCAGGTAGTCCTCCATCAGGTCCGAGTGTCTCTGCTGCTCAGACTGGAACCGCCCTGAACCACAGCCACATGAGTCATGGCAAAACAAGGAGTATTTGGATGGAAGGGGTGGGGGGATGTGTTTGAACATGAGCGCACACTAGTGTATTTGCTCTAGAGTAATGATTAGGCGGTACTGACGGTGGCGCTCCACAAACACCCTCCCGGAGGCTTGGTTGTAGGTTTGGGCTGCGGAGAGCACAGGTGATAAGCGAGTGTCCACCTCCCCCTCTGGTAGAAGCTCAGTACTGCAACTGTCTGTGGTGCGAGCTTTCCTGAAAACAAAGCAATTCCATTTATTTTTGTATAGCCCTAAATCACAACAGTTATTATCTCAGAGGACTTTAGAAGCTTGCTGATTCACCAACACAAATCAGAAAATCAAACCGTTCAAAAAAACACATAGGCCAATGTCCATAAATGTTGTTGAATATGTTTTTTTTTTACTCTGGGTGTAGGCCTGCTGCACTAACTTATATTGTTAGTGTCTCAGGTCAAGTCCAGAATTGGAGTTTTTGTGGACCAAGGGGTATTGTCCTTTTACAGCGTCTCTAAAAATATGAGGCTGATCCACAGGGAACAGACCACCTTCACGCTGGGGTCTGGTTTCGTTACAATAGTGGAGCACATTTCCCTAAACTCAATAACTCAAATGTTCTTGACAGTCTGGATGTAATGTGTGCTGATTAAATAAATATTTACACAGTGAAATGTGAGGATTGCTAGTGAAGGGACAAATACCAATAGAACTCAAAGACAATGCACGTCCCTCTTTTGTTTGCTGAATTGGCAACGTTTATTCAATATGTTTTGACCAACTCCTCCATCCATATTTTGTGCTTGAAGAGAGATTGTTCCCAACTTCTATGGAGTTATAATCATGACTAACACCTGCCTTAAAACTGACAATACAGACTTTTACTGGGAAACATGTGACATCATCTACAGTTTCCTCCAGTTTAAAGAAGCTATACCCGATTTATTTTCTAATGAGTTCCTAAAAATGCTTATTACTACATACAAGTTGTATTATAATCCATAATTTAATTGAAAACTGGGGCTCATTGATTCAGCTGTGTATGAATTCAGGACGTTTAAAACTGCTGAGTAGAGACTTAACGTGACGCTGGCTCTCCTCCGAACGGGCGGTCGGCAATAGATCATATATGGAATCGGGACAAAACCGGAAGTAACAATCCTACTTTTGAATTAGTTTTAGACTAATAAGTCCTTAAGTGGTGACTGGTTAAGTTTTAGGCGTCTGAGTAAGATGGTTAGGGTCACAGGTCTGTCCAAACAGGCTGTAAAACAGCTGCAGTACATAAAAAATGCAGCAGCTCGAGTCCTGACAAGAACCAGGAAGTACGACCACATTAGTCCAGTCCTCAGGTCTCTGCACTGGCTTCCTGTGGCTCAGAGAATAGACTTTAAAACAGCTCTGCTTGTGTACAAGTCTCTCCATGGCCTCGCACCAAACTATATTAGTGACATGTTAGTCCCATATGAACCAGCCCGGACTCTGAGGAGCACAGGGACTGGACTCCTGTTAGTGCCCAGAGTCAGAACTAAACATGGGGAGGCTGTTTTTCAGATTCATGCTGCTAAAATCTGGAACAATCTTCCTGAAGATGTGAGACAGGCCTCCTCGCTGACAATGTTTAAAACCAGGTTAAAGACGGTTCTGTTTAGCTGTGCATACAACTGAGGGATTTTATATTTTTATCTTTCTTTTTAATGTTCTGGGATTATTTATGATTTTAATGCTTTCTTATTTTGTTCAGCACTTTGAATGAATTGTGCTATATAAATAAACTTGCCTTGCCCTTGCCTTGCCTTAAGGGTGGGTTGGGGTTATTTTATGGGAATGGCTGGTTAAGTTTAGGCATGAATTGGAAGTTTGTTGTATTTACTTCCGCTTCCGTCCCTATTCCGTATATGATCTAGTGCTGACCGCAAACAGGCTGCCTCCTCTAGCCTCTACAGCGCTGCTAAACACAGTAGCATGTTAGCATACGTGGCTATAACTCCTCTTGCTGTAACTGCAGACACAGCAAAACAGCCCAAACCACACAACAGTGAGGAAGAGAAGTGGGAACTAAAGCAAAAAAAATATCAAAGCAGAAATCCAGCCCAGGTGAACATAGCTAGCTTACATCGTATCCTCTGGAGATACCTAGTCTATGGGAGAGCCTTGCAGGACCGCCTCGGACTATCTATGCTCGGACTACATTCAGACGCAAAACTACCGGTAATCTTTCAGTTATATATTGTGTTAGCAGTGCGTTGCTTTTGTACCATTTCATCAGTGATTGTTGTACAGCTTACAAGAAGTTGCGCTAATGCTAATGTTAGTATATGTATCAGATCGCAAATAAAACTGTATGTGGCTCTCTGCTGTGGTCAGTTCCTTATTTCATCCAACACCACCGGACATACTGTGTTTTGGTTCTGTCCCTCTAGATTTCTCATGTGAGGAGTTTACACCAACTGTATAAATGTCTGATTCAAAACGAAGGTCATTTATTAAAACCATACCTTTTGAAATAACAAACTCATAAATCTGTTTCTTTATATGTGTTTGTCTCTGTATGGTTTAATTTGTCTGATGATTGTGAAGTGTTATATGTGTACCAGGAAAAAAATGTGTCAGAATATGTGACAAAGCCATATTGAGAATCTGTGGGCACCTCTTGCGTTTGGTCCTCTTGGTCACCGGGACAGACTCCTCCTCGGTCTGTTCTGCCATCTCTCCATTCGGAACGTCAGGCTCTGTCTCCAGATCTGAAACATTTACACCATATTTATATTCCGTCCATTAAAACACAATAAAGGCTCAGATCTGGGCCTTTACAGCAACAATTTTATACTGCGGGAGTCGACGTCAGCACTCGGCCCTACAGCCCGGTGTTTTTCAACCCGTGGACCGCGGCATGATGCAGTGAGTCTACTTGGTGCTTTTGTAAACTATCAACTACCCACTAAACATCCGACGTCCACTCAACCTCCAGATCACGTCAATATCGCGTCGGTCGGTCGTGACCTTTTATTTACGTCCAAACGACGTCTGTGCAAGGTGCGCATCTGGACGTAAAACAATGACCTCCCATAAACGTGGATATGACGTTCAATCCCGACCTCCCTTAGACGTCGAAAACAGGTCATCGGCTGACCGACGCAGTACGTCTTGATCTAGCAATAGAATATATAGGCTGTGAAGTGACCTCAGTGTACCTGACGGTAGTGTAGTGGTTAAGCAAATGTGTGCAGCCTTGGTTACGTGAGTTCGAGCCCACGTGTGTGTATTATTATCTTTACATATTTGTGTTGATTTTTAACGAACAATTTTTTTCTGTTTGGTTAAAGACTAATAAACACTCAACATAGGATTACGTAGTGGCTAATAATAAAACTTGTGAATGTATGCATTTGTTGTGCTAACAATCTCAAGTTTGCAAATAAGGGGTGAGCACTTGAGATTGTATGCAAATGCATGGGTTCACAAGTTTTATTATTAGCCACTACATAATCTTATGTTGAGTGTTTATTCGTTTTTAACCAAACATAAAAATTGTTCGCTAAAAAGTAAAAAGTCAAAAGTTTTCCGACGGGGATTTGAACCTGCGTCGTTGGAACTGAAGTCTCATTACGCAACCGCTACACCACGGCCAGGCATTTATCCAGACTACTGTGACAAAATAATACATAACACCCTAAACAACCGACGCACACTTATGCGCCGCGCGAGTATAACGGCTTTACAGCCTGACACGTGAGTCGCTCGGTCGAGGACCTGTTTTCCACGTCTAAACGACGTAAGGTGTGCATCTGGACGTAAAGCAATGCCTTCCCAGACGTTGATATGACGTTGAATCTGTACCTCTGTCGCTGCCCTGCTTTATTTACTTGGAATCACCCTCTCTAGTAAGTACACAGTCTGCACAGTTTTTAGATATAGATGTATCATTTCCACATTGAAAAGAGTTGGAGACAGAAAGTAAGTTGTTTTCTCACGTATACGTGGATTTTGTTAAGTATATTTTGTATATTATCTGTATTTTGAATTGCCAGTGCATGAATCTATTGAGAGTGAGGAGCTGACGTCATAGCACAGAGCCCCTCCCCGTCTCCGCCATGTTGGTAGGATCCCAGCGGCAAACACTTGTTGTTGTTAACTCGGTAGCAAAGGAGGTCGTCGCTATTTCTGTTTTCCATGCCTGGAGCTCATTGCTGTGTGAAAAACTGCTCCAGTACCTCACACAATAAGAAAGGAAAACGTAGGAACAACGGTTTACAATTTTTTAGGCCACCAAAATGGATACAACATCAGGGAGCGCAGGTGTCTGACCTGACGAAGAGATGCCGATGGCTTGGTTGGCTGCAATAAGAAGAAAGGACCTTACTTTCGATCTCACCCCCCAGTCGATGAGAGTGTGTTCTCTGCATTTTCACTCGGGTACGTCCTAAAATGTCTTTATGTTGTTTTTTTAAAGTTAAGAAGTGTAGGTTACCTAGCTGTTAATGTTGCAAACACTGAAGTGCATCTTAAGTTAGCTGCCTAGCTAACTATCTAACAAACTGTTGCCTCTATGAAAATGCTTAATGGCCAACCATTAATGTTAACTAAGAATATTTAAGTTTCTGCTCATTATCCTACCTTGTTGGTGGAATATGGGCACTCAAAGTGCGTTTGTCTCTTATGTTCTCTAAACCAGTGGTGCCCAAACTTTTTTTTTGTCTTGTGTTTCCACTACCCCCTGAGCCCTTTTATGAAACCATGAATAGCGTTACCTTCTTGTTTAATATTTCTTTAGATTCCAGATTGTTTAATAATCTTATTAATCTGATGTAAGTAAACCATTATATGAGATTGCTAAAAATAGTTGAGATTCTGTTCATGACATTATGCTACCTTGTTGCCAGTTTAAAGCATTGACTACATACATTATTCTGTTCTAGGTAAACCATCATATGAGATGTTGGAGAATCACCCTGACTGGACACCATCCTTGCGGTTAGGCCACAATAATGTTAAAGAAACAGATGGAGCGCGATATCAGCGGCAAGTAAAGCGCAGTACCCAGCATCTGGAGTAGAGCCCTGCACGGGCCTTTATCTGGGCCCGAGCCCGGCCCTGGCCCGAGGGGGTGGCGCCCCAGCCCGGCCCGGCCCGATATGGTTTCTCAATTTTCAGGCCCGAAACCCGCATCAAGCCCGCCTTTTTTTTTTTTTAACCTCCCATAACAATGTTTTAGCGTAGTATATAGTGCCGCGCACTGATATGAACG
Organism: Knipowitschia caucasica; assembly: GCA_964034765.1. Classification (NCBI taxonomy): domain Eukaryota; kingdom Metazoa; phylum Chordata; class Actinopteri; order Gobiiformes; family Gobiidae; genus Knipowitschia; species Knipowitschia caucasica. The sequence continues at coordinate 8,298,632 of OZ035837.1, read as the reverse complement.
CAGACTTAGCTAGAGGGCGGAGTTATACATGGTAGTGATGTGTTGCAATGAGTTCTGTGTGTGCGGAGGGGTGCGGAGTGAACGGCCGCATCTGTATGATGCCCAGATGCTGCAACACACCTGTAAGTAATGCTATGTGCCGTCAATGACAACACTACACAGAACAACAAACACTACAGCGTGATAGAACGCTATATTCAGTGGGTGCGTTCGTAAATCTATTCTGCCGCTCTGAAAATGAAGAGCCCGGCCCGTGTCCGAGGTCATTATGCGGTCATCGGCCCGAAGCCCGGCCCTCGGGCTGTCGGGCCGTCGGGGCCCTCGGGCCAAGGGCTCAAGTGCAGGGCTCTAATCTGGAGCAGTCATCACTCCCAGCCCCAAGCCCAGCAGCCCCCATCGCCAGCCCATCGCCCAGCAGCCCCCCATCGCCCAGCCCAAGCCCAGCAGCCCCCATCGCCGGCCCAGCCAGCAGCTGCCTCAAGGAAGGATGAGGAAGCTCTCACCCTTCCAGCTTGTCCTATTGACTGTAATGCGCCTCAGATTAGACCTTCCATCTCAGAATTCACGTTGAGAGGGTGATTGGTGTTGTGCGCAACAAATTCAAATTCTTACACTCAACTGTACCTGTGCATATGCTTCTCAAATGTGAGGGTGAAAACCTAATGCCTTTAGATAAGATTGTCACTGTTTGCTGTGCCTTAACGAACATGTGCAAAAGTGTTGTTTGAGTGCCTTGTTCATAACTTATGAACCAACCAGAACCCCTCATGTCATCTGGATCCGAGTCCAGAGTCAGAACCAGACACGGAGAAGCTGCATTCAGCTTCTATGCTCCACATGTCTGGAACAAACTCCCAGAAAGCCTCAGATCAGCTGAAACACTCAGTTTGTTTACATCCAGGTTAAAGACCCACCTGTTCTCAGCTGCTTTTGAATATTTTTTATTCTAATGTACAAATCTGCACGGCTTCTTTTAAGCTGGAATTACTTATCTGTTATCTTTTTCCTATGATTTTTTGTTTTTAAGTTAAAGTTTAAAATATGATATTGTTTTTCATATTTCAAACTATTTTTAACACATTAGAATTCTTAGGTTAGACTGTCCAACAAACTATGTGTTAAAAAAGGTTAAGATTCTTGAGTTTTAAAATAATAATTCAATTCTAAAATGTAAAGTTACTGTATATTTCACAATGGTTTATAAACTGCAAAAAGACAACAGTACTTAGTAAACTAAGTTTAAAAACAGGGAGATCAGCTTTAATATTTGGGACACTCCCATCATTTAGACACCTGTGATGTCATCAGTTGGAGTTGAGTTCAGGTGTGGGACCATGTGGGACCATGTGGGACCATAGGAGCACACAGATGTTACCTGCTGCAGAAAGAGAGTTTAATGTTCATGTATTGCTTTGTTTAATAAATGGATTTAATGTCTTCCCAGGTCTTCAATGTCAGAGACTTTCACTTCTTCTCACTGTGGCTGTTTAAATGAGCCACTACAGTCGTTATTTTTGTTATTGTTAGCTGCAAATATTAAATATCCATTCATCTGCTGGTAGCAAGCTAACTAGCGCTTGCAACTCTATTCAATTTCTTACTTTTTCTTATAAACATTAAAACCAGCCATATGATAATTAAAATACATTTACCTTTGCTAATGCAGTCATTTTTTTGTGAAATCCATAGAGTATAATTTCATGATTGTTGCAATAACTAATGTTCTATGTGTATTCCTAATGTGTCATGTGTGTTTGAGTCTTACAGGTGTCAGACTGTGTTGAAGGTGTTCAAAGGTAAGAATCACACTCTCACACATTGATTGTTGTTCTGTATTAATATGTTGTTTTTAGAATAAACCATTATTTGGTGTATTCTCTTTGAAAACATCTATCTTTTTCTCAGATTGTTCAGCAACTCACTCATGATGAGGGAAAAGAGCAACAAGGGGAAAATGCCCCCTCGGAAATGCAACATGTGTAGAGTAATACAGGGTAAGTAGCTTCAGGGCTCATTTGTCCATGTGCAAAACAAATGCACATTTGCAATTGTTTTTTACATGGAATTACTCCAATGACCAAAGCCTTATCCCAAGTTTCTCAGACGGAGTGTCTTCCAGTGTCTCGAGTTAGTGCAGTGCCAAGGTTTGTATCACATGGTGACGGATCGAGTGGTTTGAGGCATTAATAGAAAGTTATGTGTTGTTATGTCACTTTGCCACATTATGTTGAAACTAAACATGTTCCACATTTCCAGGTGCTGTGCTTGGACCTTGTGATGAGAGACTGAAGACCAAGAGAGGACACATGTTGGAACATCAACATTCAATAAATGCATTCTTCTGCCTTTCAGATTGTGTTTTTACATCTGGGGAACCTAGAGTGTAGCTTGTGCCTGTTTTAATACTGATCCAAACATAGGTGCTACAATCATGTTTTTTTACTTTGGCATGAACTGTTCAGTACAGTAGTGTTCATAACACTGTGCCCTGTGTGCTTTAACTTGTACTTTGATGTAGAGAAACATGATTTTTAATGCAGCTCCATTTGCAATAATGACTGATATCCTTCTACTACAGTTGTTCTAATGATTTTTGAATGCTGTGTTTATCGTTTATTGCCCAGAGTCAGAACTAAACATGATATAGCTGCATTTCAGATTCACAAGGCTAAAATCTGGAACGGTCTTCCTGGAAATGTGAGACAGGCTTCTTCTTTGACAATGTTAAAATCCAGGTTTAAAACACTTCTGTTTCTGCTTCAACTGAGAGATTTTTTAGGATTTTATTTGTATCTTTTTAATTTACTGTCAATATTTATAATTGTAATGCCTTGTTTGATTGTTTCTATCTTTTGTTCAGTGCTTTGAGTTTCCTTTTGTTTTGACTGTGCTATACAAATAAACTTGCCTTGCCTATTGCAAAAAGTATGTCTCGACTATTAAGTCATTCTACAGAGGTCAATAGGACTGTAAATGGACGTCATATAAACGTCAATATTTTGGTCATATAAGACGTCGAGAGGACGTCGGACCCGACTGGTTCTGTACCACATTACAACCTTGAATGAACGTCCAGATGACGTTGGAATTACGTTGTTTTGACATCTGCTTGCTTAGTGGGAACGACTGAAAACGAACGTCATATAAACGTCAATATTTTGGTCATATAAGACGTCGAGAGGACGTCGGACCCGACCGGTTCTGTACCACATTGCAACCTTGAATGAACGTCCAGATGACGTTGGAATTACGTTGTTTTGACATCTGCTTGCTTAGTGGGAACGACTGAAAACGAACGTCATATAAACGTCAATATTTTGGTCATATGAGACGTTGATAGGACGTCAGACCCGACCGGTTCCGTACCACATTCAAACCTTGAATTGACGTGCCATCAACGTAACATTTGGAGGTTGAGGTGACGTCGGGAAACGACGTCGAGAAAACTTTCATTCTGCACCCACCAGTGACCTATATTCTACGTCGGACAACGACGTTCAAATTACGTTGATTCAACGTCGGCTTGCTTAGTGGGTATCACCTGATAAAGAGCAGAGCTTCATGGATGTAACAGTTTCAGCTGGTGGAGTGTCTTGTGAGTTTTTATTGAAACAGGTGTACCACGGCTCAAAAAGGAGGAACACTGTTAAAGCCTAAGATAGATTTTCTGGGGATTTTAATGTTACTTGCCATCCTGAACCCTTTTCCTTATCCATAGGTTATCTATAAATCCACACTTTTGAGCCACAAACTCAGCTACCTCTGTGTCTCCCTGGTCTCTCTGTGGTCATTCTGTGGTCTCTTTCTCTCTCTGGCATGTGGTCTCTCTCTGGTCTCTCTCTGGTCTCTCTCTGGTCTCTGTCTGTTCTCTCTCTAGTCTCTCTCTAGTCTCTCTCTGGTCTCTCTCTGGTCTCTCTCTGGTCTCTCTCTGGTCTCTCTGTGGTCTCTCTGTGGTCTCTCTGTGGTCTCTCTGTGGTCTCTCTCTGTGGTTTCTCTGTGGTCTCTCTCTGGTCTCTCTGTGGTCTCTCTGTGGTCTCCCTCTGGTCTCTCTCTGGTCTTCCCATAGCCCTCAGTCCTACTCCTGCCCCTCAGTTTCCTCTGCAGCTGTATTTTACAACCAACAGGTTTGATATCCCTGGTCTCTCTCTGGTCTCTCTCTGGTCTCTCTCTGGTTTCTCTCTGGTCTCTCTGTGGTCTCTCTCTGGCCTATCCCTGGTCTCTCTCTGGTCTCTCTCTGGTTTCTCTCTAGTCTCTCTCTGGTCTCTCTCTGGTCTCTCTGTGGTCTCTCTCTGGTCTCTCTGTGGTTTCTCTGCGGTCTCTCTCTGGTCTCTCTGTGGTCACTCTGTGGTCTCTCTCTGGTCTCTCTGTGGTCTCTCTGTGGTCTCTCTCTGGTCTCTCTCTGGTCTCTCTGTGGCCTCTCTCTGGTCTCTCTCTGGTCTCTCTGTGGTCTCTCTGTGGTCTCTCTGTGGTCTCTCTCTGGTCTCTCTCTGGTCTCTCTCTGGTCTCTCTCTGGTCTCTCTCTGATCTCTCTCTGGTCTCTCTCTGGTCTCTCTGTGGCCTGTCTCTGGTCTCTCTCTGGTCTCTCCCTCGTCTCTCTCTGGTCTCTCTGTGGTCTCTCTCTGGTCTCTCTGTGGTCTCTCTCTGGTCTCTCTGTGGTCTCTCTGTGGTCTCTCTGTGGTCTCTCTCTGATCTCTCTCTGGTCTCTCTCTGGTCTCTCTGTGGCCTCTCTCTGGTCTCTCTGTGGTCTCTCTCTGGTCTCTCTCTGGTCTATCGGTGGTCTCTCTCTGGTCTCTCTGTGGCCTCTCTCTGGTCTCTCTGTGGTCTCTCTCTGGTCTCTCTGGTCTATCTGTGGCCTCTCTCTGGTCTCTCTCTGGTCTCTCTGTGGCCTCTTTCTGGTCTCTCTCTGGTCTCTCTCTGGTCTCTCTGTGGTCTCTCTCTGGTCTCTCTCTGGTCTCTCTGTGGCCTCTTTCTGGTCTCTCTCTGGTTTCTCTCTGGTCTTCCCGTAGCTCTCAGTTCTACCCCTGCCCCTCAGATTCCTCTGCAGCTCTATTTTACAGTGTATGCAGGGCTTTTGACAGCTGCAGAAGCTCAGATATACAAACAACAGGTTTGATATCTCTGTGATCACACTTCAGCTGTAGTGAGTGCAGGTGGTTAGAAAAGTGTATAAAGTGTAAGGGTTTTACAGCCCTAAAACAACTACTGAGAGGATGTATTTATTGAGGGTCACTTTTAGGACGTTACCCTGACATAAACAAAGGACCACTGTCTTCTGTCTGAAGAGGTAGCAGTAATTCTAATTTCCTGTCTTGGATTACATGATTTACTATCACTTTAGGTTTATGGTTTCATGGTTTTATGGTAGGGGTAAGATTTATTTCATTTTTTGTTTAAGGCTGATTTTACCCGGAAAACACAATTTTCGAGAATATTGCAAACTTGGTATTTACTGCAGGTTTTTACTTTGGGACAAAATGCTGAGATTTCAGTCCCATTTTAAACTACAGTATTTGTTACCGATGGTGGGTGTCCTCTTCTTCTTCTTCTTTTTGAGTGGCGCAGAGTCATATGGTTCTGGGTTAAAACACACAGAGCCTTGAGAGTTCTTCCTGTTCTTGACCTCCTCCATCTCCACAGCAACTGAAGACGAACGGACAAAAATCGGTTCTTCATCCCTTCATTATATTTTATGCCACCATCCTTTCCCAGAGTCTGAACGTCCACACCATCTGATATCAAGTCATAACAGTCCAGGATCAGTTTTACAATCTGATCCTGATAATAACCATCAAACGTGTCCTATTCCTCCTTCTATTGACTTGTAACAGTAAACTTTTTGGTCTTAACTCTGAGCTCTCTGTGATCCTGGAGTTTCTATTTTTATAAGACATTTGTAATTGTCTTTGTAAATGTAGTCTTTGTAAATGGATCGGTTTTAGCAACACGTCTGCTTGTGTTACGCCGCAAAGCTAAAGTCAATGAAAAAAATCCTATTTATGTAGATTTCAGAAATGTCTCCATAAACCTGTTTTTTACAAATGATTATCATTAGGGGTTTGCATAAAAATCCGTTGTATAATGGTTAGCCTGGGTTTAGTGAATTCAGGGAAGACTCAAGGACAAGGTTGGCCTCTGTGATATAAGTTACATTTTGAGGAACAACATGTCTCTCTCTTATCCGAACAAGGCCTGAGACACAAAACTAGACTAGACCAGACCCAGACGAGGGCCTCAGTCGGTCTCACCATATGACGTCATCGGACATTTTGATAAAAGTGTTGGTGGGACATTTTGTCAGCAGTCTGAGCAGCGATAGATAGACAGAGGACATCGCAGAACGCCTGGATGTTCTCAGTACATTTTCAGGCCTGGAAGGGACAGTTAAAATGGCTCAGCTTAGGGTTAGTTATAGGGAATTAATAGCTCTGAGAGTTTTGTACCAATATTTAATTGTAAAGATAAATAAATATTATTCTAGTTTTAACTCTTGAATGCATGGTCTTATTTCTGTATCAAATTCGAACACGTCCGTCATTTTTTTTGACAATAATATAAGGAAAGTGGCTCCTCCAGCTTATGTTCATATCAAACACTAGTGGTCAGTCCACTCCTGACATACGGACTATGCTCTTAACTCGAACCAACCTTTACCTTCTTAACCCTCGTCAAAACCAAAACCATGGAGAACCCCCAGCCCTAACCTTCACCCTGACCTCTAATCTTACCTCAATTCAATAAATTTTTTGCTCTGCCCTAAATCAGAAGATAAGTTATCTCAGAAGACTTCACACGGAAAAGTGAGAAACCTCAGGAAGGCCCACGTGGCAACGGATCATAACCCATTTAAACAGTAACCTTGGCAAAAACTTTAACAGGGATCCTGACTGTTGTTTCCCTTATTCCCTAACCCTATTCAACATTAGGCCTGGGGACCAAATGAGGGCCCCCAAAAATCAGATCAACCCACACCCCCTAGTTTGAAGATCTTTACTTTATATAGTTTTTATAGCAGCAGGTAAATTGTGGTAAAGCTACACATGTTAAACGGTTTACTTCTATCACTATTTGTATGCTCGGCCTCTGTCACATGTTTAGATCAGCTTTTTCAAACAGAAAAGTGACAAAGACAGGACCACCCTCACTCAGCCAATCAGCTCCTAGCCCAAAGCGTCAAATAGTGACTTACAGGGCTCTTCAATGCATAAGATACTCTGTTCTAATACGTTAAAGACGGCCTGTTGTGGTAGAATTAGCAGAGCACTGAATGTGGAAGATGGACACAGTCACAAAGCCAGAGCAGACCTTCTGCTGGAGGATCGTCTTGACTCGCTTCCTTCTTGGGTTTTTTCTTCTTGCCTTTGACGGTCGGCATTCTGCTTCTTTCTGCCGAAAAACAAAACACAAAAACATGAAAAGTCATTGACTTCATGCTACAGTGAAGTTGGAGAAATCTGTCAGAGTAATTGGTTTACGCCTGATCTGTCCCAAGACGCTAAAGAGGTCACTGTGCTAAAACAATGTGGACTGTTTTACCAGTGGCCTTCAGGACCAGTGAGACACACCTGGTATTCTCAGCTTTTACCATGTGAGAAACCTCTGACACATACAATCCAACCTGCAGTGAAGATCTAAAGTATTTGTATATAGCCCTAAATCACAACAGCAAACATCACGTGACTTTACAAAGTTGTTGATTCAACAACATCAGATCAGAGAATCAGTGTGAACACACAAATGCTATAATAACGAACACATAAGAGCCATTGGTCCATATGGAGAGCGAGATGACCACTTCTACAAACGGATGGAGGCCAAAAATAAATGCAAACACCAGAGATAGAAGTTCAGCTTTAAACAGGATTTTCAACAACAACAAAAGGGTTAGAACCACATGTTTCCTTTGATGCTCTTGTCCTCAAAGTGTCCTTCTCCATGACTTCATGCACTGACTTCATGGTGAATGTTTGATTCCATTGCTCATACACAAACTTAAAGAAGAAATATTATGAATTTATTGTAGCCATAAGAATTGTAATGAGTCTATTTGCTTTTTTATAGAATGTGAAACATTAACTCCAGTAGAAAATATATGGAGAGTATCAAGGATTTACCAACATGGTTAAAAACTCAAACACAAGAAAAATCCATGTTGCACATGTCACCTCTAAGAGAAACGATACTTCGGCACTAAAAACAAAACTTACTATTGATTCATTTTGGTTTAGTTTGATGTATTTTTGTTCTCCTTGGAGAGGAGATCAGGGGAAGACCCAGGACACAGAGGAACTGTGTCTCTCAGCTGGGAACGCCTCAGGATTCCCCCAGATGAGCTAGAGAAGTGTGTGGGGAGAGGGAAGTCTGTGTCTCTGCTCAGAATGCTGCCCCTGCGACCCGGCTATGGATGAAGTGAAAGAACATGGATGGATATATTCATTATCTTGTTAAGATATACTTTCTGTCTGTCATGTTGATGTATGTAGACCCTCTGCTCCCAGAGGGCCCATAGAGCGCCTTTGTACATGTTTTTAGTGGTATAGGGGAAACCGGAGCACCTGGAGGATACCTACACAGACACATAATTCAACACAGACATAGAGGTTTTAACTATTGATTTCCACCTGCTGCATGTGAAGTACTTTTGCTTTAGAATAATATTTACCAATAGAAAAGGTTTTATACAGTGTTTTACATAAATGTGAAAAGGTAAATTATGAAATGTTATGTGGGTAAGTAAATTCTGACAATTTTATCAAACATAAAAGTACATATAGGCACAGGATAATTGATGTTTTTTACAACCAATACCTATATCCTATTATAATGGAGCAGCCAAAGATAGTCACTACAATACCACAAGGTTTCGCAGAAAGAAATCTAGATCACTGTCATTTTTTCTTTTCGCCTTTAAAGCTCGGACTGACAAACCTTATCAACCAGGACCCTTAGACACACAATTACAACAATCCAAACCCGAGCAAAACACACTGGGATTCAAAATGTCTAACCATGAGTAAAAACGGCGATATAAGTTGTGAAGTCAAAGTGAAAGAACCTCTGAAGAGAACCTACCTGAGTTCTATTGTTTACAGTGGGTCAAGATGCAACTCCACACAATTCCACTTTAAAAACGAGAGAAAGAACATAAATGGCGTTTTCTCACTGTTCGGGTGCAGTCCCAGATAAAAGCAAATAGACCATAGTATTTAAGAATCATTTGTACAAGTGTCTGAATGTGAGGAGCTAACAGGAGCAGAGGCTTAAGGCTTACAAACAGCAGGTGCCTGAGCTCCTCTAATCTGATTGGCTGGTGAGGTCACATGTCACAGCGCTTTACATACGCTCCATATGTTAAAGGTTTCCACGAGATGTGACGCTATGGAGACTCCACGCCAAATAAGGCTCTGAGTGTGATGTCATAGTGATGTCATGGTGGTGCAATGATGTCATACTGGTACAGAACTGAGGCTGGAGCTTTTGGACAGAAGGGGCGGAGCTACATGTTTGAGCCGGAAGTTCCTGATATCAGCGTGGATGGAGCTAAAAACAACTCCCGGTCTGTGACTGAGGAGGAACAGTGTTGTAATGTGGATGAAGATGACGAGATCCTTTAATGGTCCCACTGTGGGGAAATGTCAGTGTTGCATCACCAGTTACAGAACAGCAGGAATGAGGAGCAAACAGAACAAGATAAATGAACAATAACTCTATAATAAAATAAGTAACATCTCTAAGATTAGCATAATAAAAAAAAACAATAACTCTATAATAAAATAAGTAACATCTCTAAGATTAGCATAATAAAAAACTAAGTAGAAAACCTCTAACTTTAGCACAATAAAGAAGCAAGTATATTCTAGTTCATAAATATATAGTTGTATGTATACGGGTTAGCATTTTAGCAGCGTGAGGGTCTGGGACAAAGTGACAGTGACACATGTCATTCTACATTTTAAATTCCGACAATAAAAGCAAAACAATAATAATAATAATAATTTTGAAAATGGTCTCTCCTTTGATTTGTTTTGTTTGTATGGATGTGTTCCTGGGAGCAATAAAGTGTCTACTGTATCTATGTGTCTTTAAATTCTAATGGAAATGGTCAAATGCTAATCAGACACAGACACAGAGAGTTAACATGAAAAATTCATGAATGAAACTTATTGATGGCTTCATTGGCCACTACATGTTTTATCTAGGCCTGTAAATATATGTAAATATGCAAGGGATAATTGGGTCATATAAAACCCAATAATGTATTCTTGGGTTTTATATGACGTCTGGGCAGTGGCGCGAATAACAAGCGTGGGACAGGACGTGACGTATCCTGGCGGTGCAGTCTGCCTGGTTTATACACGGAGATGTAGAAGAAGAAGAAGCGCTGTCAATATGCCATCTTTTTGTGCGGTGTACGGTTGTGGCAACCGCACAATCAGTGAGAAAGACAAGAGTTTGTTCCGTGTTCCAACTGTGGTCTCATATAAAGGAGGACACTGGAATAATGCGGGCGAGGTGGATCAAGGCTTTCCCAGATTGCCTGCAAGCCACCCGAATGAAACGCGGCAATTTCTTCTGTTTTCTTTTTTCAAACATGCTCGTTATCAAAACTCTAAACAACAGCGCACGAGTCTATGCATACGAACATGACATATGCATAGACACGCATGAGTGTGAGGGGGGCAGTGGAGGCGAAGGCTTCGTGAGTGCTGGGAGGGGAGCAGAAAGAGCGAGACCAGATTTTTTACTTAAATGCAACAGTTCTATGGCACTTTTATATAGCAGTAAATAAACTTATTAATATTTATTTGCATTCAAAGTGATCATTTTAGAATGCAAAATGAACTTTATGTTTTATTAGATGACTATATTTCTAACAGCTTTTCAATTATCAACCCAATTATTGTGATACTGTATTATTTTCTCTTTAATGGAGCAGACCTAGTTCCATCTATAATTTACAAAACGCTGTAGACGTAGTGATGGTTGTGACAGACCAAGTTTTTTGCTGGAATCTTTACCGAACTCGGTTGGATTCAGACTGTACAGACAATAACAAACAAACAAAAAGACTATGTAGCTTTTCAGAATCAGAATCAGAATCATTTTTATTGCCACGTAAGTAACAAACAAAAGTTACCACTTGGAAATTGTCTTGGCAGAGAGCGTGCCACTTCGCCATTTGCGGCGCTGTGTGCAAGCAAGAACAGCAGAGAGCAATAACACACAGTTTCACAGGCAGTTGGATAGACACGTTGTGCTTTGTATAAAACACAGATTTTTTTCTTGGGATGAACACCTCCGGCTGCCTGCCCAATGTGGCTGTCAGAGAGGGGCTGGGACAGGGAGTGGGTAAGCCGGAAAGACAATAGGGAATGAGAGGGAGGGAGGGAGAGAGATGGACAAGTAGAGGGAGGCGGGGAGAGGGGGGTCCGTGCTGGAGCAGCAATGGAGTGTTGATGAGGAATGTACCGGTTTATCAGTGGCCTTGGCCATGAGGAATGTGAAGATAAGAGAAGAGACAGCCACAGCAATAAGGGAAAACACATCGCCTTGAGAGGGACAATTTATATGCAATGTAGCGGTCAAAAACAAGGCAGATATACTATAGATCCAATTAATCCGAACTGCGATCCCTCAGAACCTCCATACACAGGGGCCCCATGCCGGGTCAGAGAGTTCACCCCTGGCACACAATGTCACTCAGCCTCATTTCAATTGCCTTATGCCCCTCGAGAGAGCGTGTTGCGAGGTCTTTAAGCAACTGCTCAATTAGTACAACTCTCCTTTGACCAGTCACCGCGCTCTCAACGACCACTCGGCTTAACTCCTTGTACATCCCATCAATTTTGTTGGCCAGCAGGTCGTGAATCTTACGAACCGCCATGCCTCCGAATTTGCGGTAGAAAAAGACCTCTCCAAACCCGAAAAGGAGGATCCCCACCACCACCGTTCCAAGGATATATACGTGTTCCGAATCTTCAATAGACAGGACTGACAGACAAAGGGGTCTCCACGATATATGTAGCAGCTTACTTGCAAACGTGAATTAGTTCACATTATGTGTCATGAACGGCAGACATCACTGTAAATGGACGTTAGAATTTGTTTTTCATTGAAAACTGAGTGACAACTGTTTTCTCTTTTGAAACAAAACGAGAGAAAGTTTTCCTCCCTCCTGTATTCTCGCTGGTGCCGCTTAAATCATGTATCACCAGACCAGTGGCGGAGCCAGAGGGGTGGCCACTGCCATCTCTAAAAATACCCTTGTCAGCCCCAGCGCCCCCCTCAGAAGACGGCAATGTAATAATGTGCATATCTTGAGAATCTTCAACTTTTTCCGCCGAAAACTAAATATTCCCACGGTTTCCACCGTCTGTCAACGCACCCCGACTACGTGTTGAGCCCAAGCCCCCGCGGTTCAAGATGGCGCCATATTCAATTTAATGGTTTTTGCTCAGTGGCACATGTGCTGGCACGGTCACCGACATATTAGCAGAACTCGCCATATCACTCGCTATATTTGGGCATCGTCCGGTCCTCTCGGTTCTGCGCAGTGGACAAGCTCCCATGATGCGTTGCACCAAATATGCGTGAGTAACTCTTATGCACGTGCCCAGAGGGGCTCGGACGCGCTCTGACCAATCTGCTGATCAGAGCAGAGCTAGAGCGGGAGTTAGAGCGAGAGCCAGACGAGCAGAGTTTGTGACAAGGTATGTATATATGTGAACATATATATATTATTTGATCTATATCAAATAAGATATACATGTTCACATATATACATATTTCATATTATGTATTCTTTTATAATTTAATGCTGGTAGATTTCATTACTCAAAGTATAGAACTGGTCTACTCTTTGTCTGTACTGCTGCTTCTTCACATGATAAGAAACCCACAATTGCAGTGTCATGAGCAAAAGTCTACAATTAGTAGCTTCAAAGAACATTTAGTGATTTCTAGCTCGTACTGTGAATATTTGAATATTTCACAAAAAAATTAAATTAACTGAACTTTGAACTAGTTCAGAATTAAAATTGTGAACTTTGAACGTGAACTGTTCACTTTGAGCATATGAACTGAACTTGAACTAGTTCAGAAAAGCTGTGAACTGGCATAACACTAATATAGGTTGTCCACGCTCCAAAGGGGAACGTTTCACGTGCATTAATGACTAAACATCTGCCTCAAAGGCCAATGCTCTGCCAACTGAGCCACTGTCGCCTTAACCTCAGCTGTTCTACCACATCATAACATTTTAAGTTTAAAACACTGACAACTGATCACACATGTACTGGGATTATGATTGCAATGCTTTTTTTTTTCTTTTTAGTTGCTATGTGTATAAATAGCACAGTGGCATCTCAGAAATAAGGTCTTGGGTTTGAATTCTGATCAAAAAAGAGCCTTTCTAAGTAGAGTTTGCATGTTCTCCCTATGTCTGTGTAAGTTGTGCTCAGTGATAACCTCATGACCTGGTCTGATAACTCTGACTTTTTTAAACCATCTACCTGCTTCTATTTTATTTGTGGGTGTTTTGAACAATGTTGCGACCCAAATAAAACAAAATATATTGACACTTTGAATAACAAAAATGTTAAAAATATCAATAACTTTGTATCAGTCCTTCATATTCACTTACTTATGCACCATACATACTAATCCGACCATGCATTTTTTATAAAAATTGTATTTATTTTTTTGATGCTGTTTAAACTGCAGTGCTCTGCAGTGGTCCTTATATAGCACAAGTTTCACTCATAACTCTGTAACCCAATAACCCTTGAGTCCTCTTAACCTTGCCTGCAAGCTGAATTCTCGCGGTATTTGTGAGTTCACAAACACTCGAGAATACATCTTGTACCGCTCCCGCTTACACTTTTCGAGTCGAACCACTGGATGTGCGAGCCAATCACGCGCCAGTCTGGGGGTTTAGGGCGGGATATCCGGGTTTGACGAAAGCAAGAAGTGCCGGGCCGAAGCAAAACAAACATGGCTACGCAGGAGGACGGACGTGTAGCTGAGGCTATCATGTCAGTTTTAGCAGAATCTCCAATTTCTTTTTTGAAAGATGAACAGCGAGAGGCGCTTTGTGCATTTCTGGACGGCAAAGATGTTTGTGCATTTTTACCTACGGGTTTTGTCAAACCTTGGTAGGCGGGCACACAGCGTCACTTCGCCCAATCAGCTTCAAGTATTCTGCTGCTTATCCCTCCTTTCCCCGAAAGGATTCTCCGGGAGAAATCCCAGATTGATATCGCGGAGAACGCGTTAGAGTTCTACACAATCATCAATCTGGCTCTTGCCAGGTTAGAGTCCTCTTGAAGTTTTTGTCAAAGACTGGAGCCACCTTGACCTGTTCATTGTTTGACGGGGCAGTCGCATTGGTTGGCAAAGGCTTGTTGCCTGGGATATTGTAGTCGCTCGAACATTTAAGCTAGCAAAGAATGGCCAGTTATACCGACTACTCAGTCGGTGTACCTGGCCTTTTATGCCAAAAGTCCTTCCTGCCTCATATTTCCAATACTTCCAATACTGTTTCTGAAACAACAGCTGAACATAAGGTCTGTCCACCATACTGGGAGATCATTTCTGAAGTTTTTTCCCATCTTGCTACTTTGAAATATTGTTTTTCTCGGTGTGTGGTTTGAGTTTGCCTGTAACTCTTTGACTTTAGCACAAAGCCTATAGTTCTGTGCGAAAGTCACAATTTTGTATTTCTCTTTACCTAAGTTAAACATGTGTATGTTCTGCTGATGGCATCACAGTATCAGACCAGAGATAGCGGTCCTTATATAGCACATTTCCAGTTGGAAGAGTGGTAGGTGGCACTCGTGTCCAGTCTGGACATGCCTGTTTTGTAAAACTCTAAAGGTCTAATACAGGTCTCATCAAAATCTTCAAATTCATCATCAGCCATTATAGAATGACCAGTCACTTCCACTGCCTCGTCGTTGGATGTTGACGGTCCAAAATGTACCTCCCGTATTTAAACCGAGGCTTTCCAATTTTCTATGTTTGATAGACTTGTTGACCAAAATTCCAGAGGCCTTCTCCAGAATTCCTCACTTTCCTCCTCATAATCCCACAATTCTGGCTTTGAGCTTGTGGAAGGACCTGTCGCCTGCGGAGGCTTTGGATCACATTTTTCTTTTGTGACCAGGCGGCTGGGAGTGGCTACGGCTTGACTGTAAGTTTTCTTGAAAAAAGCAGGGTGATTGATTGGCTCAGAAACCCTTGAAACATTCTCGTATTCCCTGTTGTTCCTGTAAGCAGGGCAGGTCTGCTCGATATTCCTTGGGTCTTCTTGAGGTTGTTTGTCAAAGACCTCCTTGACCTGTTCAGTGTTGGAAGGGGCCGTCGTCTTCCTTGGCAAAGGCTTTGGTGTTGGAGTCTGGAATTTTGTAGCTGTCTGAACATTTGTTGCTTTTTCATTAGCGTAATTTTTCAAAGGCCTACAATAGTAATCGATATCTAGCTCTTCATCTGGCATACTGGAGAAGAAGCGATCTAATTCCTTTATCGAAATTGTATTTTTAGGTCTCACTGAAGGACCATTAAACTCCTTTGACTCATCAGGGATATCAGCATAGAATCGAACACTTGGTTTTGTTTCTGCAGGCCCAGAAGTTGAAGGTTCCTGAGCTGCCTCGTCATTGGTCAGAGTCTCTCCTCTGCTTGGCTCCATTTGGATGAGAAGACTTTGTAACCGTACAGTTTCCTTTTTCCTCCTGTTTTTACCTTTAGGAGTTGGAAGCTCACTTGAAGGGTCAACTACTTCAGTCTCAGGAATTGGTGATAAGGCCTGTGTTACTGGAGCCTCCTTGTTCTGCTCATGATTTGACACATATGGTCTGTCTACCATACCGGGAAATAATTTCTGGTTTCTTCTCTTTTTAGAGTTTTTGCCCATCTTGTTACTTTAAAAGATTATTTCACTCTGTCCTGTGCTGTGAGTTTGCCTGTAGCTCTGTGTCCTCTGTGGTGCTGAAGTCAAAGACTTGTCCCTCTTTTTGTGGACGCAGACGATCTCTGTGGCCACTTAATCTGTGTATGTTCTGCTGATGACGTCACAAAGGTATGACACAACCACATTCTGGTTGCCATGGAAACGTTTGTCATAGCAACAGTGAACATAGAATGGGAAAACAGCTGTGTTGATACATACAAAGTATTAACACATTGTATTGGTAATGCATACAATTATATTTGATTGATTTTAGTAGTTTTCCATATTAACGCTTTGATTATTCGGATCATCATTGTTCCCAGCCCTCAAAATGTGGATGAGGACATTGAGATTGACACACATAAATGTATGCCTGTCAGTAGTTATTCTAATTACTGAGCAATGCACATAAACAAGAAAACATAATATTTTTTTGTTTATGTATATATATATTTTTTTGCCACAGTTGGGAAATTTTTTTTTCGAGAACTAAAGAAGGCCTTGTCTGCATTCAAAAATGATCGGTTGTGTTATTATCTGAGAAACTGGAGGAATGCCTCTGTTCATTTGATTAGATTGTGAAAGTTGTGTAAAGAGCTTCCACATTGAGAAAGTGAAGAATATCTTGGAACTGCCACAAACTTTATTCATTTTATTTGTGCAGTTTAAATCTGGTGAGGCAAATGGGAGACAAGCTTCTTCTCTGACAATGTCAAATCCAGGTTTGTTTGTTTGTTTATTTATTTCAAGTAAAGAAAAAATAACATTCACAGTCAATTACACTTCACAATCATGTGACTTGAAAATGGGGATGGAGGAAGCTTACGCTTATTCGATTCCAACCCCCCACTCACACCACACTATAACAAACATACAATAAACAGAAACACGACACAGGCCCCCAACACTCCGACCATACACCCCTTTGCCCCAAATACATGATAAACACAATGGGCCTCATTCACGAATAACTTCGTAAGGAATGTCTTAAGTTTCTTCTCAAGTCGTTTTTAAGTAGATTTCTAAGAAGACCCAATACTGTATAACATTATCATAGCAGCCTGTACAATACTGATTTTATTGCTTTAAGTGAAAATACTTAAAGTAAAGTACTTAAAGAAAGTATTTCTTTTGTAAGCCTGGTGGTCCATTAATGACAAGTAATTGTATTTTTTTGTATCAAACGTGATTGACAGGGCCAAGCCAAAGAACTGCTATAGTCCCTGGGTCTCCTTACAATGTTGTTTAAAATTTGGGATGATGGTCTTCATTCTTGTCATTATCTGCACCAACCCCTCTCCAATTTGTATAGAGTGAAAGCCCAATGCACCAAAGCAACAATTGTAAACTACTGTGATAGGTAGTAAATACATAAGGATTACTTACAACTGATTGAATATCACTCGTTCAATATACTCAAAGATTTATTTTCCATGTAATTATTGAAGTTGGTGGTTTTGTTAAAGTTTATCTGAACTGATGCTAAAACACTTGCTGAATATACTTTGTTAAAAAAAGTGTCTTTATAACTCAATTATCCAA
This sequence comes from Knipowitschia caucasica, assembly GCA_964034765.1. Taxonomy (NCBI): domain Eukaryota; kingdom Metazoa; phylum Chordata; class Actinopteri; order Gobiiformes; family Gobiidae; genus Knipowitschia; species Knipowitschia caucasica. The sequence continues at coordinate 8,281,144 of OZ035837.1, read as the reverse complement.
GTTGGTGGTATTGGAAAAAATTGTACTGGACCATTGATAAAAGACTTACAAAAAACACTTAAAACACAGTCTTGTTCACAAAACTTATAAAGATGCATGAAAAATGTTGCCTCATTTTTGCTAATGCATTTTTTTTTTTGAGTGTATCACTGCTACCCATCATCGCCACTGCTAAGCCTTCTACTACCCCCCAGCCATCCCAGCAGTTGGCATTGTCGGCCTGTTCTGTAGGTGAAAGGACCAGAAGAAGCAGTTGTGTGGGAGTGTAGGATGCACTGCTAAAATGTGAGCCGGGTCAGATCTGGAATGTCGTGAGAGGATGCCAGACCGGGCTATCATAGAGTCCTGGCTTGAGAGGAAGTTTGTCATGTCAACCTTGTTGCATAAAAAAGATTTCTTGAACGCTGATGCTATACTGAACTCTGGTGGCAACAGAACGTATGTGCTTTAACAGAGCCCAATGAATGGTGTGTCGTAGAAGCCCTTCCTCAGCAGCATGATTTCTTGGTTCAACATTTCTGTCAGGAGGACTTCAGTCATTGTAACTCTATTCACATGTACACAAAGGGCATAATATTTGAAGCTACTCTGTAAAAAAAGCACACATACCGAGGGAGGCATTTTTTGTGTGGATCACACATGTGCGTGCGGTGATCTTGGTGATTGCTATCCACCGACTTCATCCCAATCAGATTGACAGGACCGTTTTCAACAGGACCTACTCACTATTCTTTCAGAGCAGAGCAAGCGCGGTAGTTAGAACGGGAGCCAAACGAGCAGCGTTTGTGGCCCTAAAGTGTAGATTTCAAGAAAAACAAAGGATTTAAGAGGGAACAAATTCAGGATGACAAAGGACACTAAAATCCCCACAAAATCTGAGCTTTATGAAAGCTGGAGATGCCAGCTGAGGTCGAGCTGTATGACATTGAGTTAATGTAATGTATCCATCTACTTTTATTTTACTGTTTTACAACAACCTGCTCAGGGACTACAGATGTAAATTACCACTGCTGCTATAACCTGGTACAATGCATCTCTCTTTCTGGCTAATGTTTATTGTACACTGTCCCTGTAAAAATAAAAACCATACCATACCAGTTCTATGAGGAAGATTTATGGGTAGTCCACGTGAATTTACTCTTGCTTAGCCTGCAGTATCGCGAGAATCCCCGTGCACATGGGTCTTTCAGCACCAAAAGCGAGTAATGCAAGCACTCACAAAAAGGATGTTTGGCTGTAGTAATTAAAATTAACTCAAAAGTAGTAGTTCTTAGCTAACAATGTCAACTTTCAGCGAGAACTAGTTAAAAACAGAAATATATACACGGTGTATTCAGGTAATTCATTAATTGAGTGGGAACAGTGCACATCTAGATTTACTCATGCCATTTACATGATTTATTGTCATAGCACCAACACCTGAAAAAAATCAACCCGTGTTGATTGAAAACACAATGTATGGGCGAAGCAGTGACGAATGCTTTGCATGGAAAAATATAAACTTCTGAAAAATTCTACACCTGATTATTAATTTTGAGAGTAAATATGAAGCAAAGTCTAAAGCAAAATACGTGAGCAACAATATGAATACACTAATTTGACCAAAGAAATCATTTTAAACATTTTCCTATATTTTTTTTACCAACCATATCCTACATGGTCAAGCCAAATTAGCACTTAAAATACAACTCTGCGTTTCCATGACAGAGAGACGCCGACGTTGAAAAGTTGAGGGATTTTAATTTAGCCCAGTGGAAGTAGTCAGTGAGTGCATCATACATTTGCTCTGTGGTCAAAAGACAAAAGTATATTGACGTTTTGCATCAGGGCGCCATATTTGCTCATACCATTTACATGATTTCTTTTCATTTTTATTTATTTTATTTGTTTAGTGGAGGAGGTTGGACCTGGGGCAAATGCATCAACACCTGAAAAAAATGAACTCGTGTTGATTGAAAACACAGTGGGCCTCATGTATGAAACTTGCGTACGGCCAAATCAGGGTGTAAATGATGCGTACGCAAAATATTTACACTTTTCCGCATTTATCAATCTGGACGTGAGCGTACGATACGCAAAAATATACGCCAGGTCTGGAGGTGGTGTAAATGTGTACGCTCATTTCAACCTTCATTACAACACGCCAAAACACGCATGAAATGCAAGATTTGGAGAAAAATAAACATATTCCCACTCTGACAAGATTATAGGCACACCTCTCACATTACAAATATGCAATTTTACGATGTTATGTTAGGGCTAGTTTGTGTTATTAAATAACGTGCAAGATACAATACAATACAATACAATTTATTCTTGTATAGCCCTATAGGTCACAACAGAAGTCATCTCAGAGGACTTAACAAAACCATTGAAATCACCAACACAGGTCAGAGAATCAACAGTTAAAACACATGAAGAATATAAAGCACACACAGAAGAAAATGTCCATACATGTTGTAGAATGCTAAAGTGTCCTGATCATCACCAATCCTTTCTGTTGGACACTAACTGTCCAACAAGACCCTCCTGCATCGACGAGGAAAAACTCTTAAAAAACCCAGTGGGAAAAAGTGAGAAACCTTGGGGAGAACTAGGGAAACCCACAGGGAGGGAGACCCATATGAGAAAGGGATCCGCTCCTCCGGACGGACAGGCTAATGATCTAGGACCTAAGCTATAGCTACAGAACGTGGACCAGTGGCCGCTGAACGTGGACAGGTCCGGTGCAGGACTAAAGCACTCCCAGGCGGGCCGGGCGGGGCAGTCCGCAGGTGTAGATGGAGGAGGCCAGGCTCAGAGATCCCGTCATCGTACCATGAAACAGACAATGGGACAACGGGTGAATAGCAATGAACAAACTACAGTCAAAATCCTAAAAATGCTAAACAGATAAAGTAGGAAGGAGGAGAGGATAGTGCTCAAGTTACCATACTTCTCCCAGCAAACTGACTCCCTATGCAGCTTGGCTGACAGTCTGAGGAGTTTAGTCTTCCCTGAGTCTTACCTTCCTAGCCATATGCTAAACTAAAGAGGACTGTTTTAAACCTAGCCTTGAATAAAGAGAGCGTATCTGAAAGGAGGTGAGACAGCAGCAGCTACGGCTAGGCTAGTCTAGGTTACAGCACCAAGATTCATGGATTGCACACCAGGTGTGCAAACCGATCCAAGCTAACCTAATTATATATTATATATCATATACATCTTACCATACATACCATATATATCATATGTAATACACAACATAACATACAGCATAATATATAACATAATATACAACATAACATACAGCATAATATACAACATAACACAATACATAACATAATACATATATTGTATAATATATAACATAATACAGCATATATATATAATATATACACCATATATTATATGTTACCTAATTATATGCAAAATTAAAGTAGAGTGCTTTAAGCCTGGCCTTGAATGCGGAGACCGTATCTGCTTCCTTAACATAAATGGGAAGCTGATTCCACAGTAAAGGAGCTTGGTAGCTAAATGCTCTGCCGCCAACAGTGATTTTTGAGACCTTAGGAACCACCAGACGTCTGGCGTTTTGTGAGCGCAATGTCAAACTTAGTCTCCCACAAATGTGTGGATTGTTATATGCACCAATACAGTCAGTGCGTAATGGCATTTGGTTCATGCGGGTCCAAGCAAAGACCACCGGGGAGCGCTGCGCGGGTCTGATCAGGCTTTGGGACATGCAGGGGGTATACGCTCTGGTACCTCCCGGTACAAGTGTGCCACATGGTCCTGGTTCGGTTCTCCACAACACGCACAGGACCACAGTGTGCCACTGGTGGAGCACCCCATGGATGAGAGACCATGGCCAGCACCGCCTTCGGCCTATACAGCTCAGACAGGCTCTCATTCAACCATTTTAAAATAATAATCACATACATCATTTGAAGATAATTGAATTTCTTTATATTTTCTTTTGGATGCTTTGGTCTGGCGGTCCTCCCCCTGGGCTGCTGAGCACTTCTTCTATAGGCTGCGCTAAACGCCTCTTTGTTACATTTTAAGGTTGCTCCCTTTTTTTCACTTGTAGCATAAATTAATGAATTCTTACTATTGGCCCAATATATCAACTGTTTGATATAACATGGCGTATTTTTCTTCGAACATGAATAAACTCACCTCTTCAGGAGTGTTGCAGGCCCCACGCTGTTTACAGATGCTGTCATTTCTTTCCATACATTGTTTTTTGAGCCCCTTGATGCCACTTTTGAGAATTCCAAATAGTAAGACTTTATTCTTTTTCGCACTTCGTTCATAATGGTCTCAATCCCCTGCTCCGTGAAGTTATTTTTCCTTAGCCGTTTACTCACTAACCAGACCCTGCGCCGTATAATTACGCATATGTTTTGCCTCATTCACCTCTGGCAAAGCAATGTGGGGTTTTCCTTAGTTTTGTGCATAGCAAGCAAAATACGTGAGCAACAATGAAAAGAGTAATATGACCAAAGAAATGATTTTAAACAATTAGTATTTTTTTTTTACTAACCATAACCGACAGGGTTGAGCCAAAGTAGCGGATGAAATCAAACTCTGCGTTGCCATGACCACGACACGCACGTCAGAGACGCCGACGTAAAAAAAAAAAAAAAAAAAGGCTTTTAATTTAGCCCAGTGGAAGTTGTCAGTGAGTGCATCATACATTTGTTCTCTGGTCAAAAGATAAAAGTAATTGAAGTTTCGCATCAGGGTGCCTTAATTTCCACCCACAATGCAAATCAGCTTTAAATATAACATCCGACCGGCATTTAAACGGTTGATCGCCACGGCGACGTGGGTAAGGTCAACCCGCCAATGTAAACCGCGGTTCGGGAGTCTGGGGTTCGAGTCCCAGGGTCAGCAATCTGAACTGAGGTAGTCCTTGATTGGCGTTGACGACCCCACGGGGGCGGGGTCGTGAGAAGAGGGCTTCTCCTACACTGTGAACACTGATGCTCTAGTCGGTGGTAGGAGCTGGCACCGAGATGGTTGTCCTAGAGCAGGTTGAAATATACCGAGGGAGGCTTTTTTTTTTGTGGATCCAAAAGCACACATGTGCGTGCGGTGAGCTTGGTGATTGCTCGCCACCGACTTCATCCCAATCGGATTGACAGGACCGTTTTCAACAGGACCTACTCACTATTCTTTCAGAGCAGAGCAAGCGCGGTAGTTAGAACGGGAGCCAAACGAGCAGCGTTTGTGGCCCTAAAGTGTAGATTTCAAGAAAAACAAAGGATTTAAGAGGGAACAAATTCAGGATGACAAAGGACACTAAAATCCCCACAAAATCTGAGCTTTATGAAAGCTGGAGATGCCAGCTGAGGTCGAGCTGTATGACATTGAGTTAATGTAATGTATCCATCTACTTTTATTTTACTGTTTTACAACAACCTGCTCAGGGACTACAGGGGTAAATTACCACTGCTGCTATAACCTGGAACAATGCATCTCTCTTTCTGGCTAATGTTTATTGTACACTCTCCCTGTAAAAATAAAAACCATACCATACCAGTTCTATGAGGAAGATTTATGGGTAGTCCACGTGAATTTACTCTTGTTTAGCCTGCAGTATCGCGAGAATCCCCGTGCACATGGGTCTTTCAGCACCAAAAGCGAGTAATGCAAGCACTCACAAAAAGGATGTTTGGCTGTAGTAATTAAAATTAACTCAAAAGTAGTAGTTCTTAGCTAACAATGTCAACTTTCAGCGAGAACTAGTTCAAAACAGAAATATATACACGGTGTATTCAGGTAATTAATTAATTGAGTGGGAACAGTGCACATCTAGATTTACTCATGCCATTTACATGATTTATTGTCATAGCACCATGTTCATGTTTTGAGCATGGATCTACAGGTAAATGTGTCCGTGCGCATGCGCAGGTCCGGTGTTTTTCGTTCTGGGAAGTTATGGACAAAATGAGGAGCTCCGGTCTGAACTGGACTGTGGTGGTTCTGACGTGTCAACACAAAGACAGGCGTGTACTCATTTCAGCGAGGTGTGTGTGTGTGTGTGTGTGTGTGCGTGCGTGCGCGTGTGCGTGTGTGTGTGTGTGTAGTTGGAGCCGAGACAGCAGTGTGGATTCTTAGGCTGAGTTTACACGGAGACAATGTGGCAGTAAAACGGTATAGTTGGATGTCGGTTGCTACCAAGCGTTCACACAAAGACTGTGTTCCAGGGGGGTGAAAACGTAAGTGTTCAGATCCAGCCTGCAGAGTGGGACAACTCAGAAACGCTGCACAGCGGGGGCTCTCTTTCACACCCGCGAGAGGGAAAAGGTGTGAAATCCCCCTCTGCTCTGACCCCCGCCTCCGCGCTGCTCCCCGCACGTAAATTTGGACATGCGCAGTAGCGGAGAACAAACATCAACAACAATGGCGGCGGTCACACAAACTAGCTTCGTGGGCTTCGAGCGCTGCACAGAGGAAGATTCTACACCTTCGTTCGTCCAAACGAGACCACGCGAAGCTCTAGATTCAGTTTTCATTTTCACAGCTGCTGTTAAAAGAATGGGCTGGGCTGGGCTGGGGGTCGTGTGTCGTGTTGTAAAGTTTCTCTGCCCACTACTGGCTGGGCGCTAGAACTACATCGTTTTTCAACCTCATGTGAACGCTGAGAAATTTGCATTAGGAGCCAGGTCGTTTCTGTTAATAGCCTGGAAACGTCTGCGCAGCGTCTCAGTATAAACAGGGCCTTAGATTCTGCTCCTAATGTCTGAGAGACGCTCCGTAGTCTTTTTCGATGGTGACAGACTTTAAACTTTGTTAAATCCATGATACAGTTTACGTATTTTTATTTGACCAATTATTCAGTCTCCGTAGAGACCGTCAAAAATTGCCGTTGCCGACTATATTTCAAGTCGTCAAGGCGGGGTATTGGGTAAAGTTTTCAACTAGCAATAATCGCGCCTCGGATAAACCTCATAGGCTACGATACTGCCACTGCGCAAAGCTTACGACCACAGGTACAGAGGAGGGACTGGAGCTGGGGCCTGGGGCCCTCATGTGTGGTGTGGGTCTGGGGGACAGAGATGAGATCCTTTATTCATCCCACAGTGGGGAAAATTCAGTGTTGCATCACCAGTTACATGACAGTAGGAATGAACAATAACTCTATAATAAGAATAACAACAACAATAATATTGATAATAATAATACAACAAATATATGTTTGTTTATATATTTTACATTTAATTTATTGTTTTTTTTATTTTTTTAAATCTGAAACAATCCATAGAAATGTACTTGTTCAGAAACATACAAAATAAACAGATTCTATTATCTTAACGACTGAGGATGGAAGCAGTATTAGTTTAAGATTAGAAAAATAATCTGTTTAATCTACGAAATTCTTGAATCAATAAATAATCCCTGGTTTCAGTTTCGTTGTAAATGAACAAATAAATATACTAAAAGTAAAAGAAAATATTATTTAAAATATAAATACCAATAAACAAACGTTATTATTGAAAACTAATGTATTTTAAAAACATGAATGGGATGTTGTCGTTAGGCCACGTGACCAGCAGGGGGCAGCATCTTCCGTGCTCGGACCGAAGAGGAAGTCTGACACTGTTTACAGAAGTGAGAGGCTTTAAGTGCAGAATTGTGACTCAAAACCTAATAGATCCATGCTCAAAACATGAAGGTAAATGTGTCCGTGCGCATGCGCAGGTCCGGTGTTTTTCGTTCTGGGAAGTTATGGACAAAATGAGGAGCTCCGGTCTGAACTGGACTGTGGTGGTTCTGACGTGTCAACACAAAGACAGCGTGTACTCATTTCAGCGAGGTGTGTGTGTGTGTGTGTGTGTGTGTAGTTGGAGCCGAGACAGCAGTGTGGATTCTTAGATTCTGCTCCTAATGTCTGAGAGACGCTCCGTAGTCTGTGTCGATGGTGACAGACTTTAAACTCTGTTAAATCCATGATACAGTTTACGTATTTTTATTTGACCAATTATTCAGTCTCCGTAGAGACCGTCAAAAATTGCCATTGCCGACTATATTTCAAGTCGTCAAGGCGGGGTATTGGGTAAAGTTTTCAACTAGCAATAATCGCGCCTCGGATAAACCTCATAGGCTACGATACTGCCACTGCGCAAAGCTTACGATCACAGGTACAGAGGAGGGACTGGAGCTGGGGCCTGGGGCCCTCATGTGCGGTGTGTAAACAAGGGTGGAATGAGACTTTCTGGTGTGAACTATTGTTCTAAGCGGCAATGGCAATTGTCTGTTTTTTTGTTGTTTGACTGACCAATTCTAAGCCCCACTTCATGTCCCTTGGTTCTCCAGGCAACGCCCTGTTTTCAAATGTTCATAAGGGCAGAGCCAGGCTGGGCACAGGTGTTTAGTCGCTCTTTAATAATAAAATACCAGCGTACATGTCTCCCTGTGTTTACCGTACTGTCTGTAGTAGGGGTGAAATTAAATGTTGGAGTGGCTTTTGAGTCGCACTGTGCTCAGACCGAAGGAGAGGTTTACCGAGAGGGAACCACCGTTGAACGTCTTTCGGATATCCAAATTCAAACTAACTTCACCACGGTGGCCCGCGGCTGTGGTACACCTTCCTCTGTCTGCGGAGATCCACTCCCTCGCTGTCCAGTGATCGCATTAAAATGCGAACGGTCTCTCTGTCAGTCACAATATTATTCACAGAATTTCTGCTGCATCCATTGATAACCATGATACCAGATGTCACCAGTTTTGAACTCTAAAATACAAGTTTTAAAGTCAAAATTTCGAGTTTACAGACATTGTCATTTTGAGTTTAAAAAAATGAAATTACGAGCTTTTTTTTTTTTTTACATGGATGAAACGGGCTTCCATACCAAAGGGATGTACAAAATGTATGCCCAAAAATAACTTTGGAAAGCTTACCTTTATTAACAAAACAATCTCTGAGTAGATTAAAAATAAGAAACGAATGGTTAAAAGGAACATTGAAAATCTGGGCAGTAATTAAAAGAAATTTAAAATGTCGGACTCAATATGCGGGCTTCTAAAATAACTAAGAACGCTGACTTTGCACCAACGCACACAGAACGGGGGGATATGATAAATGGGAACAAAAAGGACTAATTTATATCGGACAGGTTTTTAAAGGGGAGAACTAGAAATCATTTGAACATTTGAACAATATGTATTTATGGCGAAGTCAGAAAGTAAGTAATCTTTATTTATATACCGCTTTTCACAGACCACAAAGCGGTTTACAATTGTTATTTTTTGGGCATTTGTCTCTCACTCCACACAGAGATGGGAGCGGAATCACCAGTACAGGAGGCAAATGCCAGACCTATTGTACATGTTTTTAGTGGTAGGGGAAACCGGAGCACCCGGAGGAAACCCACACAGACACGGGGAGAACACACAAACTCCACTCAGAAAGGCCCTGGTCCGACCAGGATTTGAACCCAGGACCAAGATAGCAAGAAAACGCTTAAAGCTATATAAAGCTCTGCATATGGAAGATGACAATAATACAGATATCAAAGAGAGGTGAGAGAGTGAAAGACTTATACTTTATTGATCCACAAGGGAAATCTAAAAATAAGAATATAAATTAAGAATAATAAGATATTTGTGAGAATAGAACAATCAGAAGTACTCAGGAATATACATATCAGTGAATATGGACACATTTACAGTATGAAATAGTATACTATTATACATCTGTTAATATACAGAATAAGGACAAAGCAGATGTATTATCTGTCACAGAGCGGTGACTTGTTGAATAGCTGGATGGATTGTGGCATGAACGTGCTCTTGTACCGCTCACTGTTGCAGCGGAGCGGAGTCTGTTTTATAAGGAGCTCCTTTGCCCCTCTATAGTCCGGTGGAGTGGATGTGTTGGGTTGTCCATGACGGAGAGCATTATTTCCAGTGACCTTCTGTCTCTCATTGTTGTAAATGTCTCCAGCTGACAGCCAATCACCTGTAGCAGATCAGCTTGTCAATCCGAGAGCGGTCCCTTTGGGGGTACTGCTCCCCCAGCAGACCACAGTGTAAAAAAGGGCACTGGAGACCACATACTGGACAGTTTGCTGCACACATGGAAGGATCTGAGCTTCCTCAACTCAGATCTAAGAAAAATTATAATACCAAATGAAAAGTGGGCAGAGACATTTGGAGAAGGACATGCAAGCTTTGTCAGCGCTACATGGAGGGAGTTTGAGTGGAAATTAAAATCGGGCTTCTTCCTGGTACCACTACATGTTTTCAAATCTAACAATGTGCCCAGCACAGGCTGGAGAGGTCAAACAGGTGATAACAAACACATCTTTTGGAACTGCCCTAAAATTATGGAATGCTGGGAAACACTCAAAAGCAGACAAAAGTCCAGTAATAAAAAAAATTATATACGCTTATTATAAATCATAACTTGAGCCCCATAGCCCTAAGGTATTACTATTATTTAAAAGTGTTTTGGGATGAGTGGGTTGAATGCCCTAAAAGCTATTGAAGAAAAACAGGTATTTTTAACCAACAAAATAATTTTAACATTTTAAATGCTTTTAAGAACGATTTCAAGGGCTGAGCCCCATAGCCCTCATTTAGTACTATTATTTAAAAGTGGTTTGGAGTAAATGGGTCAAATGCCCTAAAAGCTATTGGAAAAAAACTGGTATTTTTAACCAAATAATTAAGCATTTAAAAATGTTAAAAGCTTTTAAGAACAATTTCAAGGGCTGAGCCCCATAGCCCTCATTTATTACTATTATTTAAAAGTGGTTTGGAGTAAATGGGTCAAATGCCCTAAAAGCTATTGAAGAAAAACTGGTATTTTTAACCAAAAAATAATTTTAAAAGCTTTTAAGAAAAATTTCAAGGGCTGAGCCCCATAGCCCTCAGGTTAGTACTATTATTTAAAAGTGGTTTGGAGTAAATGGGTCAAATGCCCTAAAAGCTATTGAAGAAAAACTGGTATTTTTAACCAAAAAAATCATTTTAAAATGTTAAAAGCTTTTAAGAACAATTTCAAGGGCTGAGCCCCATAGCCCTCAGGTAGTACTATTATTTAAAAGTGGTTTGGAGTAAATGGGTCAAATGCCCTAAAAGCTATTGAAGAAAAACTGGTATTTTTAACCAAAAAAAAAACATTTTAAATTGTTAAAAGCTTTTAAGAACAATTTCAATGGCTGAGCCCCATAGCCCTCAGGTAGTACTATTATTTAAAAGTGGTTTGGAGTAAATGGGTCAAATGCCCTAAAAGCTATTGAAGAAAAACTGGTATTTTTAACCAAAAAATCATTTTAAAATGTTTAAAGCTTTTAAGAACAATTTCAAGGGCTGTGCCCCATAGCCCTCATTTAGTACTATTATTTAAAAGTGGTTTGGAGTAAATGGGTCAAATGCCCTAAAAGCTATTGAAGAAAAACTGGTATTTTTAACCCAAAAATAATTTTAAAAGCTTTTAAGAACAATTTCAAGGACTGTGCCCCATATGCCCTCAGTAGTACTATTATTTAAAAGTGGTTTGGAGTAAATGGGTCAAATGCCCTAAAAGCTATGAAGAAAAACTGCTATAACCTGGTACAATGCATCAAATCTCTTTCTGGCTAATGTTTTTATTTCAAGTACCCCATAGCTGTCCCAGTAAAAATAAAAACCATACCATACCAATGGATTCTAAAAGCTGAAGAAAAACTGAGGAAGATTTATGGGTAGTCCACGTGAATTTACTCTTGTTTAGCTTGCAGTATCGCGAGAATCCCCGTGCACATGGGTCTTTCAGCACCAAAAGCGAGTAATGCAAGCACTCACAAAAAGGATGTTTGGCTGTAGTAATTAAAATTAACTCAAAAGTAGTAGTTCTTAGCTAACAATGTCAACTTTCAGCGAGAACTAGTTCAAAACAGAAATATATACACGGTGTATTCAGGTAATTAATTAATTGAGTGGGAACAGTGCACATCTAGATTTACTCATACCATTTACATGATTTATTGTCATAGCACCAACACCTGAAAAAAATCAACCCGTGTTGATTGAAAACACAATGTATGGGCGAAGCAGTGACGCTACCCAGAATGCTTTGCATGGAAAAATATAAACTTCTGAAAAATTCTACACTTGAGCATTAATTTTGAGAGTAAATATGAAGCAAAGTCTAAAGCAAAATACGTGAGCAACACTATGAATACACTAATTTGACCAAAGAAATCATTTTAAACATTTTCCTATTTTTTTTTACCAACCATAACCGACATGGTCAAGCCAAATTAGCACTTTAAATACAACTCTGCATTGCCATGACCACGGCACGCACGTCAGAGACGCCAACGTTGAAAAGTTGAGGGATTTTAATTTAGCCCAGTGGAAGTAGTCAGTGAGTGCATCATACATTTGCTCTGTGGTCAAAAGACAAAAGTATATTGACGTTTTGCATCAGGGCGCCATATTTGCTCATACCATTTACATGATTTCTTTTCATTTTTATTTATTTTATTTGTTTAGTGGAGGAGGTTGGACCTGGGGCAAATGCATCAACACCTGAAAAAAATGAACTCGTGTTGATTGAAAACACAGTGGGCCTCATGTATGAAACTTGCGTACGGCCAAATCAGGGTGTAAATGATGCGTACGCAAAATATTTACACTTTTCCGCATTTATCAATCTGGACGTGATCGTACGATACGCAAAAAATATACGCCAGGTCTGGAGGTGGTGTAAATGTGTACGCTCATTTCAACCTTCATTACAACACGCCAAAACACGCATGAAATGCAAGATTTGGAGAAAAATAAACATATTCCCACTCTGACAAGATTATAGGCACACCTCTCACATTACAAGTATGCAATTTTACGATGTTATGTTAGGGCTAGTTTGTGTTATTAAATAACGTGCAAGATACAATACAATACAATACAATTTATTCTTGTATAGCCCTATAGGTCACAACAGAAGTCATCTCAGAGGACTTAACAAAACCATTGAAATCACCAACACAGGTCAGAGAATCAACAGTTAAAACACATGAAGAATATAAAGCACACACAGAAGAAAATGTCCATACATGTTGGAGAATGCTAAAGTGTCCTGATCATCACCAATCCTTTCTGTTGGACACTAACTGTCCAACAAGACCCTCCTGCATCGACAAGGAAAAACTCTTAAAAAACCCAGTGGGAAAAAGTGAGAAACCTTGGGGAGAACTAGGGAAACCCACAGGGAGGGAGACCCATTTGAGAAAGGGATCCGCTCCTCCGGACGGACAGGCTAATGATCTAGGAACTAAGCTATAGCTGCAGAACGTAGACCAGTGGCCGCTGAACGCCTTGGATGGCGAAAAGAAAAGAAAAGAAAAGCATTCCTTGTACGTGAGATCAGGGGAGAGCGCGTACGCAGTCCCCCACTATCAGAAATTATGCAGTTGAGATTTCCACATTTGGGGAATTCACAAAGGTCAGCACACCCGGTCAATGCAATGGATGAGCCTCGCCTTGGGTGAACCACCTTCATGATCATGGTCTCGCCCCTGCCAGGTAAGTATGAATTGCTTGGATCAGAGCCAAGCCCCTGCTCCTGGGACGGTGAGCTGGCCAGCATGGTTCAAAGCAAAAGACCTCATTGGTCCCACCTTTGACAACAACAACGCACTGAAGAGAAACAAGAGTGCCTGAATGATGGGCCACGGGTTTCCAGGATAGTTCCAATAGTGATTTCAATAGCAACGGATGCAATGGTAACGGTAGCAAAGGTCGATAAGGCAACTATTGATATGTAATAGTCACTATGACAACCATCACTAGGGGAATTTTTATGTCAATGGTCACCTTGGAAACCGTGCCATAATTCCCCGTGGCATCCATAGTTATGCGATAGTCACTATGGCGACCATCACTAATGGAATTGTTATGTCAATGGTCACCTTGGAAACCGTGCCATAATTCCCCGTGGCATCCATAGTTATGCGATAGTCACTATGGCGACCATCACTAATGGAATTGTTAGGTCAATGGTCACCTTGGAAACCGTGCCATAATTCCCCATGGCATCCCTAGTTATGCGATAGTCACTATGGCGACCATCACTAATGGAATTGTTATGTCAATGGTCACCTTGGAAACCGTGATATCCATCACTATTGCACTGGTCACTATGGAAACCACAGCTATGCAATCATCTCTGATTTCCATAGCAACCGTTTTCATGCCATAGAAGGCAATAGAGTGAATGGAAAAACTTGTTACATACTTATTTATCTTGAATAAAAATATATAAAGCACCTCAAATTAAATATTGCTCACTTTATTCTTCACATAAAAAGGCCAAAAAAAATACCACAGAAAATGCAGTCACGTGTACAAACAGGTATGTAAAGGTCATAGAATTATTGAGTTGGATTTATAAGATCCACCAAGCGCGGGTTTAGAGCAGCAAAAGCGACACTGTTGCAGCACAGTATCAGTAGAGTTTGTTGGATGTGCCGAAATGGTACGTGAGGTTTTCATGACCCGCCACTACTGAATACATATTTCATTGAACATCATGAAGGAAGCCCCGCAATGAAGTAGGGCATCAAAAAATTTGCAATATTCTCTTATTGTTCCTCACCACGGAAATCTTTAGTAAAAGGCGAAAGATTTATACGCTCTGAAGAGAAACAAGAGTGCCCTAATGTTGGGCCCCGGGAGAACAAAAACATTAGACCTGGCGGTTCTATCGTGGTTGATCAGCTGCTAAAGTCCACCTAATTTGACCAGTTTACACGTGCAAATGCTCTGTCTGATTGACTGCATTGGTTGATTTAAAACACAACCAACACATTCCACATGTATATAAGGCATTAAAAAGAGAAGCAAGAAAAAGGAAATGAACAGCAAAGCACTAAGAAATCTGCCACAATGACTTTTACAGTAAAGAGGAGGTGCACCGTTCCTGGAGGTACTGCAATACCAGGTCAATGCATGGAGAGGACAGAGCAAGCTCCTAATTCCATCTCCCAGTTCCAAAAATCAATTTAATATATGGTCCCCCATGTAGGGGACATATCAGATATTAAACTGATAAGAACAGATTTTTTCATTCGAAAAAGTTTATTGACACAAGTCATCATTATGGCATTTAAACAACACATACATTTTTCATTTAACACAACATACAAGGTTAAAAATAAGTAATTTCCATAAAACCAGGGTTGTGTTTAAAATGTGTCAAAAATGTCCATAAAAACAGGTGTCATAAAAACCCATAAAAAGTGTCAATTAAAACGGAGTGCAGTGAATAAAAGCCCTCCTTGTGCAGAAGCGGGGTGAGTCCCTATCAAGTCGGACTCATCCTGCTCTACCAAACATTTGGTCTCTCGGGCCTGTCTTGCTCAGAGGTCCTCGCCCTTGCTCCTTCCCACCGTCCGCTCCCGGAGAGTCAGGCCGTTGCGGCTTTGACCTTCAGTGCGGCTTCGGTCTCCTTCGTCCGAATGAGCACAGAGGCGATGCTTCTGTGTGGCTGTGTCCTAGGGCCCGCCGCCTGCAGCCACAGCCTCTCGGACTGTGGCTGCTGCCATCCGGATCACAGCCACGGGGGGGATCTGCATGTGCCTTCCTACCAGCAGGTTTCTGGAGGTCCATATGGCGTCTTTGGTGGCGGCGAGGGTGAGCCAGATTCTTGTGAAGTCCTTCTTTGCACTCGGACTTAGGCCCACCCCGTACAGCATCAGCTGTGCTGTGAGGACCTCCCCTGCTGGTAGGTACGGGAATTGCAAGGAGCCGGCTATTGCCCACTGGTCGACGGCGGCGCTGCACTCCCAGAGCAAGTGTCTCACCGACTCGGGCGCGCCACAACCCGGCCGGGGACAGGTCGCGGACTGCAAGAGGCCCCGGGAGTGCATGACGGACCTGACTGGGAGGACCTCATGAGCCACCATCCAGGACAGGTCCCGGAGTCTGTTTGGCAGAGCAGGATGGTTCACGTTGCGCCACACCTGTGAGGGCTCGCCGATTGCGAGCCCGCGCACCGGGCTCACTGGTTCCCGCTCCTGCACACAGGAGATTAAAAGACGGTGTTTGGTTAAAACCTGCAACTCCTCCTGCTCCAAGTTAAAACGCTTTAAAAAGGTCGGGATAAAAGCATAAAACAAGGGCAGGTTAAAAGACACAGGGACTCTTAGGTCAATGGGTAAAAACTTTTTCCTTCTTAAAAAGGAGCCCATCCAGAATCTTGTAAAAGCAGTTGTTTTGGGGTTTCTGGATGGGCTCGTCGCCAGAGCGAGGTGAAGGGCGGTGAAGCGGGCTCCAAGGAACAGAGGGAGGTCCGGCACGCCTTTGCCTCCTTTCTCCTTTGGCTTCTTCAGGACCTCCCTCCTCACCCGCTCCCACTTGGAGCCCCAGATGAAATAAAACACCGCCCTCTCCAGGTTTAAAATCGCTCTCCTAGGAGGCATAAAAACAGAACAAATGAGTAAAAACAAAGGTAAAATCACGGCTTTGATGATTAAAACCTTCCCTTCCATGGTCAGTCCTCTAAGAGTCCAGAACCCCAGTCGTTGCCTAACTTTCCCTATGACGTCGCCCCAGTTTTGACTCCCTCCCCCCTCCCGGTCAAACCTGATTCCCAGTATTTTTTGTCCTTGGGTCACGGTCAGGGGGAGTCCAGCAGTCTCGTCGGGGGTCCAGGGTCCATAAAATTGGGCTTGGGTCTTCGCTCTGTTGAGCTTAGACCCAGAGGCCAGTCCAAACCAGTCAGTCAAGTCCAGAGTCCTGTTGACGGATAAAAGGTCGGTGCATAAAACATTCACGTCGTCCATATATAAAACACATTTGGCGGTGAGCCCCCCCCCACCCGGGATGCCCACCCCCCTGATTCTTTGGTCCCTTCTCAAGACCTGTGCCAGCGGCTCGATGCAGAGTATGTACAGGAGGGCAGATAACGGACAGCCCTGACGGACACCGCAGTTGATTTGCACTGCCTTTGTCAAATGCCCGTTAACAATGAATCTGCTGCTGATCCCACGGTATAGCAGCCCCACCCACTCTATATACCTGTCAGGTAAACCCACTTTTCGCAGCACCTCAAAGAGGTACTGGTGCGAGACCCGATCGAAGGCTTTCTCAAAGTCTAGATTTAGGACTACTAGCCGAATGTTTCTGTCTCTCGCATAACAGATGGTGTCTCGGATCAGTACGAGGCTGTCGGTGATCCTCCTCCCGGGTACGGCACAGGCTTGATCCGGGTGAATCAATCCCTCTAAAAACACAGACAGACGTGAAGCTAAAATCTTGCTAAAAAGTTTGCAATCGACATTTAAAAGGGTGATAGGTCTCCAGTTGGTCAAGTCAGTCTTGTCTTTGTCTTTGGGAAGTAGAGTCACTATCCCTTCTCTAAAACTGTCAGGTAGTCGGCCTAGTCGTTCAAACTCCATAAAAACATTTAAAAGGTCATCTGCTAAAATATCCCAGAAAGTTAAATAAAATTCCACCGGGAGCCCATCGGCCCCCGGGGATTTCCCCCTTTTAAAAGTCCGGATTTGGGTGGACAAATCTAAAAGGGTAAAATCGTGGGTTAAAATAGCAGTGTCTTTTAAAATGTTTTCCGGGGAGTTTAAAAGGTCGGAGGTGATGTTAAAATCAATGGGTTTAAAACTATACAGCTTAGTATAAAAACATTCAACTATTTTCATTATTTCTTCCGTGTTTTTTGCCAGTTGGCCTTCACTATCTCTTAAGTTTAAAATTGATTTACTTTTATTTAAAATTTTCTTAAAAAAGTACCTCGTACATTTTTCGCCTTCCTCTATTTCTTTTTCTTTTGCTCTTAAAATGATTCCCTGACTTTTAATTTCTGATAAAACCATCATTTCTTTTTTAATTTGTTTAATATCTTCATTAAAATCAAAACCATTTTGTGTCAAATTAAAATACCTCTGTAGTCTTTTCTGCAGTCCCAACATGCGGTTGTTTTCTTTCCCTATCTTCTTCCTACCCACCCGTCTAAAAAAGGTCTTAGTCCGGGCTTTCACCATCTCCCACCAGTGTGCTCGTGTCTCGTGCAAGTCCTGAAGGGTCTGCCACTCTTTGTACTGCTCCCTGTACTGACGGACTACGTCAGTCTCCTTTAACAGGGAGCAGTTGAGCTTCCACAGACCTCTTCCTACAGTCACACCGGAGGACAGTGAAAAGGTGCAGGAAAGCATCAGGTGATCGGAAAAGAAAACAGGGGTCAATCTAGCATCGGTGGGTGGGCAATCCCTGGTAAAAACATAGTCAATGCGAGAGGCTCTGGTGCCATCACCACTGAACCAGGTGAAGCCCTCCTCTCTTGGATGCATGGTTTTAAAACAGTCCTGTAGCTTAAAATCCCTACATAAACCCTGCAATAAAACCGACGTCTTGTCTAGATTAAAATCCCCTGTTCTGTTCCTATCTTTCTTGGTTAAAACACAGTTAAAATCACCCGCTAAGATAAAAGGAGCTGTCCCTAGCATGTGGGACTGCAGGTCTTCTAAAAGTTTGTACCTTTTATTTTTATTGTTAAAACCATATATATTTAAGAGCTTAAAAACCCGTCCCATAAAATCCAGATGTATCAAAAGTGCCCGTCCGTCTCTCACCACAGTGCTGCCCTTTACCGTCACCAGGGGGTTGTTGATTAAAATGGCCACGCCGTCATTATTGTTATCATTTGAGCCGCTCCACAGTGAGGTGTTTGGCCACAAATCCTCCCAGGTTCTGTAGTGCTTTAAAAACGGTAGGGAACATTCTTGCAATAAAAACACATCTGAATTAAAAGATTTAAGACTGGTTAAAATGCTCTGTGCTCTAACTCTAGACTTCACACTTCTCACATTGATGGTAGAGAGTGTGATCGCCATGAGTATGGTTTTAAAAAGGTAAAACATTAAAAGACTAAAAGGATAAAACATTAAAACTGGTTAAAACACAAGTAAAACAAGTTAAAACCAGGTCATGTTTATCCTCTGTGGATCTGGCTCCGACTCCTCATCAATGGGTGAGGGAGGGGATGTAGCCTGATCCCTCCTACGCTCCTCCTCTAGGGGGAGCTTCGGAGTCGAGTGTCTGGCTCCGGAGAGGAAAGAGACCTCGTTGGGCGAGTCGGAGGGAAAGACTCTGGGCTCCTCCACAGAGTCACTGTCTGAAGGAGACCCAGCTCTCCCCCTCTTCTCTGGAAACTCTTCATTTCCAGAGGACGACTCTGACAGAGGCCTCTTGGGGTTGTTGGGTTCCTTTAACAGGAGGCTTAGGCATTTGTTTAGGGGGTCAAGAGGGTCCCCCTCCCCCACAGCCTTTTTTTGGTTTGGCTGGTGTTTCTCCACTGGGGGCGGGGCCTCTTGATCCCCCTCCACCATGGTGTGGGTGGGAGGAGCTTCAGGCCTCTGCTCCTCCACCTCTTTCTGTGCGGGAGGGGCCTCCTGCTCCCTCTGCACCATGGTGTTTGTGGGAGGAGCCTCGGGCCTCTGCTCCTCCACCAGCCTCTCTGTGGGAGTGGCCTCCGCAGGCCCCAGCTCCCCCTCCTGTGTGGGAGGGGCCTCCGCAGGCCCTTCCCCCTCTCCCGCCTTACCCCTCTCCTCTCCTCCAGTGGGGGGTTTTGGCGGGAGATTTGAATTTCCCAGCCCCACCTCTCCAATCAACTCTTCAGTTGGTCCGCCATCTTGTCCACCATCCTGTCCACATTCAGTTTCCATCTTTCTGTTCCCGGCCTTCAATTTGTTGGCAAAAGATTTTGGGCAATCTCTAAAGAGGTGACCCAGGTCACCACAGAGATTGCACTTTCTGCCATTGGTACACTGGTCAAAAGTGTGCCCAATTTCTCTACACTTACCGCAGACCACTTGAGTGCATGCTTCCACTAAGTGCCCGTGCTCCCCACAACGCCGGCAGAGCTTGGGTTGTCCTTGGTAGTGTATGTAGCCACGGTTGTCTCCCAGAACTATCACACTAGGCAGGTGCTTCAGGCCTTGGTAGCCCTGGGGGTCCAGCCATTGTTGGATGGGGACCCTCCAGCTGCCTGTCCAAATGCCATCCACATCTCTGACCTTGATAGCCTGGCCCTTCACCGTGCAGTGTCTACCCAGCCACAGACAAATGTCCTCTGCATTCACAGTTTCATTGAACATTCGAACAATCACATGTTTCAGTGAATTGTCCACCAGGCCCTCCACCAAGAATGCATTAAACTGGGATTTCACCCCAGAGTACTTGGCCCAAAAGTCCTTCAACTTAGCTTCCGACCTGAAGCTCACATCAAACCCTTTGTTGAAGGGCAGAGACAGGATACAGTTAAGATCCTCGGGTTTGAAGCCGAGGGCCTTCTGCACCAAGTGTCTGGAAAAGTCCAGGCGGGAAAAGGCCAGTACTTTCCCATCTACCTCTCTGAGGGTGAAGCGCACGCTGTGGTGCCTCCTCCTGCCGGCATGGGAGGCCGACATTCTGGAGGCACCAGCAGCCTAAAACACAAGTAAAACCACTAATAAAAACAGGCTAAAACCACTAAAAAACAATAAATATGTGCAGGCTAAAACCACTTAAAATGTACTTACAGATAAAGTGCAGGTGCTTATAAACCGGGGCTGGGGAAAGGGAAGAAAACAATAAGTTAATTAAACAAAATATACAATATATCCTCTGAGGCCAATGATGAGTGCCACGAGGGCAAACACCTCGTTGACCCCAGAGGCGACCGCTGTCTCAGCCCAAAGCGTGAAACAAGTCCAGTAACTGATAAGAACAGATACTACACTTGATCTTAGCCAAAAGGCCGAGAAGCGATGCCAGAAAAATGTGGCAGTAATTCTGTGGATTTCTGCTGACAAACCTTTGCCACATGGTTGACAGCATCCTGTCATCAGAAAAAGAAAAGAAAAGAAAAAGAAAAGAAAAGAAAAGAAAAGAAAAGAAAAGAAAAGAAAAGAAAAGAAAAGAAAAGAAAAGAAAAGAAAAGAAAAGAAAAGAAAAGAAAAGAAAAGAAAAGAAAAGAAAAGAAAAGAAAAGAAAAGAAAAGAAAAGAAAAGAAAAGAAAAGAAAAGAAAAGAAAAGAAAAGAAAAGAAAAGAAAAGAAAAGAAAAGAAAAGAAAAGAAAAGAAAAGAAAAGAAAAGAAAAGAAAAAGAAAAAAGAAAAAGAAAAGAAAAAAAGAAAAGAAAGAAAAGAAAAAAGAAAAGAAAAGCTTTCCTTGTACGTGAGATCAGGGGAGAGCGCGTACGCAGTCCCCCACTATCAGAAATTATGCAGTTGAGATTCCCACATTTGGGGAATTCACAAAGGTCAGCACACCCGGTCAGTGCAATGGATGAGCCTCGCCTTGGGTGAACCACCTTCATGATCATGGTCTCGCCCCTGCCAGGTAAGTATGAATTGCTTGGATCAGAGCCAAGCCCCTGCTCCTGGGACGGTGAGCTGGCCAGCATGGTTCAAAGCAAAAGACCTCATTGGTCCCACCTTTGACAACAACAACGCACTGAAGAGAAACAAGAGTGCCTGAATGATGGGCCACGGGTTTCCAGGATAGTTCCAATAGTGATTTCAATAGCAACGGATGCAATGGTAACGGTAGCAAAGGTCGATAAGGCAACCATTGATATGTAATAGTCACTATGACAACCATCACTAGGGGAATTTTTATGTCAATGGTCACCTTGGAAACCGTGCCATCATTCCCCGTGGCATCCATAGTTATGCGATAGTCACTATGGCGACCATCACTAATGGAATTGTTAGGTCAATGGTCACCTTGGAAACCGTGCCATAATTCCCCATGGCATCCCTAGTTATGCGATAGTCACTATGGCGACCATCACTAATGGAATTGTTATGTCAATGGTCACCTTGGAAACCGTGATATCCATCACTATTGCACTGGTCACTATGGAAACCACAGCTATGCAATCATCTCTGATTTCCATAGCAACCGTTTTCATGCCATAGAAGGCAATAGAGTGAATGGAAAAACTTGTTACATACTTATTTATCTTGAATAAAAATATATAAAGCACCTCAAATTAAATATTGCTCACTTTATTCTTCACATAAAAGGCCAAAAAAAATACCACAGAAAATGCAGTCACGTGTACAAACAGGTATGTAAAGGTCATAGAATTATTGAGTTGGATTTATAAGATCCACCAAGCGCGGGTTTAGAGCAGCAAAAGCGACACTGTTGCAGCACAGTATCAGTAGAGTTTGTTGGATGTGCCGAAATGGTACGTGAGGTTTTCATGACCCGCCACTACTGAATACATATTTCATTGAACATCATGAAGGAAGCCCCGCAATGAAGTAGGGCATCAAAAAATTTGCAATATTCTCTTATTGTTCCTCACCACGGAAATCTTTAGTAAAAGGCGAAAGATTTATACGCTCTGAAGAGAAACAAGAGTGCCCTAATGTTGGGCCCCGGGAGAACAAAAACATTAGACCTGGCGGTTCTATCGTGGTTGATCAGCTGCTAAAGTCCACCTAATTTGACCAGTTTACACGTGCAAATGCTCTGTCTGATTGACTGCATTGGTTGATTTAAAACACAACCAACACATTCCACATGTATATAAGGCATTAAAAAGAGAAGCAAGAAAAAGGAAATGAACAGCAAAGCACTAAGAAATCTGCCACAATGACTTTTACAGTAAAGAGGAGGTGCACCGTTCCTGGAGGTACTGCAATACCAGGTCAATGCATGGAGAGGACAGAGCAAGCTCCTAATTCCATCTCCCAGTTCCAAAAATCAATTTAATATATGGTCCCCCATGTAGGGGACATATCAGATATTAAACTGATAAGAACAGATACTACACTTGATCTTAGCCAAAAGGCCGAGAAGCGATGCCAGAAAAATGTGGCAGTAATTCTGTGGATTTCTGCTGACAAACCTTTGCCACATGGTTGACAGCATCCTGTCATCAGCGAAAAGAAAAGAAAAGAAAAGAAAAGAAAAGAAAAGAAAAGAAAAGAAAAGAAAAGAAAAGAAAAGAAAAGAAAAGAAAAGAAAAGAAAAGAAAAGAAAAGAAAAGAAAAGAAAAGAAAAGAAAAGAAAAGAAAAGAAAAGAAAAGAAAAGAAAAGAAAAGAAAAGAAAAGAAAAGAAAAGAAAAGAAAAGAAAAGAAAAGAAAAGAAAAGAAAAGAAAAGAAAAGAAAAGAAAAGAAAAGAAAAGAAAAGAAAAGAAAAGAAAAGAAAAGAAAAGAAAAGAAAAGCTTTCCTTGTACGTGAGATCAGGGGAGAGCGCGTACGCAGTCCCCCACTATCAGAAATTATGCAGTTGAGATTCCCACATTTGGGGAATTCACAAAGGTCAGCACACCCGGTCAGTGCAATGGATGAGCCTCGCCTTGGGTGAACCACCTTCATGATCATGGTCTCGCCCCTGCCAGGTAAGTATGAATTGCTTGGATCAGAGCCAAGCCCCTGCTCCTGGGACGGTGAGCTGGCCAGCATGGTTCAAAGCAAAAGACCTCATTGGTCCCACCTTTGACAACAACAACGCACTGAAGAGAAACAAGAGTGCCTGAATGATGGGCCACGGGTTTCCAGGATAGTTCCAATAGTGATTTCAATAGCAACGGATGCAATGGTAACGGTAGCAAAGGTCGATAAGGCAACCATTGATATGTAATAGTCACTATGACAACCATCACTAGGGGAATTTTTATGTCAATGGTCACCTTGGAAACCGTGCCATAATTCCCCGTGGCATCCATAGTTATGCGATAGTCACTATGGCGACCATCACTAATGGAATTGTTAGGTCAATGGTCACCTTGGAACGTGCTCCTGGACATGACTCGATATCGATGCCGCCATAATTCCCCATGGCATCCCTAGTTATGCGATAGTCACTATGGCGACCATCACTAATGGAATTGTTATGTCAATGGTCACCTTGGAAACCGTGATATCCATCACTATTGCACTGGTCACTATGGAAACCACAGCTATGCAATCATCTCTGATTTCCATAGCAACCGTTTTCATGCCATAGAAGGCAATAGAGTGAATGGAAAAACTTGTTACATACTTATTTATCTTGAATAAAAATATATAAAGCACCTCAAATTAAATATTGCTCACTTTATTCTTCACATAAAAGGCCAAAAAAAATACCACAGAAAATGCAGTCACGTGTACAAACAGGTATGTAAAGGTCATAGAATTATTGAGTTGGATTTATAAGATCCACCAAGCGCGGGTTTAGAGCAGCAAAAGCGACACTGTTGCAGCACAGTATCAGTAGAGTTTGTTGGATGTGCCGAAATGGTACGTGAGGTTTTCATGACCCGCCACTACTGAATACATATTTCATTGAACATCATGAAGGAAGCCCCGCAATGAAGTAGGGCATCAAAAAATTTGCAATATTCTCTTATTGTTCCTCACCACGGAAATCTTTAGTAAAAGGCGAAAGATTTATACGCTCTGAAGAGAAACAAGAGTGCCCTAATGTTGGGCCCCGGGAGAACAAAAACATTAGACCTGGCGGTTCTATCGTGGTTGATCAGCTGCTAAAGTCCACCTAATTTGACCAGTTTACACGTGCAAATGCTCTGTCTGATTGACTGCATTGGTTGATTTAAAACACAACCAACACATTCCACATGTATATAAGGCATTAAAAAGAGAAGCAAGAAAAAGGAAATGAACAGCAAAGCACTAAGAAATCTGCCACAATGACTTTTACAGTAAAGAGGAGGTGCACCGTTCCTGGAGGTACTGCAATACCAGGTCAATGCATGGAGAGGACAGAGCAAGCTCCTAATTCCATCTCCCAGTTCCAAAAATCAATTTAATATTGGTCCCCCATGTAGGGGACGTATCAGATATTAAACTGATAAGAACAGATACTACACTTGATCTTAGCCAAAAGGCCGAGAAGCGATGCCAGAAAAATGTGGCAGTAATTCTGTGGATTTCTGCTGACAAACCTTTGCCACATGGTTGACAGCATCCTGTCGTCAGCAAAAAGAAAAGAAAAGAAAAGAAAAGAAAAGAAAAGAAAAGAAAAGAAAAGAAAAGAAAAGAAAAGAAAAGAAAAGAAAAGAAAAGAAAAGAAAAGAAAAGAAAAGAAAAGAAAAGAAAAGAAAAGAAAAGAAAAGAAAAGGAAAGAAAAGAAAAGAAAAGAAAAGAAAAGAAAAGAAAAGAAAAGAAAAGAAAAGAAAAGAAAAGAAAAGAAAAGAAAAGAAAAGAAAAGAAAAGAAAAGAAAAGAAAAGCTTTCCTTGTACGTGAGATCAGGGGAGAGCGCGTACGCAGTCCCCCACTATCAGAAATTATGCAGTTGAGATTCCCACATTTGGGGAATTCACAAAGGTCAGCACACCCGGTCAGTGCAATGGATGAGCCTCGCCTTGGGTGAACCACCTTCATGATCATGGTCTCGCCCCTGCCAGGTAAGTATGAATTGCTTGGATCAGAGCCAAGCCCCTGCTCCTGGGACGGTGAGCTGGCCAGCATGGTTCAAAGCAAAAGACCTCATTGGTCCCACCTTTGACAACAACAACGCACTGAAGAGAAACCAGAGTGCCTGAATGATGGGCCACGGGTTTCCAGGATAGTTCCAATAGTGATTTTAATAGCAACGGATGCAATGGTAACGGTAGCAAAGGTCGATAAGGCAACCATTGATATGTAATAGTCACTATGACAACCATCACTAGGGGAATTTTTATGTCAATGGTCACCTTGGAAACCGTGCCATAATTCCCCGTGGCATCCATAGTTATGCGATAGTCACTATGGCGACCATCACTAATGGAATTGTTATGTCAATGGTCACCTTGGAAACCGTGCCATAATTCCCCGTGGCATCCATAGTTATGCGATAGTCACTATGGCGACCATCACTAATGGAATTGTTAGGTCAATGGTCACCTTGGAAACCATGCCATAATTCCCCATGGCATCCCTAGTTATGCGATAGTCACTATGGCGACCATCACTAATGGA
Organism: Knipowitschia caucasica; assembly: GCA_964034765.1. NCBI lineage: Eukaryota > Metazoa > Chordata > Actinopteri > Gobiiformes > Gobiidae > Knipowitschia > Knipowitschia caucasica. The sequence continues at coordinate 8,255,240 of OZ035837.1, read as the reverse complement.
ATTGTTATGTCAATGGTCACCTTGGAAACCGTGATATCCATCACTATTGCACTGGTCACTATGGAAACCACAGCTATGCAATCATCTCTGATTTCCATAGCAACCGTTTTCATGCCATAGAAGGCAATAGAGTGAATGGAAAAACTTGTTACATACTTATTTATCTTGAATAAAAATATATAAAGCACCTCAAATTAAATATTGCTCACTTTATTCTTCACATAAAAGGCCAAAAAAAAATACCACAGAAAATGCAGTCACGTGTACAAACAGGTATGTAAAGGTCATAGAATTATTGAGTTGGATTTATAAGATCCACCAAGCGCGGGTTTAGAGCAGCAAAAGCGACACTGTTGCAGCACAGTATCAGTAGAGTTTGTTGGATGTGCCGAAATGGTACGTGAGGTTTTCATGACCCACCACTACTGAATACATATTTCTTTGAACATCATGAAGGAAGCCCCGCAATGAAGTAGGGCATCAAAAAATTTGCAATATTCTCTTATTGTTCCTCACCACGGAAATCTTTAGTAAAAGGCGAAAGATTTATACGCTCTGAAGAGAAACAAGAGTGCCCAAATGTCGGGCCCCGGGAGAACAAAAACATTAGGCCTGGCGGTTCTATCGTGGTTGATCAGCTGCTAAAGTCCACCTAATTTGACCAGTTTACACGTGCAAATGCTCTGTCTGATTGACTGCATTGGTTGATTTAAAACACAACCAACACATTCCACATGTATATAAGGCATTAAAAAGAGAAGCAAGAAAAAGGAAATGAACAGCAAAGCACTAAGAAATCTGCCACAATGACTTTTACAGTAAAGAGGAGGTGCACCGTTCCTGGAGGTACTGCAATACCAGGTCAATGCATGGAGAGGACAGAGCAAGCTCCTAATTCCATCTCCCAGTTCCAAAAATCAATTTAATATATGGTCCCCCATGTAGGGGACGTATCAGATATTAAACTGATAAGAACAGATACTACACTTGATCTTAGCCAAAAGGCCGAGAAGCGATGCCAGAAAAATGTGGCAGTAATTCTGTGGATTTCTGCTGACAAACCTTTGCCACATGGTTGACAGCATCCTGTCATCAGAGAAAAGAAAAGAAAAGAAAAGAAAAGAAAAGAAAAGAAAAGAAAAGAAAAGAAAAGAAAAGAAAAGAAAAGAAAAGAAAAGAAAAGAAAAGAAAAGAAAAGAAAAGCTTTCCTTGTACGTGAGATCAGGGGAGAGCGCGTACGCTAGTGATGGCAATATGAAGCCCCATGAAGCCTTGAGGGATCGCAGCCTATTACTCGGCCCATGAGTCGAAGGCTCGAGGTGAATCATGCTCCACTACGCCATCATGTGGACAAAAAAATACATAACACTCTTAAGTGCTTACAATGAATGGTGAGATCTAATGTTAAAATGTATATTTACAATCTATGGTCTAACGTGTTGTGTTTGAAATGATGCTTCATGAACTATGAACTATTTGAGTCTTTCAGTCAATTGTGTTGATACAACAAACACATCCAAAGTAATACAGTTTTACAGAAAGTGATTAATGGAGGAAAAACTACCAAGAGGTGGATTAATTAAACACAACAAACCATTTATTCCCAATAAACAAATACATTTACTTTGCAACACAAAATTTATTATGGGTAGACCAGGATTCGAACGCTATATCTTCTGCTTCGGAGTCCGTCATATACCACCTGCGCCACACAGCTGTTGTGAAATATGTTATCCAGCGTATTATTACTAATAACTTGAAGCCTTGATATATGAGGTTTTACTGAAGTGAAACGTTTTTAATTGTATTTCATATGAAGTAGTTTCTCTATACTTAGTACAGGACTGCTCCACATCACGCACACACACGTACGCACACACACGTACGCACACACACACGTACGCACACAGAGGCAGACGGGGACAGCCAATACAGTCTAGTGGTACAGCCGCGGATGGTACAGCCGCGGATCACAAAGCACCTGTAAAGCAATGCACTCAGCGTACGCAGTCCCCCACTATCAGAAATTATGCAGTTGAGATTCCCACATTTGGGGAATTCACAAAGGTCAGCACACCCGGTCAGTGCAATGGATGAGCCTCGCCTTGGGTGAACCACCTTCATGATCATGGTCTCGCCCCTGCCAGGTAAGTATGAATTGCTTGGATCAGAGCCAAGCCCCTGCTCCTGGGACGGTGAGCTGGCCAGCATGGTTCAAAGCAAAAGACCTCATTGGTCCCACCTTTGACAACAACAACGCACTGAAGAGAAACAAGAGTGCCTGAATGATGGGCCACGGGTTTCCAGGATAGTTCCAATAGTGATTTTAATAGCAACGGATGCAATGGTAACGGTAGCAAAGGTCGATAAGGCAACCATTGATATGTAATAGTCACTATGACAACCATCACTAGGGGAATTTTTATGTCAATGGTCACCTTGGAAACCGTGCCATAATTCCCCGTGGCATCCATAGTTATGCGATAGTCACTATGGCGACCATCACTAATGGAATTGTTAGGTCAATGGTCACCTTGGAAACCGTGCCATAATTCCCCGTGGCATCCATAGTTATGCGATAGTCACTATGGCGACCATCACTAATGGAATTGTTAGGTCAATGGTCACCTTGGAAACCATGCCATAATTCCCCATGGCATCCCTAGTTATGCGATAGTCACTATGGCGACCATCACTAATGGAATTGTTATGTCAATGGTCACCTTGGAAACCGTGATATCCATCACTATTGCACTGGTCACTATGGAAACCACAGCTATGCAATCATCTCTGATTTCCATAGCAACCGTTTTCATGCCATAGAAGGCAATAGAGTGAATGGAAAAACTTGTTACATACTTATTTATCTTGAATAAAAATATATAAAGCACCTCAAATTAAATATTGCTCACTTTATTCTTCACATAAAAGGCCAAAAAAAATACCACAGAAAATGCAGTCACGTGTACAAACAGGTATGTAAAGGTCATAGAATTATTGAGTTGGATTTATAAGATCCACCAAGCGCGGGTTTAGAGCAGCAAAAGCAACACTGTTGCAGCACAGTATCAGTAGAGTTTGTTGGATGTGCCGAAATGGTACGTGAGGTTTTCATGACCCACCACTACTGAATACATATTTCTTTGAACATCATGAAGGAAGCCCCGCAATGAAGTAGGGCATCAAAAAATTTGCAATATTCTCTTATTGTTCCTCACCACGGAAATCTTTAGTAAAAGGCGAAAGATTTATACGCTCTGAAGAGAAACAAGAGTGCCCAAATGTCGGGCCCCGGGAGAACAAAAACATTAGGCCTGGCGGTTCTATCGTGGTTGATCTCAGCTGCTAAAGTCCACCTAATTTGACCAGTTTACACGTGCAAATGCTCTGTCTGATTGACTGCATTGGTTGATTTAAAACACAACCAACACATTCCACATGTATATAAGGCATTAAAAAGAGAAGCAAGAAAAAGGAAATGAACAGCAAAGCACTAAGAAATCTGCCACAATGACTTTTACAGTAAAGAGGAGGTGCACCGTTCCTGGAGGTACTGCAATACCAGGTCAATGCATGGAGAGGACAGAGCAAGCTCCTAATTCCATCTCCCAGTTCCAAAAATCAATTTAATATATGGTCCCCCATGTAGGGGACGTATCAGATATTAAACTGATAAGAACAGATACTACACTTGATCTTAGCCAAAAGGCCGAGAAGCGATGCCAGAAAAATGTGGCAGTAATTCTGTGGATTTCTGCTGACAAACCTTTGCCACATGGTTGACAGCATCCTGTCACCATCTGTGCTTAGCAGGTTTTCCCATGGGATGTCTAACCACACCCACAGGTAATAAATCTCCAACTTCGGCCTGAGCTTTCATTTCCTTGAAAAAGTTATTTGGATTGAGGAGGAAGCGTTGGGAAAACCTGCAAAGAAGGGGAAGAAACCTTTCTTCGTTCTGCTGTCTTGAGTTGCATCTTTAGATCAAGTCCCAAGACTAAAGGATCACTGTAGTAAATTACAACTTCTTCCTAAGACTGCACTCATCCCTCACCCCAGATGGGACTCGAACCCACAGTCTCTGTCGTCAGAGGGCAGTGCCTTATCCATTAGGCCACTGGTCAGCTTACAGCTCACTTTGAAAACCTGCCAAAGTATAAATTCACTGAGAAATAATACCCTGAGGCAATGAGCCAGCCAGTATGATGACAATTGCTAGAATAACTTCCTTTCACAATCAAATTCTAAATTCATTATTTTGATAGGTGAACCTTTCCTACTGAACATTGTTCTTGCCTTGGAGCAAGCTTCTCTTGACAGTAGATGTGCGTACTAAGTCCTTCACTAAATGTTATTTGACATGCAACTAGTGATGGCAATATGAAGCCCCATGAAGCCTTGAGGGATCGCAGCCTATTACTCGGCCCATGAGTCGAAGGCTCAAGGTGAATCATGCTCCACTACGCCATCATGTGGACAAAGAAATACATAACACTCTTAAGTGCTTACAATGAATGGTGAGATCTAATGTTAAAATGTATATTTACAATCTATGGTCTAACGTGTTGTGTTTGAAATGATGCTTCATGAACTATGAACTATTTGAGTCTTTCAGTCAATTGTGTTGATACAACAAACACATCCAAAGTAATACAGTTCTACAGAAAGTGATTAATGGAGGAAAAACTACCAAGGGTGGATTAATTAAACACAACAAACCATTTATTCCCAATAAATAAATACATTTACTTTGCAACACAAAATTTATTATGGGTAGACCGGGATTCGAACGCTATATCTTCTGCTTCGGAGTCCGTCATATACCGACTGCGCCACACAGCTGTTGTGAAATGTATTATCCAGCGTATTATTACTAATAACTTGAAGCCTTGATATATGAGGTTTTACTAAAGTGAAACGTTTTTAATTGTATTTCATATGAAGCAGTTTCTTAGTACAGGACTGCTCCACATCACGCACACACACGTACGCACACACACACACGTACGCACACAGAGGCAGACGGGGACAGCCAATACAGTCTATGGTACAGCCGCGGATCACAAAGCACCTGTCAAAGCAATGCACTCTCCGAACTATATGAAGCACTATATGAACCGTCACGTGGTGCGGCCGCTACGCGAGGCTTCGAACGTCACCACACACGTGACCAATACACGCCTCGACCCACACTTCACAAGAAACGCCCCCAGATTACTCGGTCCACGCTTCGAAGACTCGGTCCGCTCAGCACATCACTACATGCAACTAAGCCTGCTAAGAGACTTTTAAAAATTGACTTGACTATCTGTATTTCAAGTAGTCAAGGCGGGGTATTGGGTAAAGTTTTCAACTAGCAATAATCGCGCCTCGGTTAGCCCTCATAAGCAACGATACTGCCACTGCGCAAAGCTACAGACAGGGGAGAGCGAAAATATGCTGACTGGGGTTCTGGCTACCTCTGCTCATGGTTGGAGCACATTTTTGGCCAAACACTTCCTGGAGAAGGGAAATTCTGTTGACTTTTGTCTCTTTTCCTTCCACTTACGAGCACCAAAAGGTTGAAATACGTATATAAAGTTACTCCATGTTCAAGGTAAAATGGCAATGCTGGGATGCAAACCCGGGAGTACCTGTTTACTAGACAGGCGCTTTGACCACATAGTTGAGAAACTCACGTGCAGAATGATGTAGTTACATCAAAGATAAAATAAATGTATATACGCAACGACTGGGCTCGTCCGGGATTTCAACCCGGGACTTCTCGCATCCAAAGCGAGAATCATACTCCTAGACCAACGAGCCACAAAAATTAATCACACAAACGAGCCACACAAACAGCCCCGCAGAGATCGCCTAATTTACAATTGGAAAATGTGTGCCAATCCACAGCGACATCTAATCACTGACGTATTGGGCTCAATATTGAGGAAAACTGCCAATGAATTATGATATGACCATCAACTAAATGTTCAGTGGGATTGGGCTCGTCCGGGATTTGAACCCGGGACCTCTCGCACCCTAAGCGAGAATCATACCCCTAGACCAACGAGCCATTCACCACAGCCATTGCAAGATTTACAATCAGAAAATGTCCTCTCATTCACAGCAACATGTATCTTTGCGAAACCTTGCCTCCCATTGACGTATTGTGCACAATTTACAGCTTCTGAAGCATTGGGCTAAATGTTGAGGAAAATTGCCATGATTTGACCATCAACTAAATGCTCAGTGGGATTGGGCTCTATGTGGCTCCACTGCAACATATCTTAGCGAAACCTTGCCTCCCACTGAGGCTCAAGGTAAAAAGGCACTGCTGGGATTCGAATCCAGGATCTCCTGTTTACGAGACAGGCGCTTTAACCAACTAAGCCACAGCGCCACTCAAGTACAATGTCAACCACCAGTTTGACATCATATTGAAGGACCTCGAATTGCAGTTATGTGGCCGTTTTAGAACATTCACTTAGCACAGTTCCAAATAGGGTAAACAGGGTAATACTAGCTTGACTATTGACTGGAATTCTTGGGTTCCCTTAACAGGACCGTTATAGGATCCTCTCAAAAGCATCAGCCATGTTTTTGGGTGTTGTTGAACAAAGAACTTTGAGTTGCCACTGTCTCTGACTGCCGAGACCCGGGATCTAACCAAGGACCTTTGGATCTTCAGTCTAACGCTAACTCCCAAATGAGCCATTTCGGCATGTACGCACAGCTCTTACTTGTGAGAGGTTTGCTTGACACTGAAAACCCCACGGATGAAAGCATATATTGCTTGAAGATTGGGAAAATAAGCATCAATTGCAAAGACCGCCCAACATGGGGTTCGCCCTCACGACCCTGAGAGTCTCATGCTCTACCGACTGTTTTTCTATGTTCAAGGTAAAAAGGCACTGCTGGGATTCGAATCCAGGATCTCCTGTTTACAAGACAGGTGCTCTGACCAACTAAGCCACAGCGCCACTAAGGCAGCTTCTCAACTACCAGTTTGACCTCATATAGAAGGACCTTGAGTTACATTTGCTTGAATGAAAACTGGCAGTTATTTGGCCCTTTTTGAACATTCACTTACCACAGGTCCAAATATTGAATACATTTATAACGTTTCCCTTCACCCTTTAGCCAAAGTCCAAGTGTGAATTTTCTTTTTTTCAGTTGCTTGGAAGAATGTCAAACCATTTCAATATTGGTCACCTTTTCCAAAAGGATTGCCAGGAGTGGGATTTGAACCTAAACCTCCATTAGAGACCAAAAAAACCCAGGATTAGAGTTGAGGAAGTCATGGAGAACACCGCTACACTGTGCCAGACGCCATCCAATGTGAGCATTTTCCCACTCAAGTCTGTTATGGCGATGAGCTGGAGTCAGGTCAAGACCCCGATGAGGACGACAAGCATGCATTTGAGCGTCCCTGAGACGGTTTCTGACAGTTTGTGCAGAAATTGTTTGGTTATGCAAACCAATTGTTTCAGTGGCTGGTCTCAGACCATCTTGGAGGTAAAGGTCCTGGCCTGGTGTGGTTACACGTGCTCGGCGGTTGTGAGGCCGGTTGGTCCACAATGAAAGGTTGGATCCAGTCCTGAACTCTTAGTCCCTTTAAACACAAACAGAAAGCCATGGGCAATTTCATGTCACCCCAGATGGAACTCTGACCTTTTTAAAAAGTAACAATTTAGAGTTTCATAGGGGACATGTCTTTGTAAAATTGGCCTGTATCTTTTTTAATCTAAGGAATTTTACATAATTAAACCTCTGAATAAGGTTGTTCTTGGATGAAAAGAGTCACCTTCCTTATAGCAGAGGATGGTTTCGATCCATCGACCTCTGGGTTATGGGCCCAGCACGCTTCCGCTGCGCCACTCTGCTGTGTGGATTGCTTCCAAGCTCTCAGTCGCACTTGGATTAGTCCAAATGAAGAAAGGTTTCTCACCCATCTGTGCTTAGCAGGTTTTCCCATGGGATGTCTAACCACACCCACAGGTAATAAATCTCCAACTTCGGCCTGAGCTTTCATTTCCTTGAAAAAGTTATTTGGATTGAGGAGGAAGCGTTGGGAAAACCTGCAAAGAAGGGGAAGAAACCTTTCTTCGTTCTGCTGTCTTGAGTTGCATCTTTAGATCAAGTCCCAAGACTAAAGGATCACTGTAGTAAATTACAACTTCTTCCTAAGACTGCACTCATCCCTCACCCCAGATGGGACTCGAACCCACAGTCTCTGTCGCAGAGGGCAGTGCCTTATCCATTAGGCCACTGGTCAGCTTACAGCTCACTTTGAAAACCTGCCAAAGTATAAATTCACTGAGAAATAATACCCTGAGGCAATGAGCCAGCCAGTATGATGACAATTGCTAGAATAACTTCCTTTCACAATCAAATTCTAAATTCATTATTTTGATAGGTGAACCTTTCCTACTGAACATTGTTCTTGCCTTGGAGCAAGCTTCTCTTGACAGTAGATGTGCGTACTAAGTCCTTCAGTTAATGTTATTTGACATGCAACTAAGCCTGCTAAGAGAGTTTTAAAAATTGACTTGACTATCTGTATTTCAAGTAGTCAAGGCGGGGTATTGGGTAAAGTTTTCAACTAGCAATAATCGCGCCTCGGTTAGCCCTCATAAGCAACGATACTGCCACTGCGCAAAGCTACAGACAGGGGAGAGCGAAAATATGCTGACTGGGGTTCTGGCTACCTCTGCTCATGGTTGGAGCACATTTTTGGCCAAACACTTCCTGGAGAAGGGAAATTCTGTTGACTTTTGTCTCTTTTCCTTCCAGATTGTGACTCTGGTCTGTGAAAGGCGGTATATAAATAAAGCTTACTCACTTACGAGCACCAAAAGGTTGAAATACGTATATAAAGTTACTCCATGTTCAAGGTAAAATGGCAATGCTGGGATGCAAACCCGGGAGTACCTGTTTACTAGACAGGCGCTTTGACCACATAGTTGAGAAACTCACGTGCAGAATGATGTAGTTACATCAAAGATAAAATAAATGTATATACGCAACGACTGGGCTCGTCCGGGATTTCAACCCGGGACTTCTCTGTGGAACTGTTTCTGCGACACATGCCACCTCACGTGCAGACGGCTCTCGCAAATACAGCCATTACGGAGCCACGTGCTCTGGCCACCCATCGTTTCGTCCCTGACGTGTTGGCCCCGACACGCAGCTACACCCCCCCCCCTGGTGCGGCCGCTCTGCCTGTTAGGGGGCGCATTGTGACTGACGGCCCGGCCAGCCCTGGTTTGTGCTACTTCCATGCGCGTTTCGGGGCCAAAGCTAAGAGGTGCCGCTCCCCATGCAGTTTCAACGCGACGGGAAACGCCAAGGCCTGCGCTCAGTAGTGGCCGTGAGCGCAGGCGCGAAGGGCCGGCTGCTGTTTGTTTTGGACACCCTGTCCGGGCGCAGGTTCCTCTGTGACACTGGCGCCCAGAGGAGCGTTCTGCCGGCTACAGTGGACGATGCTGCTGGGGGGTTGCATGGCCCGCCCTTAACGTCCGCCAATGACACCCCTATCCGGACATATGGCACAAAGGCTGTGGACGTATGTTTCGGGGGCCAGCGGTTTACATGGGACTTTGTCACGGCCGATGTCTCGTTTCCCCTCCTCGGTGCAGATTTTCTGTGCGCCCAGGGGTTACTCGTGGATGTCAAAAATGGCCGCCTGGTGGACGCTTTGACCTTCTCCTCATTCGCGTGTGTCTGCGATGAGGGGACATACAATGGTCTCTCCAGCTCGCTTGCTGAAGGTGACAAGTACCTGCGGCTCCTCATGGAGTACCCTGACCTGACGCGGCCCACTTTCTCGGCTGCTACGGCTAAACACGGAGTCGAACACCACATCGAGACCAGAGGCCCTCCTATCCACGCCAGGGCCCGGCGGCTCAATCCGGAGAGGCTGACGACTGCCAAGGCCGAATTCGCCAACATGGAACGACTTGGCATCATTCGCCGTTCTGACAGCCCGTGGACTTCACCACTCCACATGGTTCCGAAGCCAGACGGTGGGTGGCGTCCGTGTGGTGACTACCGCCGTCTTAATGATGCGACCACGCCCGATCGTTACCCGGTGCCCCACATTCAAGACTTTTCCGTACATTTGGCGGGGAAGTCCGTGTTCTCTAAAGTGGATCTGGTGCGGGGTTACCACCAAGTCCCGGTGCACCCTGCGGACATCCCGAAGACAGCAGTGGTGACTCCTTTCGGGCTGTTCGAGTTCCTCAGGATGCCTTTTGGCCTGAAGAACGCAGCCCAGTCGTTCCAGCGGCTAATGGACTCGGCACTCAGGGACATGCCTTTCATCTTCGTCTACTTGGACGATGTCCTCGTCGCCAGCTCCTCGGAGGAGGAGCACCTGACACATCTCCGAGTTCTTTTTACACGGCTCGACCAGCACGGGCTGATCATTAACCCGGCTAAGTGTGTTTTTGGGGTGCCGTCCATAAAGTTCCTTGGGCATCTCATCACCAGTGAGGGGGCTGCCCCCCTCCCTTCGAAGGTGGACGCCGTTTCCACTAGCCGGCAAATCCAATGTGGTTGCGGATTGTCTTTCCAGGGCGGTCGTTGGTGCGGTCCAGCTCGGACTAGACTACGAGCGTATGGGTGCAGACCAGCCGCAGACCGCACCCTTCAGTCCCTCAAGGACTCGGACACTGGACTGCAGCTGGGAAAGGTCGCGGTCGGCGCTTCTGGGGTCAGGTTGTGGTGTGACCCCTCTACCGGCCAGCCCAGGCCTCTGGTCCCTGCCAGCTGGCAGCGGTCTGTTTTTGAGACTATACACGGCCTGTCCCATCCTGGCAGAAAGGCATCTGTTAGGCTTGTATCGCAAAAGTTCGTCTGGAGAGGACTCAAGAAGAATGTGCGGGCCTGGGTTGATTCTTGTGTGGCCTGTCAGCGTGCTAAGGTTTTTGTTGTTCCGGAGAGGAGGTTTGACCACGTTAACATCGACCTGGTGGGGCCGCTTCCCCCTTCACGTGGTTTCACTTACCTCCTCACGATGGTAGACAGGACGACGCGCTGGCCTGAGGCTGTTCCCCTCGCCTCTATCACGTCTGCCGATGTGGCTCGGGCGTTCATTGGCACGTGGGTTTTGCGTTTCGGCACGCCCTCTGATCTATCCTCTGACCGGGGTGCGCAGTTTACCTCGGAGATCTGGAACGCTGTGGCGGGGGGTTTGGGTGTCAAGTTGCACCGCACCACCGCATACCACCCCCAGGCTAACGGACTGTGTGAACGTTTCCACCGCTCTATGAAGGCTGCCCTTCGGGCCAGCCTGACGGACGGCAACTGGGTGGACAAACTGCCCTGGGTCATGCTTGGCCTTAGGACCGCCCCCAAGGAGGATCTGCAGTCCTCGTCTGCCGAGCTTGTTTACGGCCAGGCTTTGCGGGTGCCTGGGGATTTTATACCGGATGCTACGAGACCTTGGTCTGCTACCGAACAGCGGTCCTCCCTGCGGGAGGTGGCCACGGGGTTTGCGCCTGTTCCTACGTCGCAGCACTGCTCCCCTGAGTCCCGGATGCCCGCTGGCCTCCGCTCTGCGTCGTTTGTTTTCGTCCGCCACGACGCCCACCGTGGACCGCTGCGTCCCCCTTACGACGGCCCGTTTAAGGTTTTGCAGCATGGGGACAAGAGCCTGGTCGTGGACATTGGGGGTAGACCTGAAACTATTTCCGTTGATAGGATCAAGCCTGCTCATGTGGACATTTCCAGACCGTTGGTGTTGGCCCAGGCCCCACGCCGCGGACGCCCCCCAGTACTTTGTTCCCCTGGTCAGTCGGGAGTTCCTTCGACCGGGACGGTGCCGGCTGCGTCCCCCGCTTCCCTCCCCTCAGCCCCTGCCACTTGTACTCGGAGTGGTCGGGCCATCATTCCATTCCGGAGTGGGGATTTTGACTATGGTTGAATTCTGGGGGGGCTTGTGTGGTGGTTTACATAATTCACCCATGGAACTGTGGTTACTCTGGTGGGGTTCCGGGGGACAGAAAAAACCGTTGCACAGTTTTCCGACTAGGAGAAATGTTTTTGGTTGTGTGAGGAGTTTTGTTAACACTGGCTGTTTTATGGCATTAAAACGTGTACGTTTGTCACCGCTGTTTGACACACCGCCTCCGACTCCGCTCCTTACGCACCACAGTTTGTTATTTTTACTTCCGCTTCCGTCCCGATTCCGTGTATGATCTAGTGCCGACCGCTGCGTAATGGCCTGGAGACAGGCTCTGACGGAGCAGCAATGATTTTACACTCATAAAATATTAACTTTGAAACAATGTTTTAAAAAATCACATAGATTAGTAACTTATAAGTTTCAAAAAAAATAATATGGTTTTTATGAGGATAGAAAGTCAGTAAAATGCATTAAAACTATAAAACTTAGAAGTCTGAAACTGTTAGTATTAGATAGCAATATGGCCTACGTGCAGGACTGTACAAGGACTCTACAAGGACTCCATGTTATGACTATGATTTGACTGTCTCTTTGTGACACGTATGTCTTTCGATGTGTGACGTGACAATGACTATATAAACTGTGTACTGCCTTTATTCTGTCTGAGGAAAAGAAACAGAGTAAACCAGTGGAACTTGAGAGCAACATAAATAAACTTCCAGAGTTTGGCACACCACGATCCGTCTCTCTCTGCCTAATCCTAACAGATTTGGTGGAGAATGCGCGGCTCCGTGTGTGCTATTCTCTGGATTGTTTTGAGGGAGTTTTCTCTGTTTTTTTTTTCTCGGCGTGTGGGAGCAACAGCACGTTATCTGGAAGGGGAGAAATCCCAGCGGACGCTGAAAGGGCTCGCTTTTGGATGGGCTTGCTCTTGCTCCCTCACTTTCTCTGTTTTGTTTTTTAAATTGAATATTCCGACGCGGAAAAGAGGTTGGCAGACCTCTCGGACAGTCCTTGGAACCGGTTTGACAAGAATAAGGTAAGCAGACACCTTTTTTAATATGTAAAGTCTGCATAATTGGATATTAGCTAAATTTTGGTCTGTTTTTTGGGGTCTGTCAAACTCTCTAAATTGTATTTTGAAGAAGTCTCGGGGTTAAAGTCCCTTTGAGCCTCGGGGTTAAAGTCCCTTTGAGAAAGTCTCGGGGTTAAAGTCCCTTTGAGCCTCGGGGTTAAAGTCCTTTTGAGAAAGTCTCGGGGTTAAAGTCCCTTTGAGCCTGGGGGTTAAAGTCCCTTTGAGAAAGTCTCGGGGTTAAAGTCCCTTTGAGCCTCGGGGTTAAAGTCCCTTTGAGAAAGTCTCGGGGTTAAAGTCCCTTTGAGCCTCGGGGTTAAAGTCCTTTTGAGAAAGTCTCGGGGTTAAAGTCCCTTTGAGCCTGGGGGTTAAAGTCCCTTTGAGAAAGTCTCGGGGTTAAAGTCCCTTTGAGCCTCGGGGTTAAAGTCCCTTTGAGAAAGTCTCGGGGTTAAAGTCCCTTTGAGAAAGCCTCGGGGTTAAAGTCCCTTTGAGAAAGTCTCAGGGTTAAAGTCCCTTTGAGAGAAGTCTCGGGGTTAAAGTCCCTTTGAGAAAGTCTCGGGGTTAAAGTCCCTTTGAGCCTCGGGGTTAAAGTCCCTTTGAGAAAGTCTCGGGGTTAAAGTCCCTTTGAGCCTCGGGGTTAAAGTCCCTTTGAGAAAGTCTCGGGGTTAAAGTCCCTTTGAGAAAGTCTCGGGGTTAAAGTCCCTTTGAGAAAAGCCTCGGGGTTAAAGTCCCTTTGAGAAGAAGCTTCAGGGTTAAAGTCCCTTTGAGAGAAACCATGGTGTAAACAGAAAAGCAATTTATAAAAAGGGAAACGGGTTAAGGAGGCCTTTGTTACAAAAGCTTTGAAATTGACGAATTTCAAGCTGATAAATGACAAAAGTACATAAGCAACAATATTTCAGTGATCACGGTTTAAATTACATAGAGAAAAAGGGAGTTTTCTCCACCTCCACCTTCTCCACCGACTCCCACTAATGACTGCTGTCGTTGTGTCCTTGGGCAAGACACTTAACCCCACTTTGCCCAAAGCCCCCACTGAAAGATCAAGGCTATGCTCACACTCAGAGAGCACCGTCCTCCTGTGGACTCACCACCTGCAGAGGGTCAGTGGGGGCTGGTGCTATGAGACTTGGGTGGCAGCTCTGATTGCCACCCCCCTGACCCAGAAATGGATTAAAGGGTAGAAGATGGATGGATGGATGAAAAAGGGAGTTTTTTGTTTTTTGGAGTGAACAGAGTTCACCGGAGAATGCAGAGTTTTATCTAAAGTTGAGCTATGAGAGCTTTCGTGAGTTATTTACATTTTTTGCCAAGTTTTATCTACAGTTGAGCTATGAGAGGGCTGTATCCAACAGTTGTTTTTGTTTTTTAGAAAGAGATTTTGAGTTTAAACTAGTTTGCTACCTCGATAAAATAGAAGCGTAAACGTTAAAGACAAGAGTGCCTTTTGTTACTAGTGTGGAAAGTGGCCATTTCTAGACTTGGATGACAAAAGTATAAAGAACAACATCAGTTATATTTGCTTAAAAAATTAATCTTGAAAGTTCTTCTTCTGTGTCTTTCTGCCTGTGTGTGCGCGTCTGTGTGAAAGGAACCCCCCCGCCCTCGCTGCTGCTGAGCTGCTGCTCTGATTTAAAGGGGAGCTACTGCTTTAGGAATTTGGCTTTTCATAGTAGTTATTCCGTTAAATTTGCTAAATTTGCCATTTGAACATTGTGTTAGACACAGTTAAACGTTTTTAAACACCATTTAGTAAATAGAAGTTTTGAATTAGTATGTTTTTGAAACCCAAAGATTAGTACAAAAAGCTTTGCTTTTCTTTTTAAATCTGCTGCTTATTTTGTGAGTCCATTATTGTATCTCTGATATATTTCATAGCTGTTTGTGAGAATTTTTTCATGTATTTTTTATTTTAGTTACAAAAGCCGTTTTTCAAACATTTAAATTAGAATCTGTTAAAAGTGATTAATGATTGTAGACTTCGTCTAAAAAAGAAAAGAGGGAATTAGATTAGCTGTAAAAGTATTATTAAGTTAAACTACCCAATTCACATGCAAGTGGTGACTTTTGTTTTTGTTTTGACTACACGCCTGACCTTGTTGCTCCTGCTGATGCACACAGCACAGGAGCCTGGTCTAAAATGTGCTCCAATTCATACTGACTTCATTTGAAAAATGCAGCAATTATTTTAAATTAGTAAAATATATGCTGAGATAAATGCACAGATAATTAATCACACAGTACAAAAGTATATAATACATGTTTTAAAGTTTAAAAGGTTGTTTGTTTTGAGTATAATTGTTGTTTTGATAACTTCTTTAGTTTCTGGTTTTAAAATGTCATCATTAGTAAGATAATAAGTAATCTTTTATTTACATAGCGCTTGGGAAAACCAGAGCGCTCAAATTGTTTTGACTTCAGAAAGAAAAACAATCTCATTCACAATCTCCGTTGTTTTTAATTTGACTATAAGGTTGTTTTCCAGAACCAAGGGCACACACTGTACAGGGTCACTGGACTGCTGGAGTGGACACTGGACAGCAAAGCCCACCCAGCCACAGGTCACAGATCAAAGAGCAAAGGGAAATGCCACCTCCTTGCCCCTCCCCCCACTACAGAAGTAAGTGGGAGTGAGACCGGGGCCATGAAAAGTGGAGGTTTCTGGAGGCAGTGATGGGTGGAGCGTCAGGGAGAGACCTGAATGAGAGTTGAAAGTGTGTCCAGTTGGTTTGCATCACCACAGTGTGACCTTTGAGACCTGCAGGTGGTTCGAGGAGTCTGGACACACAACCCCAAAATTCATACACACACACACACACACACACACACACATACACACATTCATACACTCACACATTCACATTTACATATAGATACATGAAAAAGTAGAACATGAGGAAAAAGCATTAAAAGTTTACTCCAATGTAAACACATTTTTAATTGTCTATCACTTGAATCTTTATTTGAATCAGTATTTTTTGAGACCAGAAATGTTCATTTGAATTCTATATTGTCATGGACTTAATTGACGTCTGTCCTGACACTTTTGATGTTTTGATTTTGTACTGTGTGAAGTAATTACATTGATTAGAATTAGATCTGATAAAAACACAAATTAGAGAAGTAAACTGCGCTTGCTTTTGTCTGAGAGACATTAGCAACAGCATGAATAGAAATTGTGTTAAAGTAGAATCAAAGTGACTTAACCATAGAAAGTAACTACTGCATTACAAGCTGTGCACAGGAACTGAGACACTGCACCATTGACCAGAAGTGCATCGCAAATGACCTGATGTGCTTCAACTGAAAAGACTGTATCTGGAGATCCTGATGTGCATCTGGAGAGACCAGAACCATGGCTTGGACCCTACTGATGTCCAAGATGACATCTCTCGAAATATGACCTGACCTGATGACGACTGAGACTCACCCTCAGGGGACCCTGAGGACCTGAGGACCTGAGAGAAAACTGGGGAGTGATGTTTATATTATTGAAATCATACATTGATAAGTGCTAAATGAGAGAGATACTCATGATTCTTTCTTTTGTTTTTGTTTGTCCCTAGCTTCTGGACATCTGATGATCTATTGGACACAGACATTTGCAGAACAAGAACCAGCCAATGAAAACGTCTATTGCCGATGCTATTGCTACAACCAGAACCACAACTGTGACAAATGCAATATACATGTTAAGTATTCAGACATCTGACAGACAAAAACTTTGAAAATGATAAAGTTTGAGTATTGTAGCGTTTTAGTAGATGTTAAATAGTAGTAAAAAAGTAGAATTTGACTTCCTTTGTTTTTCATAAACATATTTCCACGTAAGAGTTAAAATAGTACCATACAATGTTATCCTTTTGATAGAGCAGCTAGAATATTAGAATCAGAGTTATTTTAGAGATATTAAAAGTGACAGAAGTCACAAATTAGGAATATGCCTTTGCTCAAGCTGCAGCCGAGCTTTTGAGTTAAAAAATAGAGTAAAAATAGGAATAGATAAATGCATCAACCATAGATGCTTTCAAAAATAGAGAATATTCTTAGCCAGTGCTAATATCAAATGGTAAAGGGACCATTTCACAAACATTTACTTCAGAAGTAAATCAAGTTAATTACAGTTTATGTACAGTTTTATTAGATACTTGCCAAATTCACTTGTGTTCAAACATGAGTGAATGTTGACTATGCAAAAAGTTTATATGAGTGTAGCCTAGATCAATGAGATAGATTACAACCAACAGAGATTCAAAAGCATTTAAAAGCATTTTGATGTATTTGTGTATAGCACAAAAACACAATAGTAGATATTTAGATATTGAGAAGTTTCCAGCACAAACACCATTGTAGAATAACTGACCCCAACCCCAAACCTGCTCAAATAGATTAGCTCTTGTAAGGATAATACTAATTTGATTAATGATGTACATTCATCCCAAACTGCCTGACAATAATATCTTTAGATAATAAAAAGTAATAAATCACTGACCACTATAGAAGTGTAAATGTTGACCATTTGCCTTACTGTGTTCACAGTTTTATTCCTGAGAATGTAGAATAGAGATAGAACAAAATCCCACTGATAATAAGCCACTGATAATGAGAGTGTAATACCACAGAGAGATTTATTAGTTTAAGAATATGGCTCAATAGAAGCAAATATGCAAACATATTTGTAAATAGATTAGAATAGTTTTAAACTATAGTGATAGTAAAAGTAAAGTACACAGTCTAAGATTGATAAGTGAAAATAATACAGTGAAATAAGTGAAGTGTAAACAATTAGCATTAGAATAAAAGTATAGAGTAATAAAAGTGAAATTAGCTTCAAATTTGAGACTCAGCTCGTTTTTGTCTGTGTTTTGACTGAATCTGCTGAGTTCTTGTGTGTCCAATAGTGTTTGTTTGTTTTTATTTTTGTTTTTTTTAATTTTTGATTTGTTTGTTTGTTTTTGTTTGTTTTTTTTCCCAGGATAGAGGATAAA
Organism: Knipowitschia caucasica; assembly: GCA_964034765.1. NCBI lineage: Eukaryota > Metazoa > Chordata > Actinopteri > Gobiiformes > Gobiidae > Knipowitschia > Knipowitschia caucasica. Next base: position 8,237,290 of record OZ035837.1, on the reverse strand, counting down.
ATCCACTGATATTGATTGGATGATTATGAGTTTAATGCATACATTTTCTTTGTTTTTAATAATTTTTAAAGTTTTTTTTTTTTTAGGATTTTTTTTTTTCTTTTTCCACTTTATTGATTGATCAAATTGAGTGATCACATGTGATTATGTGATCAAAGGGGAGGGTGTTAGTATTAGATAGCAATATGGCCTACGTGCAGGACTGTACAAGGACTCTACAAGGACTCCATGTTATGACTATGATGTGACTGTCTCTTTGTGACACGTATGTCTTTCGATGTGTGACGTGACAATGACTATATAAACTGTGTACTGCCTTTATTCTGTCTGAGAGAAAGAAACAGAGTAAACTAGTGGAACTTGAGAGAAACTTAAATAAACTTCCAGAGTTTGGCGCACCACGATCCGTCTCTGTCTGCTAAATCCTTACAAAACTTTAGACAGTTGTTGTCAACAACACAATGACCATAGGGTTTGAATATTGTGAACTTACAATGAAGTATGCCATTTTTAGGGCCTTTAGAAATTTAAAATTTTAGGCTTAACATTAGTGTTTTAATCTTTTTTAACATATAGTCTGATTGACCTTTTAACAAAAAATATATATTTTTAACTTTAAATTAAACACTTTTCAGCATTTTAACTGTTTTGGCTCTCACAGTTAGGTTTTAAAGTCTAGCACTTTAGCCATCTCTGTACATGTTTTTTTATTACTAAATAAATGGTTGTACAATAATTTATCTAGGACGGCTCAAGCAGGATGAGAAAAGGATCCATCACTTGTTTAAATAGGCACGTTAACGTTGACCAATCACAGGCTCTCATTTTGGGCGGACTTTTTGAAGTTCCAACATCCCTCGTTCCCAATTGGCTGGCTGCGTTGACTGGGACAACCTTCCCGGAACATATCTAATTTTAACAGTTGCAGCCTTTTTGTTAAAGACATTACACGGTATGAGTCTGCGTAGAACACGTGGGTACTGTTTGCTTCATTATATATCACTGTGCTTGACGAATTCAATCCTTAAATCGCTTATAAGAACGTAAAATGTTTCGCCATTTTTGTTTTGCTACAACGCGAAACATTTTCTCTACCGCAAATCTGTAAAGGCTTATCATCGTTCCTTTCCCCTAAAACGCAAAGCTTACCCAAATGTACTTGTTTACAATCCAGTCTTAAGCCTAGCTTTCTTTTGTTAGCGTAATAATATACTGTCAAAAATACGTGTTTTCTATCCGAGCTACCTACGTAAAGTGATACAGGGTTGGTTTTACTGTGTTGGAGAAAAAGCTCAGACGGAGAAAGGGGGCGGGTCTGGGAGCTACGTGATGTAAACAAAGGGGAAAAACAGCTGAGAGGAGACGACTGTTATTTGTTTTATTGAACAAACTGCGACTAAACACTACGGTAAGATTTCCAGCCCACGTCAATATGTTACACATAGCACTAATACATGTTGACGACCAATGCATTGTTGTTATTAAGAGTTATTTTACGCGTCACTGTTTCATTTTATATGGCTTAAATGTAGGTTATAACCGCTAATGTTCAATGTTGGAATCAAAGCTGTTGCTAGAAATTGTGAAGAGTGTCTTCACAATGCAGTTCAGTGAATAATTATCATAATAATTAAGACTTAATATCGAATAAGAAGCTTCCAAACGGTTCCCAAACACAATATGTGCTCTTACTACTGTATATATATATATACACTATATGTGCACTGCAACATCGAAATTTCCCCACTGTGGGACGAATAAAGGAATTCTTATCTTATAGACATCACTGCAAAGTGTGGCAAAAACTCGACTGTGTGAGAAAAAAACGTATACTTGTAATGTTGCCTTTTATTGAAACATTGTATGCAGATGTGGTTTCAATGGAATCTAAATCGTATCGTGTGTAAAACGAGGATAAATTATTATTATCTGTTGTTTTCTTTTCGCTTCCTTCGCCCTCCTACCCTCCCCCATATCTGGATTTTAAACCGAGCCCTTCCGTGTTTTTGAATGTGATTTCGGCTGAAAGTGAAAACCCGCGGGGGTATCGATGGCCTGGTTTGTGTAAGGACGTTACGGGTGATTGTAAAGTCAGATTTAGACTCTGGAAGGGCAGTGGGGCAGTGTGGGTGCAGGGACACAGGGAAGATGACACCCAAAGGCAACAGCTGATTCAGGAAAGTGGGCCCAGAGCTGAGGGCGGATCCCTTTTATGTATATGCAGAGCTGTAGACCACTCCCACGTCTTATATATACCCATCTGCTACAATTTTTTATATTTAAGGTCATAGCATTTGAACACACATATACAGAGCATCTAAAGGTTAGGGACTACAGATGTATTTTTTTAATGCTGACATTTGCTGAAAAATAATTTTGACTCGACAGGTTTTGTTGTTCTAATGTAATATTAGAACAACAAAACCTGTCGAGTCAAAATTTGTCTCAATGAGGTTTTTTTTGGAACTGATTGAGTTTTGTGTGTGTGTGTGCGTGTCTCAAACAGACATGGACCCGGTCAGACTGCTGAAGGAGCTCAAAGCCACCTTTGAACAAGAGGTGCTCTACCTGCCCAAGGAGGCGGGGCTTACTCTCCTTGAGGCCACTCAGGTAAGAGCAGTGTGGGCAGGTCCCAGCTCAAAAGAGGCCAAAATGACGTGCGCTGACATGCTTGCAATACCACCCCGGGCCTGTGGGGGTGGACCCAGAAGTAGAATTAGCCAATGCTAACATATAGCATTGGCAGACCTCTCGAAAACGTCTTTACAGGATGGTCCAAAAGTTGGCTCTTGGCCCAAAGCTCCGTTCCACATGTGTGTCAATGCTGAGGGGGGTGGATTTTTTTTGGTCCACTCTAGTTTACTTGCTGTGAAGTCTCTCGTTTAAATTAATGGAGCTGCTCCGGCTGACGCATGCGCAGATGCGTTTTTTCACAATTTTCTTGTGGGCGGGACCACTCACGGCCATTTTGGATAGCTCCAGTAGAGCACATTTATTGGCCCATTAGTTAGAACGGCAGAGATAAGCGTGACTCTGTCCGTTAATATATACAGTCTATGGGTAAGAGACTGACCTGCCAATCACTCATAAATGTACAGATGCTGACACTCCTGCTACACAACAACTACTACTACTGCTGCTGCTGATGTAAGTAAGTAAGTACGTAATCTTTCTTTAGCCTTTCACAGACCAGAGTCAAAAAGCGGGTTACAATTGTTATTTTTTGGACATTTGTCCTCCTGTACTGGGAGCGGGGTCGCCAGTACAGGAGGCGCATGCCAGACCTATTGTACATGGGAAACCGGAGTATCTGGAGGAAACCTACGGAGACATGGGGAGAACATGCAAACTCCACTCAGAAAGGCCCTGTTCTGACCGGGATTCGAACCCAGGACTTTCTTGCTGAGAAGCAAGAGTGCTATCCGCTCAGCCACGTGCCGCAGTGTCTCTGTTCTGTTCCACTCTTGAGGCTCTCAACGTTTACACCTGAAACACCGTCTCTGTTGAAACGAAAGGACACGATATAAACTCTGACCTTTTATTGTCGCAGCGTCTCCATGGAAACAGGGCCTAATACGACTGCTGCTAATCACTCACCTGGGTGTGTAAACATTGTCAGCTGGTTGTATCTGTTGACATACCACTTTCATAAATGATTCACACGAGGATGTAATAGTGACCAGACGCATGTCTTGACCTGAAGACTCTCAGTCCTATCAACTTGCCATGAATAGATAAACTTTGCATTAGAGGAACGCAAACAGCAGAGACACCTAAAACACAGATTTGTTTCAAGGATTGACTTGGTAGGAAACTGTGTCAATCTTACATTAAAGCTGGGGACCTAATTTTCTGGTCTCTCTCTCTGGTCTCTCTCTGGTCTCTCACATGCATGTATTTCTGGACTCTTGTCACATTTAGATCAGCTTTTTCAAGCAGAACAGTGCAAAAGAGAGGACTACCTTCATTTAGCCGAACACCTCTCGGCCCAAAAAGGCTAATGGTGACTCACAGGGATCCTTCTAAAAGGTATGCCAAAGAAAACATGTTCTGTAATAAGACCAATTGTTGGTTCTTCATGGACAGCTTCACAAATGCAACAGAAACCAAGAACGCATGCTGAGAAACTGTTTAGTGAGAGGCCTTGTTTATTCCATCAGCTGTGTGCTGTTGATACTGGAGCCTTATGTAACTCCCTCTCCCACCTCTCTCCCCCTCTCTCCCCCCAGGAGGGCAGTGGGGTCTCGGCCAAAAGCAGAGATGCCCGGGTGGAGGACCTGCTGAGTCTGACACGCTTCTTCGGTTACAGCACTAAGACATTCGTCCTGGCGGTGAACCTGCTTGACAGATTCCTGGCCATGATCCGGGTACGGACTGTGTGTGTGTGTTCTCTTTCTGGTCCCTCTCTCTGGTCTCTCTCTGGTCTTTCTCTCTGGTCTCTCTCTGGTCTCTCTCTCTGGTCTCTCTCTGGTCTTTCTCTCTGGTCTCTCTCTGGTCTCTCTCTCTGGTCTCTCTCTGGTCTTTCTCTCTGGTCTCTCTCTGGTCTTTCTCTCTGGTCTCTCTCTGGTCTCTCTCTCTGGTCTCTCTCTGGTCTTTCTCTCTGGTCTCTCTCCAGTCTCTCTCTCTGGTCTCTCTCTCTTTTCTCTCTCTCTGAATCAGAATCAGAATATTTTTTATTGCCACGTAAGTAACAGGAAGTCACGGACTTGGAAATTGCTTTGGCTCAGTGCAACAGTCAGAAAGAGATAATAAAAAAATAAAGGGTTATAAAGGGCGGGGGGACAGGTTAAGAAGTGTTCAAGAGTCCAACAGCAGAGGGGAACAAACTGTTCTCGTGGCGGGAGGTTCTAGTCCTGATGGACCGCAGCCTCCTGCCTGAGGGGAGTGGTTGGAATAGTCCATGTGCAGGTGAGAGGGGAGTGGTTGGAATAGTCCATGTGCAGGGTGAGAGGGGAGTGGTTGGAATAGTCCATGTGCAGGTGAGAGGGGAGTGGTTGGAATAGTCCATGTGCAGGTGAGAGGGGAGTGGTTGGAATAGTCCATGTGCAGGTGAGAGGGGAGTGGTTGGAATAGTCCATGTGCAGGGTGAGAGGGGAGTGGTTGGAATAGTCCATGTGCAGGTGAGAGGGGAGTGGTTGGAATAGTCCATGTGCAGGTGAGAGGGGAGTGGTTGGAATAGTCCATGTGCAGGTGAGAGGGGAGTGGTTGGAATAGTCCATGTGCAGGTGAGAGGGGAGTGGTTGGAATAGTCCATATGCAGGTGAGAGGGGAGTGGTTGGAATAGTCCATGTGCAGGTGAGAGGGGAGTGGTTGGAATAGTCCATGTGCAGGTGAGAGGAGAGTGGTTGGAATAGTCCATGTGCAGGTGAGAGGGGTCGGCTGTGATACGACCAGCCCGGCCTCGAGCTCGGGCGACGTACAGGTCCTGCAGCGATGGAAGGCTGCGGCCGATCACTTCCTCTGCAGAGCGCACAATGCGCTGTAGACTCTGTTTGTCCCTGACTGTGGCTCCAGCGAACCACACGGTGATGGAGGAGGTGCTGGAGGAGGTGATGGAGGAGGTGATGGAGGAGGTGATGGAGGAGGTGATGAGGAGGTGACGGAGGAGGTGATGGAGGAGGTGAGGAGGTGATGGAGGAGGTGATGAGGAGGTGATGGAGGAGGTGATGGAGGAGGTGATGGAGGAGGTGATGGAGGAGGTGAGGATGGACTCGATGATGGCCGTGTAGAACTGCAGCTTGGCTTTCCTGAGCTGCCGCAGGAAGTACATCCTCTGCTGGGCCTTCTTGATGAGGGAGCTGATGGTCGGCTCCCACTTGAGGTCCTGGGTGATGGTGGTGCCCAGGAAACGGAAGGACTCCACAGAGGTGATGGGGGAGTCCATCACGGAGGGTGGGGGCGGGGGGACAGTGCTCTTCCTGAAGTCCACAATCATCTCCACTGTCTTCTGGGCGTTCAGCTCCAGGTTGTTACCACTGCACCAGGACACCAGCCGGTCCACCTCCCTCCTGTAGGAGACACCAGGACACCAGCCGGTCCACCTCCCTCCTGTAGGAGACACCAGGACACCAGCCGGTCCACCTCCCTCCTGTAGGAGACACCAGGACACCAGCCGGTCCTCCTCCCTCCTGTAGGAGACACCAGGACACCAGCCGGTCCACCTCCCTCCTGTAGGAGACACCAGGACACCAGCCGGTCCACCTCCCTCCTGTAGGAGACACCAGGACACCAGCCGGTCCACCTCCCTCCTGTAGGAGACACCAGGACACCAGCCGGTCCACTTCCCTCCTGTAGGAGACACCAGGACACCAGCCGGTCCACCTCCCTCCTGTAGGAGACACCAGGACACCAGCCGGTCCACCTCCCTCCTGTAGGCGGACTCATCGTTGTTGGAGATGAGTCCAATGAGGGTGGTGTCGTCCGTGAACTTGATCAGCTTCACGGAGTCGTGGCTGGAGGTGCAGTGGTTGGTGTACAGGGAGAAGAGCAGGGGAGAAAGAACACAGCCCTGTGGGGCTCCTGTATTTATAATCCCAGAGTCCGAGACATTCTTCCCCAGACGCACTCGCTGCTTCCTGTCCGTCAGGAAGTCAGTGATCCACCTGCAGGTGGAATCGGGCACGTTGAGCTGGGAGAGCTTGTCCTGGAGCAGGGATGGCAGGATTGTGTTGAAGGCAGAGCTGAAGTCCACGAACAGGACCCTGGCGTAGGTCCCCGGGGAGTCCAGGTGCTGTAGGATGTGGTGGAGGGCCAGGTTAATGGCATCGTCTACAGATCTGTTGGCTCTGTAGGCGAACTGCAGGGGGTCCAGGAGGGGGGAGGTGAGGGACTTGAGATGGGAGAGAACCAGGCGTTCAAATGACTTCATGACGACAGACGTAAGTGCTACAGGTCTGTAGTCATTGAGTCCTGTGATCCTGGGCTTCTTCGGGACGGGGACAATGATGAGCGAAAAAAAAGTTCAGGTCGTCAGCTAGCTTGTGGTTGTTAGCACGGGGGGGGGCTTTGGGCTTGTACTGGTCCCTCTCTCTGGTCTCTCTGTCTGGTCTCTCTCTCTGGTCTCTCTCTAATCCTAATCCTAACGCCTGTGTTTATGTGTACAGGTGCGGCCCAAACATCTATCCTGTGTGAGCCTGAGCTGCCTGCATCTGGCTGCTAAGTCGTGCGAGCGAGAGTGCGACGTGACGCCGGGGGAGGAGCTTATCCGCATCAGCCAATCAGCCTTCACAGCCTCTGACCTGAGCCGCATGGAGGCCATCATTGTGGGCAAACTGCAGGCGCACCGCACCGCGGTCACCGCCGCCACCTTCCTGCAGCTGTATCACCAAATCGCACTAGCACACTGTACACACAGGTATTGTCTCTCAGTATATATACATGCTGTCTTAGTTTACATACCTCTGTCTCGGTATACATACCTCTGTCTCGGTATACATACCTCTGTCTCTGTATACATACCTCTGTCTCAGTATACATACCTCTGTCTCGGTATAGGTTTACAGACCTCTATCTCAGTATACATGCCTCTGTCTCAGTATACATACCTCTGTCTCAGTATACATACATACCAAAAAAATAATCCGGCGCCAGCTTCCGCTGTGCAGCTCGCCACTTTGGCTCTCTTCTCTCTCCGACCCTTTCTCTATTTATTTTGTGTAGATGTGCTTTTTAATTTTTATTTTTTGTAGGCAAACGTCATATTGTGCATTGTGCACACAGGAAGCCTAGTCTCGTTGACTTTCTCACTGGATTAGCATGTTTTCGGCACTTTTTTTGGACTCCTCCGCTCATAGCGCCACTGGACCCCCCGCGTGTCCCATTGTTTACACACGGGAGCAGCTTCTCGGACTTAGAGACTCCGCTTTCCGGCACTCAGAGAATCCGGTTATCCCCGTGGTGATCCGTAGGAGACGCAGGGGCTCCAGAGGAGGCCGAAAGAGGAAGAGGAGGCTGTACCTCCCCTCCATCATTAACGGGAACGTACGGTCCATCTCTAATAAGACTGAGGCGCTGGCCCGCCATCAGAGGGAATACAGACAATGTGGAATCATGTGTTTCTCTGAGACGTGGCTGTGTGGGAATATACCAGACTCTGTGGTCGCTCTGGAGGGATTCAAACTAGTGCGGGCTGACCGGAAGGGAGTGGGAAGAGCAAAGGCGGGGGTGTCGCAGTCTACGTGAACGAGCAGTGGTGCATCCCGACGCACGTGCATGTGGTTCAGCGTACATGCACCCAGGACCTGGAGCTGCTCGCTGTGAGCATGAGACCCAGATATCTGCCGTGGGAGTTTTCGAACACCGTGGTTTTGTGTGTCTACATCCCCCCGTCAGGAGACGTGGCCGCAGCATGTGAGGGGATCCACAGCACCGTGTCACACATCCAGACCCGCAGTCCCCGCGTTCTGATTCTGATCAGCGGAGACTTTAACCACGCCTCCTTCTCTGCCACTCTACCGACATTCACAGTATGTCACGTGCCCAACCCGTGGCGATAAGACTCTGGACCTACTGTATGTTAATGTCCGGGACGCATACGCCTCCTCCCCCCTCCCCCCTCTCGGACGTTCTGATCACAGCCTGGTCCGTCTGTCTCCGGAATACACACCAGTGGTGAGAAGAAATCCAGCGCAGAAGAGGATTGTAAAAGTGTTGAGCGATGATGTGGATGAGATGCTGAGAGATTGTTTTCAAAACACTGATTGGGAAATGATCTGCAGCTCTCATGGTGAGGACATCGAGAGCTTGACACACTGCATTACTGACTATATTCTCTTCTGTGTGGATAACACTGTACCAAGTAAGAAGGTGCGTTCAGCCCTCCTGAACCTCAAGAAAAAGGCTTTCATCTCAGGGGACAAAGAGGAGCAGAAGAGGATCCAGCACGAGCTCCAGTGGAGGATCAGGAGGGCCAAGAAGTACTATGGGAAAAAGCTGGAGCAGAAGCTGGCCCAGGGAAACGCCCGCGACGTGTGGAGAGGCCTAAAGAACATCTCCGGCTTTGGACAGTGCCAGAGGAACAGCAGATGGAGACCAGCACCGGGCGGATGAATTTAACCAGTACTTCAACCGGTTTGATTCTCCCCCTTCTCCATCTGCCCCCCCTCCTGCCCCCACCTCGTCACACGTCCACAGCCCAGTGGACACCGCCCAGTGGACGCTGCCTTTGACTGCCCCGGGCCCTCCTGCCTCCGCATCCCCAGCCCCCACCTCGGACAGTACACCCCAGTCTTGCCCCCCTCTCCATCACACCGGACCAGGTGAGGAGTCAGCTCCAGCGTCTGAAGCAGAGGAAATCCGCAGGACCGGACAGGATCAGTCCCAGGCTGCTGAGGACCTGTGCAGACCAGCTCTCTGGGGTCCTCAGTTACATGTACAACCTGAGCCTCAGCCTGGTGGAAGACCTCCTGTGTGATCCCGGTTCCTAAAACGGCTCACTACAGACCAGTCGCACTGACCTCCACCTGATGAAGACCATGGAGCGGCTCATCCTCACCCATCTCCGCTCTGTGGTCAGCCCCACCCTGGACCCGCTGCAGTTCGCCTACAGACCCAACATCGGAGTAGAGGACGCCGTCATCTACTTCCTGCAGCGGACGCTCTCCCACCTGGAGCCTGCAGGGGGCGCTGTGAGGGTCATGTTTTTTGACTTCTCCAGTGCTTTCAATACCATCAGACCGGCACTGCTGCGGGGAAGATGGAGGACGCGGGAGTGGACAGTAGCCTCACTGCATGGACCATCAACTACCTCACTGCATGGACCATCAACTACCTCACTGCATGGACCATCAACTACCTCACTGCATGGACCATCAACTACCTCACTGCAGGACCATCAACTACCTCACTGCATGGACCACAACACTCACTGCATGGACCATCAACTACCTCTGCATGGACATCAACTACCTCTCAGAGCGACCACAGTACGTGCGGCTGCGCAGCTGTGAGTCTGAGGTGGTCGTCTGCAGCACTGGGGCCCCTCAGGGCACTGTCCTCTCACCGTTTCTCTTCACCATCTACACTTCAGACTTCACACACGACACACACAGCTGTCACCTGCAGAAGTTCTCCGACGACTCCGCCATCGTGGGCTGTGTGTCTGAGGGGAACGAACTGGAATATCGGTCGGTTATCAAGGACTTTGTCGACTGGTGTGAGCGCAACCACTTGTGCTTGAACACCAGTAAGACCAAGGAGATGATCATCGACTTCAGGAGAAAACCACTTTCCCACACGCTGCTGAACATCCAGGGGGAGGACATTGAGCTGGTGGACAGCTTCAAGTACCTGGGTGTTCACATTAACAATAAACTGGACTGGTCCATAATACAAACACCCTGCACAAGAAGGGCCAAAGTCGCCTCTTTCTTCTGAGGAGGCTGAGGTCCTTCTGAGCCTTGGAAGTGGTACTACCCTCATGGATGATGGGGGCGATAGGCAGCAGGCCATCTGTGCTGCCTCCCTGCCTGATTGCCTCCTCCATGTGGATGCTGCTTCCACATTCAGTGGTGCAACCCCCTCCCCCCGTACAAGCCAAGACGAGATAGAGGAAGAGGAAAGAGTGGGCAGCCAAGAGGCCGAGAAGGGAGAGTTTGTTTAAGTTTTTTGGAAGAAGGTGGAGAAGAAGGAAGGAAAGGAGAAGCGAGAAGAGGAAGGGAAGAAAGAGGAAGAGAGAGAGGAAACTGTTGATTTGCTAGAGAGAATGTTTGAGAAATTAATAAATTAATAATGTATATTGATAAGTCGGGGATTTGAACTATATGCCTATTGAAATACGATGATGAAACCACAATTAACACAAAATAAAACGTAATCAACTAGACGTTTATAAATAAAACAAATATAACATACATCAACAATTAATTTTAGATTTATTATAATCATTGTTTTGTTCTGTTTAAATAGGACCACACTGCTCCTGTCCACACTGCTGATCAGGCTGGTGCTGCTGATGCTGGTCCTGCTCATCATCAGGCCCTGGCTCCTCTTCCACTGGCTCCCAGAGATCACCATCGCTGACGCAGATGTTGTGCAGGATGGCGCAACAGGCAGTCACCTCGACTGCAAAGGTGGGTTGGACTTCCAGTGCCTTGGAAAAAAATGGATCGCCATCTTGCCTTCATCATGCCAAACGCTCTCTCTATTACAGATCGTGCCCGTGCATGGTGCCGGTTGAAGCGGGCTTCCACTGGGCTCCAAACAGGCTCTCTGTATGGAGTGAGGAGTGTGATGGGCTGACGGAGGCAAGGGTAGCCACCATCCCCAAGGAGGACGTGTCCATTTGGGGGATAGAGCCGGTGGACGTAGAGGGGGCTGTTTTTAAGCACCCGAGAATCGTGCACAGATCCGGGGTAGCCAACAAACAAATCAATAAATAAGCCACGGTGATTACACACAGCCTGCATTTGAATAGAATAAAACAATTTCCTGTTAAAATAACACTGTGCATTTTCTTGAAGGGGCTTTATTCTGATGTGGCAGCCGTCGATGCTCCCCACAACATTATTGAGAGCAGCTGATCCAGCCAGCAACTGAAACCCAGCTGCAACTTGGGGCAGTTCCTCCAGGGAAGGGAAATGAATTATTTGGTTCCGCATTTGAAGGATCTGGTTGGCCACCCTGTGGATCACATCGTGGACTGTGGACTGGGGCATGTCAAATGCCCTGGCGACAACACGGTACGCGGTGCCACTGGCCAACCAAAAGAGGAAGACCTTCGGGGCGAAGGTCAGACTGGCCATTTAAGTACATGCTGAGCAGGGGTACATGGTGGTTCAGTCGGCAGTACAGAGTTGCTTCACCCTAAAACATACAAACAAAATTGCTCTTAAACTTAATATGATACTTCTTCTAGAAACGTTTTTCATCCTGTATCTGCACTTTTAGTTAAGAGTGCAGATACAGGAATAAATAACAAAACTTCATTTTGAGATTAATGTAAATAAAAATGAAGAGTATATAGCAGAAGTCATGTTCTTTTGAGCCCAGGCATTGATTTTGCCAAATGCATTCTGTGTTGCAGGGAGCTGGAGCTGCCATCTGTGTCAGAGACAGCTGAAGGAGAAAGCCTCACTACATCGCTCACACCTATCTGCCCCTCTGCTGCTGCTGCTGCAATACAAAAAAATGTATGGCCATGGCCAAGCAGATTCATACAAAACCATCGACATGTCCCAGTTGTTCTAAATGCTATTACTGTTTAATGATTAAATACTCTTTATTTCATTTAGAAAAAAATTGACTTATTCCATTTCCCTTGCTATGTTTTTCTGTTCTTTCAACCAATAAAGTGTTTAAATGTTCTTGAATTTTATGTGAGTGTGTATATACAATGTGTTTTCTTGTTTAAATATGTTTAAATGTATATGTCTAATGTGTTTCCTATTGATTGAGAATAGTATTTTTTATTAGAAAGTACACCTAAAGTACTTTAATTTACCCAGTAGATGGTGCTAATGCTATAGATAAAGGTACAATACTTACTCGAGTTGAGCCTTGCTAATGAAGGAAGAGCCATTCTCCTCCTCCTCATCGCCTGTCTTCGTCGTCTTTCTGTTCGGCAGGTTTTAATTCTCATTATGAGAAGTTGAATAATTGTAAGGATAAACTTAAAAATTCAGTGGGGTGCCATCTCACCGGTGTTAGAAGAGCCGGTCGAGGACGTTAACCAAATCAGTCAACAAAAATTCATACAGTATATAAATATATTGTAAAAACATTTTATACATGTATATTAGACAAAGATTGATATTTTAATATACTTATAATTATATATAAATATATTTAAAAGTATATTGATCCAATGACATGTGCCGTGGTGTGATGCGGGCCACGGCTAAAAATAGTGTGCATGTGTCCGAATCGCCAACAGAATGAGTGCACTGACTCACTCACTCAGTCGCTATATAGTCCCGAACTATATAGTGAGTGAGTGGATAGGGTATAGTGTGGACATTCGGATACAGCCCAAATGTTAAAATTTCCGTTTTTCCCTCATTCATTACTAAAAAATTCTGGGCTAACCAAGCCTTGACGTCACATAGACAGTTGAGCAGGGGCGTCAGGGGGGCATGGCCTCTCGAAATTGGCATATAAATTTGGCAGTCATCTGCATAAAAGTGATAGGACACTCCGTGTCTGTTAAAAATCTCCCCAAGTGGGAGGAGATAGAGTGCAAAAAGGATAGGTCCCAAGATAGATCCTTGAGGGACACCACAATAAAGTGAGGCAGAAGAAGATGTGGCATCCTCCAGCCTGACTGAGAAAGACCTCTCCGACAGGTAGGACCTGAACCACTCCAAAGCAGTCCCCCTGACGCCCACACAATCTCTCAGGCGGTCTAAAAGAATTGTGTGGTCAACAGTGTCAAAAGCAGCAGTCAGATCTAAAAGCACTAAAATGGTGGAGCCTCCAGAATCAGTCAATAAAAGCAAATCATTAAAAACCTTTAAAAGTGCAGATTCAGTACTGTGCAAAGCTTTATATCCAGACTGAAATGGGTCTAAAGTGCTGTTTTCATTTAAAAAAGGTTGCAGTTGTGCCAAAACACATTTCTCCAATATTTTTTAAACAAAGGGTAGTTTTGAAATGGGGCGATAATTTGATAAAACCATGGGATCAAGACCTGCTTTTTTTTATCAAAGGCTCAACAACAGCGCTTTTACAAAAGGAAGGCACATTGCCAGTTAGCAAGCTGCTGTTGATGATGTCCCTCACAGAAGAGCCAATAGTGCCCCAAACCTCTTTAAAAAAGCGAGGAGGGACTGGGTCCGTGGGACAGGACGAAGGTTTGAGTTTGCTCACCATCTCAGTCAACACAGACATGGACACTGACACAAACTGACTAAAAACGGCAGAACATCGAGTAGCCATGTTAAAACTCAATGATGGGAACCTACGCTCCGCCCTCCGCCACTCACGCCGTGCTGCCCGCGTGGTGTCATTGAGCCAAGGCTCCTGTTGTTTGTTTTGGACAAATAGCTCTATACCGGCGCTATACGGTCCAGATCCTAGAGCATGGGGGACATAAATAGAGGCACATTAATGGGTTCTGTGTCGGGGGATACTACAGAGTGGGAAAAACTCTGCGGTGACACAGTGAACTGAGGAGAAAAGGCGGCTGCAGTGTCAGACTTATTAACTACGCCATGACGCAAGCAGGTGGCTTTAGTCTGGGTACAGAATTAAATGAAACATAACAGGACTGTGATCAGAAAAACACCGCATTACACAAACAGTTTGTCTACAGTAAAACATAAGAACAGTACAAGGTCCTAAATATGACCGTGAACTGTGTGGCGACAGTAACATGCTGTGTCAAATTAAAATGTTCAATCAATTCCATAAAGTATTCCGGCCATGGGGCTTAGACGGACAACAAAATGCTTTTCTTTCTTTTCTTTTCTTTTCTTTTCTTGCGGGTCCAAGCAAAGACCACCGGGGAGCGCTGCGCGGGTCTGATCAGGCTTTGGGACATGCAGGGGGTATACGCTCTGGTACCTCCCGGTACAAGTGTGCCACATGGTCCTGGTTCGGTTCTCCACAACACGCACAGGACCACAGTGTGCCACTGGTGGAGCACCCCATGGATGAGAGACCATGGCCAGCACCGCCTTCGGCCTATACAGCTCAGACAGGCTCTCATTCAACCATTTTAAAATAATAATCACATACATAATTTGAAGATAATTGAATTTCTTTATATTTTCTTTTGGATGCTTTGGTCTGGCGGTCCTCCCCCTGGGCTGCTGAGCACTTCTTCTATAGGCTGCGCTAAACGCCTTTTTGTTACATTTTAAGGTTGCTCCCTTTTTTTCACTTGTAGCATAAATTAATGAATTCTTACTATTGGCCCAATATATCAACTGTTTGATATAACATGGCGTATTTTTCTTCGAACATGAATAAACTCACCTCTTCAGGAGTGTTGCAGGCCCCACGCTGTTTACAGATGCTGTAATTTCTTTCCATACATTGTTTTTTGAGCCCCTTGATGCCACTTTTGAGAATTCCAAATAGTAAGACTTTATTCTTTTTCCCACTTCGTTCATAATGGTCTCAATCCCCTGCTCCGTGAAGTTATTTTTCCTTAGCCGTTTACTCACTAACCAGACCCTGCGCCATTGACGTTTTGCATCAGGGCGCCATATTTGCTCATACCATTTACATGATTTCTTTTCATTTTTATTTATTTTATTTGTTTGGTGGAGGAGGTTGGACCTGGGGCAAATGCACCAACACCTGAAAAAAATGAACTCGTGTTGATTGAAAACACAGTGGGCCTCATGTATGAAACTTGTGTACGGCCAAATCAGGGTGTAAATGATGCGTACGCAAAATATTTACACTTTTCCGCATTTATCAATCTGGACGTGAGCGTACGATACGCAAAAAATATATGCCAGGTCTGGAGGTGGTGTAAATGTATACGCTCATTTCAACCTTCATTACAACACGCCAAAACACGCATGAAATGCAAGATTTGGAGAAAAATAAACATATTCCCACTCTGACAAGATTATAGGCACACCTCTCACATTACAAGTATGCAATTTTACGATGTTATGTTAGGGCTAGTTTGTGTTATTAAATAACGTGCAAGATACAATACAATACAATACAATTTATTCTTGTATAGCCCTATAGGTCACAACAGAAGTCATCTCAGAGGACTTAACAAAACCATTGAAATCACCAACACAGGTCAGAGAATCAACAGTTAAAACACATGAAGAATATAAAGCACACACAGAAGAAAATGTCCATACATGTTGTAGAATGCTAAAGTGTCCTGATCATCACCAATCCTTTCTGTTGGACACTAACTGTCCAACAAGACCCTCCTGCATCGACAAGGAAAAACTCTTAAAAAAGTGAGAAACCTTGGGGAGAACTAGGGAAACCCACAGGGAGGGAGACCCATTTGAGAAAGGGATCCGCTCCTCCGGACGGACAGGCTAATGATCTAGGACCTAAGCTATAGCTACAGAACGTGGACCAGTGGCCGCTGAACGTGGACAGGTCCGGTGCAGGACTGAAGCACTCCCAGGCGGGTCGGGCGGGGCAGTCCGCAGGTGTAGATGGAGGAGGCCAGGCTCAGAGGTCCCGTCATCGTACCATGAAACAGACAATGGGACAACGGGTGAATAGCAATGAACAAACTACAGTCAAAATCCTATAAATGCTAAACAGATAAAGTAGGAAGGAGGAGAGGATAGTGCTCAAGTTACCATACTTCTCCCAGCAAACTGACTCCCTATGCAGCTTGACTGACAGTCTGAGGAGTTTAGCCTTCCCTGAGTCTTACCTTCCTAGCCATATGCTAAACTAAAGAGGACTGTTTTAAACCTAGCCTTGAATAAAGAGAGCGTATCTGAAAGGAGGTGAGACAGCAGCAGCCACGGCTAGGCTAGTCTAGGTTACAGCACCAAGATTCATGGATTGCACACCAGGTGTGCAAACCTAATTATATATTATATATCATATACATCATATATACCATACATACCATATATATCATATGTAATACACAACATAACATACAGCATAATATATAACATAATATACAACCTAACACAATACATAACATAATACATATATTGTATAATATATAACATAATACAGCATATATATATAATATATACACCATATATTATATGTTACCTAATTATATGCTAAATTAAAGTAGAGTGCTTTAAGCCTGGCCTTGAATGTGGAGACCGTATCTGCTTCCTTAACATAAATGGGAAGCTGATTCCACAGTAAAGGAGCTTGGTAGCTAAATGCTCTGCCGCCAACAGTGATTTTTGAGACCTTAGGAACCACCAGACGTCTGGCGTTTTGTGAGCGCAATGTCAAACTTAGTCTCCCACAAATGTGTGGATTGTTATATGCACCAATACAGTCAGTGCGTAATGGCATTTGGTTCATGCGGGTCCAAGCAAAGACCACCGGGGAGCGCTGCGCGGGTCTGATCAGGCTTTGGGACATGCAGGGGGTATACCTCTGGTACCTCCCGGTACAAGTGTGCCACATGGTCCTGGTTCGGTTCTCCACAACAGGCACAGGACCACAGTGTGCCACTGGTGGAGCACCCCATGGATGAGAGACCATGGCCAGCACCGCCTTCGGCCTATACAGCTCAGACAGGCTCTCATTCAACCATTTTAAAATAATAATCACATACATAATTTGAAGATAATTGAATTTCTTTATATTTTCTTTTGGATGCTTTGGTCTGGCGGTCCTCCCCCTGGGCTGCTGAGCACTTCTTCTATAGGCTGCGCTAAACGCCTTTTTGTTACATTTTAAGGTTGCTCCCTTTTTTTCACTTGTAGCATAAATTAATGAATTCTTACTATTGGCCCAATATATCAACTGTTTGATATAACATAGCGCATTTTTCTTCGAACATGAATAAACTCACCTCTTCAGGAGTGTTGCAGGCCCCACGCTGTTTACAGATGCTGTCATTTCTTTCCATACATTGTTTTTGGAGCCCCTTGATGCCACTTTTGAGAATTCCAAATAGTAAGACTTTATTCTTTTTCGCACTTCGTTCATAATGGTCTCAATCCCCTGCTCCGTGAAGTTATTTTTCCTTAGCCGTTTACTCACTAACCAGACCCTGCGCCGTATAATTACGCATATGTTTTGCCTCATTCACCTCTGGCAATGCAATGTGGGTTTTCCTTAGTTTCGTGCATAGCAAGCAAAATACGTGAGCAACAATGAAAAGAGTAATATGACCAAAGAAATGATTTTAAACATTTTGTATTTTTTTTTTACTAACCATAACCGACAGGGTTGAGCCAAAGTAGCGGATGAAATCAAACTCTGCGTTGCCATGGCCACGACACGCACGTCAGAGACGCCGACGTAAAAAAAAAAAATAATAATAATGAAGGCTTTTAATTTAGCCCAGTGGAAGTTGTCAGTGAGTGCATCATACATTTGCTCTGTGGTCAAAAGATAAAAGTAATTGAAGTTTCGCATCAGGGCGCCTTAATTTCCACCCACAATGCAAATCAGCTTTAAATATAACATCCGACCGGTATTTAAACGGTTGATCGCCACGGCGACGTGGGTAAGGTCAACCCGCCAATGTAAACCGCGGTTCGGGAGTCTGGGGTTTGAGTCCCACGGTCAGCACTCTGAACTGAGATAGTCCTTGATTGGCGTTGACACCCTCACGGGGGCGGGGTCGTGAGAAGAGGGCTTCTCCTACACTGTGAACACTGATGCTCTAGTCGGTGGTAGGAGCTGGCACCGAGATGGTTGTCCTAGAGCAGGTTGAAATATACCGAGGGAGGCATTTTTTTAGATACAGGACTCAGACATTTCATTTTAGCTTTAGCATTTGAACACAGCAGCTTGTACAGTGCCCTATATTTAACCAGCAGTCAGGTTTTCAGAGTACTTTTACCAAAAGGCAAATAACCCGTATGTTAAATACATAGGATATAAACAGAATAAATAAGAGCAGATTGTCTACAGTTTTTCAATTCTTATTATATGAATGACACATGTACAAAGTCAGCCCTTCTCATTGTACAGTCTGATTGCCGAAGGAAGGAACTCAAGGGTGTAGTGAGAAGTTCTTAATTAAATCATGAGCAGATTCAGTCCTGGAGAGATCAGGCTCTTCATTCTGTAAATACATAACAAATAAAACAGAGTATAAATCAAAATGAAAACACAAACAAGACTCATGCTGTTGTAGTGTAGTTGTAAACTGCACAAATAATTAGACATCTGAGCAGAATGTTTATTTTTCTATTACAAAGTACATATTATTAGCAGTACTTCTACTTATAATTATAAGTTTTCATCAATGAACACATTTCAACAAATAAGATGCAACTTTTAATTACATTTTAAAGCTATTAGCCATTTAGCACAATGGCATCTCAGAATTAAGGTCTTGGGTTTGAATTCTGATCAGAAAAGAGTTTTCAGTGGAGTTTGCATGTTCTCCCTATGTCTGTGTAAGTTGTGCTCAGTGATCACCTGTAGTCACTAAGTCCAGTGATCCTGGGCTCCTTGGGGATGGCGACAATGACTGAGGATTTGAAGAAGGTGGGGAAATGGCAAGACTCCAGCGACGTGTTGAAGATGTCGGTGAAGACTGGGGACCGCTCGTTCGCACAGTGTCTCAGGGTGGCGGGTGAGAGTCCATCTGGGCCGGCAGTACTTTGGAGATCATTTTCAGTTATTTAGCTATTGCTCAAAACGTAGATTGTGTGTTTTCTCTGCACAACTTTGTCAGAGCTCATGTCCTGATCCTGTGGACGTGTTTATGAATGATATCTGGAAGAGGCCTGTGGGCCCCAAAGCTCAGGGGCCTAATGCTGCAGCAGGGGAGGGCTGTTCCACTGGTGTCGACACGGGGGCAGTGTTACACCATCAAAATCTGATGTTTATTTGAACAAACTGACCGCAACAAAAGGCTCATATTGAGAATAGAGGATTTGGCATCATGCTTTGAGTTACTTTAACGCTGACAAACCCAGAGGAAAGTGAAAATGTGGTCATAGATCCATGGGTCAGAGGGTCAGAAACAGAGACCGCTTGACAGAGGCCCCGTTATAATCATGGATCTATTATATTAACTGGATAGGGTATTACTAGCTTGTAGCTGAATAACCCATGTGCTCAGGGGATTCTCGCGGTACTGCAGACTAAACCAGACTAAATTCACGTGGGCCACCCAGAAATTTTTCCCATGGAACTCAATGCAAATTAAAACAGCTCGACCTCCGCTGACAGGGAACCTACAGCTTTAATAAAGATAGGATTTTGTGGGGATTTTAGTGTCCCTTGTCATCCTGAACTTTTTTTCTTCTTAAATCCTTCGGTTTTGTTTAAATCCACACTTTAGTGCCACAAACTCTGCTCGTCTGGCTCTCGCTCTAACTCCCGCTCTGATGAACTGCTCTGATTGGTCAGAGCGCGGCCAGCCCCTCTGTGCACGTGCGTGAGACCCAGTGTGAGACCCACACACGCGTGTTTGGCGCAACGCATTATGGGAGATCATCCACTGCGCAGAACCGGGAGGACCGGATTTGGAGAGGACCGCGCAAGATGGCGGCCAGTCCACAGACTTTTTGAGATGTCTGGCTGAAATTTTAACTCCAACTCAAACTGGACAATTTTGAGAAACCAATTGGAAGCAAAGGACATTTATATTGGTATATTTGAGAGGACGGGACAAAACAAACTAGTTTAAAGTGAGTGGAAAAAAAATATTTTACTGAAAGACCGTTAGCCTTTTATTAGCATTAAGCTAGCGGATTTTGCAAGCACGCTTTGAACATGTTGAAGAACTCTAAAGCCATGAAAGAGGAACTCAAACGTAAGACAAGAAGCTCTGATACGCATACTATGATGGACGAGCATGACTACGCCAGTGAGAACAGCTTTGGTATGTTGGAAATTGATGAAGATTTTTCACCACTCCCCGACTCGCCAGTTAACAGCCCCGCGCCAAAGAAAACATGCAGTGGGGAGAAAGAGCCTTCATTACACGCCATCCTCAAAGCGGTCAACGACAGAGCAGAGGAGGTAAAGGTGCTTATCAATCTGAATTCTGAGGACATTAAAGAGATTAAACAGTCGATCGGGTACTTGCATGACGAGATTGATGAGATAAAGAAAGAGAATAATGCATTGAAAACAACGTGTGGAAAGCTAAAGACTGAAATGGAGAATCTAGAGGAGCGTGTTGCTGAGGCTGAACGATATAAGCGCAGATGGTGCCTTCGCATGTACGGTCTGCCTGAACATGATGGAGAAAACGTGAAGGAGAAGGTCATGACCATCTGTCAAAAAGTGGTTCCTGCGCTCGGACTGAAGACATCGGAGGGGATTGACGTAGTTCACAGGCTGGGAAGGCGTGATGCTAACAAGCCCAGAGGGGTCATCATTCTGTTCGCTCTCCGCTCATTAAGAGACGAGATCTGGAGAAGTGCAAAAAACAACAGCTACCTACGAGACAACAAGTTGCGCTTTGGAGAAGATTTAACTAAGGAAGACAAGGACGCCAGAGCGGCGCTATGGCCCATCATCGAGCAGGCCCGTAAAGATGGTAAGAAGGCATACTTCGTGGGACGTAGAGGATACGTGGAAGGCAAAGAAGTTCGACGCAGCGTTCCTTCCTGACTCTGAATGGCAAGACAAAGAAGATTGATTGAACTTGTCCTCACTGCGAATTTCTATTGCTACACTCAATGATGAAGTGTGGTAAGACTACATATTTATGTTCAATATAAATACATACACGTTCACTCATGTGTATGTACATTTGAGGTTTCAAATATGTTACCAGGAGTTGTGGTTTCAGTTAATGTCTTGAGAGGTTTGTAAAAGGTTCTGTAAAAAGTTATTTTGGATTTAACACTTTTGTCTGTTAATACAAGGGGTCTGCGCGATAATATTAAAAGAAAAGCTTTTTTTTTGTTCTCTAAAGAGGCTAAATCAGATTTTATCTTTCTTCAAGAATGTCACTCTAACTCAGAAGATGTTTCATTCTGGAAGAATCAGTGGGGGAAGGATTTATGGTTTGCACACGGCTCAAACAAATCAGCAGGAGTCATTATTTTAAAAGATAATTTTAAAGGAAAATGTTTAGATTCTATATCTGATAGCAAAGGTCATTGGATTATAATAGTAATTGAGTTGCACTCTTCCATTTTTTTGTTGGGGAATGTTTATGGCTATAATTCTGACTCTGCAAACTCAACTTTGTTGAATGAAATACAAGCCGTTGTTAATACTCTACACACAAAATATACTTCGGCAAAGTTGATCTTGGGAGGAGATTTCAATATGGTGTGGTCAAACCATGCTGATAGACATCCTTCAAAATCAAGACATGAAGACAAACATTTGATTGAATTTTCAAACCATCTAAACTTAATAGATATATGGAGGATTCGGCATCCTGATGAACGTCAATATACATGGAACAACAAAACATTTTCTTCCTTATCTAGAATTGACTTTTGGTTAATATCAAAGGAAATTGAGCAATGTGTATCAGAGGTAGAAATTTGTCCAGCTATATTAACTGATCATAGATCAATTTCCATAAAACTGAACTTGACATGTAAAGAAAACAGAAGAGTATATAACTTCTGGAAACTTAACAATTTGCTGTTAAAAACAATACTGATCTTACCTCTGTTATAAAGAAACTTATCAAACAATACTGGACTCTAGCAACAATCAATAATGAATTTGGAAAATATTGGGAGCTACTTAAATATGAAATTAGAAAATTTATTATCCACTTCAGTAAGAGACTAAATCAAAATAAAAAAAAGAATCTAGAACAACTGATTAAACGTATTTCAGAAATTACCACTCAGATTTTAGACGATAATAATAACGAATTACTCACACAATTACTTAAATGTCAAGAAGAATTAGATGGGATTTTTAGAGAAAGGGCTCAAGGAGCATTTGTCAGATCAAGATTGAAATGGATTGAAGAAGGGGAGAAAAACAGCAAATATTTTTTTGGTATTGAAAAAAGAAACTATGAAAGAAAGTCATTAACTAAATTGAGTATAAACAATGTATTGTCTGAAAATTTATACTACAATTTCTCAATATGTATCTGATTTTTACAGTAACCTTTATAAGAAAGATATCTGCATGGACAGTACATCGGTCCTCCATTCATTGAAAGATGTAAAAAAAGCAAACGAGACTTTTAAAGAAGATTGTGATGAATCCTTGTCTGTAGAAGAAACAAGAAGTGCAATCAAAAATTTAAAACCAAATAAGTCGCCAGGTAATGATGGGCTAACTTCAGAATTTTATCATCTATTTTCACATGAGATTTCTGAATTTCTTCTTGCAGTTTACAATGAATCTATTAACAATGAAGAGTTACCTACTTCAATGAAACAAGGTCTCATAACTTTAATACCAAAGCCACATAAAGACCCTTTGACTATTGATAATTGGCGAGGTATTACATTACTCAATAATGACTATAAAATTTTAGCATCCCTGTTGGCTAAAAGATTAAAATGTGGTTTAAACGATATTATTCATGAGTCTCAAAACGGATTCATGCCTGGGAGGCAAATAGCAGATAACATAAGATTAGTTTTAGATCTAGTTCATTATAGGGACTTATTGCCAGGTGATCCTTTGATTCTTTTTTTAGATTACCAAAAGGCTTTTGACACTGTAAGTCATACATTTATTTTTGATACATTACATTTTCTAAATTTTGGAAATTTCTTTATCAAAGCTCTTAAGACTCTTTATGGAACAACAACAGTGCTGTGAAATTGCTCTTTGGTACATCTTACAGATTTGATATCAACAAAGGTGTAAGACAAGGTTGTCCAGTTTCACCATATATTTTTTTACTTGTGGGACAGATTTTGAATTATTTGATTCGACAAAGTTCCTTTCAAGGGATTAAGGTTTTTGAGCAAGAAATTAAAATATCTCAATTAGCCGATGATACAACTATATTTCTTAAAAATGCTGAAGAAGTCCAATCAGCCTTGTCCACAATATCTACATTTTCAAACATTTCTGGGCTGAAACTTAATTTAAAAAAATGTGACATTCTAACTCTATATAATACTAATCTTAGAGATATCTGCAACATCCCTGTGAAGGATACGGTGACTTATTTAGGCATAAAAATATCTAAGGAGAGTAGAAATATGACAGAAAATGTTTTGTCTGTTACGGATGCTATAAAGAAGAAATTTAATAGCTGGTTGGGAAGAGATCTTTCTATTAATGGTCGAGTTTTGTTAAGCAAGGCAGAAGGAATGTCCAGAGCCTCTTACATATTCTCAACACTAGATGTCTCCAAAACGCTCTGCTCTAATCTTGATAAAATCTTATTCAAATTCCTGTGGAAAAACAAAGCTCATAAATTAAAACAAACAGTTCTCACCAATTCTTTAGCTGAAGGTGGATTGGACGTCTTAACTTTTACTGCTTTAAATCAGATTTTGAAAATTAATTGGATAAAACGATTTTTAAAAAATCCAAATTGTTTATGGAATATCTTCCCAAATTATTTTTTTGGAACGTTGGGAGGCCTGAATTTTCTTCTGCATTGTCCCTTTGCTGTTGGAAAACTTCCTGTGAAATTAGCCAAGTTTCATCAACAGGTTTTACTGTACTGGTCTTTACTTTACAAACACAACTATTCTCCTCACAATTGTATTTTATGGAACAATGCTTACATCCTGCATCGAAGGAAATCCTTATATTTAGAGAACTGGTTTGACAAAAATATAAATACTGTGAAACAACTTTTAGATGATAATGGTGATTTTTATGAGTATAAGGTTTTCATAGAAAAGTATGATCAAATACCTGAGCATGAGTTTGATGTGGTTGTAAAGTCAATACCTCAAAGTATAAGAACATTAGCGCAAAGTATTCATTTTATTGACTCACATTTCACGGATGTTTCCATTTTAGGTGTAAGCTTACAAGATAAAAAGTGCACAAACAAATATATTAGGGATAGTCTTATACAATTGGCCAATCCAGTATGTAAACATAGGTGGGGTTCATTTAACCGAAAATATTGGAATCAGGTTTTTTTGTTGCCCTACAAATATATAATCACAAATAAAGTCAAGGAATGTTTATTTAAAATTGTACACAGATATTACCCTGTAAAAGACAATATTTGTCGTTTTTTACCTAATCTAAGTAACCAATGTTCCTTTTGTCAATGTGATGGTGAAAGTATTGAACACTTATTTGTTGAATGTCCTATTATAGTTCGATTTTGGTCCAATGTGCAACACTATTTGGCTGGAATATTCCATAAAAATGTTAATATTTCCAAATTTCAAATTTTACTAATATATAATGATAAAAAATTCTCCTCTGATGAAATTTACATTATAAATCTAATACTGATCTTAGGAAAGTACTACATCCATAAAACTAAATTCTGTGAAAAAAAACCTTCCTTTTCTGCTTTTAAAGCTTCTGATCTGAAAACCTATCTAGCCTGTATTGAAAATTTAAAACTAAAAAATAAGAAATTAATTAGAACAATCACATTGATAAAAAAATTTAATGTATTAGTCGATTAGCAGACCCCTGTATGTAATGTATGTATGTATTTTATTTTATTTGATCAATATTAGTGCATCAATGTGTCTACGTTGTTGAGAAATGTACTTGTTTCTTGCACACTTGGAATAAAAAAAAAAAAAAAAAAAAAAAAAAAAAAAAAAAAAGAACCGGGAGGACCAGACGATGCCCAAATACAGGCGAGTTTCCCATAGATCTTTGCGAGTTTCAGGCAACTTCCGCTAATCTTTCAGCCCCCATGCTGTCACAAAGCGCCACTGAGCACAACCATTCATTTGAATAGGGCGCCATCTTGGATCGCCGGGGCTTGGTTATAATAGATCCATGCGCCTGACAGGCAGT
The DNA here is from genome assembly GCA_964034765.1 of Knipowitschia caucasica. Taxonomy (NCBI): domain Eukaryota; kingdom Metazoa; phylum Chordata; class Actinopteri; order Gobiiformes; family Gobiidae; genus Knipowitschia; species Knipowitschia caucasica. The sequence goes on along the minus strand of OZ035837.1, from coordinate 8,211,853 downwards.
GCAGGGCCACCTGTTTCTCTCTGGGTCCTGACTTCCTGACAGGCAGTGCAGGGCCACCTGTTTCCTCTCTGGGTCCTGACTTCCTGACAGGCAGTGCAGGGCCACCTGTTTCTCTCTGGGTCCTGACTTCCTGACAGGCAGTGCAGGGCCACCTGTTTCCTCTCTGGGTCCTGACTTCCTGACAGGCAGTGCAGGGCCACCTGTTTCTCTCTGGGTCCTGACTTCCTGACAGGCAGTTCAGAGGCCATCTGTTTTTCTATGGGTCCTGTTTCGACACGCCCTCTAGGTTCCTCTCTCACACGTGTGAGCTGCATTGCTGCTGGCGCAGACATTGCAGGTTTGTTGCTGTCGTTATGTCGGATCTACAGATGAAACTTCTGCGGAAGAAAATCCAGAAACGAAGCGACAAGAACAAGGAGCGGAAGCTGAAGCAGAAGCCCGAGGAGGAGGCCTCAGAGCCGGGTAAGTGTGCCGTGTGTCTGCTGCTAGCGCCGCTAGCCTTAGCATCACTTCTAGGCACATCTGTTTTTATCCACACACGAACACTTACAAACTAACAGGGTTTTTGTACAAATTAAACTATTGCCAGTGTTGAGGGTTTTAAAGTGGAATGAATTAAACTGTTAGTTTGGAACTTTCGAGTGAACTGTGACTCCATTGTGGTCTCTGCACTGATGTGGGTTTAATCCATGTCTCAGGTCATTTTTAATAATGTCACCATCATATTAGATACATGTTTCTATTGTCTCAAACGTTTCATGTGGTAAAAAGAATGGAACCCTTATTGGTGTCGTACTTTCGTCCAGTCATCGGTAAAGAGTCATCAATAGTGACTGTTTCAATTTGTTTTGGCAAATCCAGAAGTGTGCGGACGGACATCCAAACAAACGTCACCACAACACGGTGTTTCTTATTAGAAAACATCAAATCTTCTTTATACTGAGAGCTGATTGGCTGAGTCAAGGATGGTACTCTCCTCCTCAATGAAAAAGCTGATCTCCTGACGATGCAAAGGCCTAAACTAGTGATGGAACCAAACTGTAATGTTCTCTAGTTTTAATCTCAACTAAATTATGATTGAAGGTAATCCTAATTTATTCCTGGTCTGGCTCAGATCATCTGTTTGTGAAACGGGGGGATTCAGTGTTTTTATGTTATCTGCAAAAATATATCAGATGCTTCAAGAGTCTTTATGAATTATACAAACTACATTTGAGCAAGTATCACATTACAAGACCCCACCTCCGGACAAACGGCAAAGTGGCATTTAGGTTTTAGATTATGTTACAAGCCATAACTAATGTAAACTTTGGAATAGCAAAGTACTGAGGTTTTTTGAGCCCTTTTCCTAATGTATAACTCCCTCTGTTCTTTTTTTGCTGCCAGTGAATGGAGTGGAGCGAAAGGCTTGTGAAGAGGAGGCTCCAGCCCAGAAGCAGCCGCCGGCGCCCTCTGTACAGAACGATACTGAGGCTTTAGCCAAAAAGAAGAAAAAGAGAAAGCTGCAGAGAGATGACACGCCACAGGAAGCTCCAGGTGACGGACAAATATAGATCTGACACAGAACAATGTGTTTCAAAGTGATGCAAATGTCATGTTCTGTAAAGTATATCGGGGAAATTTCCTGAATGTCCTGCCTTTTTATTTGTCTTTTAAAATCTTTTCCTTTGGGTTTAGCCTGGTGTCTTGATTGTCTTTCTCATCTACATCTTTCACTGGTACAAACATCGACCTAAATGTTTCCTTTTAAAGTGTCAAGAACAGGTTTATATTTTGGTTCTAGAATGATTGACACCACAAAAAACACATCTCTCTAAACTGGTCATATTTAACGATGTACATCAGGGTCCGATGTACGTTGTAAACGTTCTACACAGATGCAGTTTCTAATCATGTGTGTAAATGTCAAGTGGAAGAAAAGTGTGAATGTTTTGCTTTTGTCTTTTCACACATACTTTGATGTTCGTGCAGTACTTTCTTTACTTGTTGTGTAATCTGACTGTTCATTGCAGATGAGAAGAAGACCAAACAAGTGGCAGTGGATGAAGATGACGAGGTGGAGGGAGAGAAGTCTGAGAAGGTTCCAGAGGATGAGGAAGAGGAGCAGCCAGAGCTGCTGTCTGGACTCACAGGTATCTTGTTTGTATGTCTGCCATGTCTCTAAAACTTGTTAAATTAAAGCTGAGTACCTACATTTTCCTTTGCATTAATACATATTAGTTCTGCTCAAACGTAAAATGTTGTGAACAAATCAGTCTGTCTTGTTTTTTAATATTTTTTTAGCAGTCATTAGACTTTTTAGGCTAACCGGGGGCCTAAAAATAAATAAAAATAAAATAAAATTCCACGGAAAAGCAAAACTGTTCAATGCACTTGAATTGCTTTTCAAAGGTTTGGAGTCAACATTTTGCAACATCGTTGATTAATTTTGTAAACATTTGGTTTCATTTTTAGTGCATTTATTTAAATCAAATAATTTCTAGAAAAATTTAAGTATTGAAGGATATAAATATTTTGTTTTGTTCTGGAGGAGTGTGCTATGAATGTGCTCTCGGTCTGTCCCTTACAGTGTCTCGAAGACCACAGTGTATGTGTTAGTGTATTTCAGTTCCATTTTACTTGGCATATTTAAATCGGATTTTGTATGTTTGTGAATTGTTCTTGATTCTTCCACGGTCGAATTGCAATTTATCTAAGAATCAGAAATGTCTCCAACCTCTACCTGTGATGCATGTGACTCTGGTGCTGTGTTCAGGAGCGTTCGAAGACACGTCCTTCGCGTCTCTCTCGGAGCTCATCGGGGACAGCACCCTGAAGGCCATTACTGAGATGGGCTTCGAACACATGACCGAGATCCAGCACAAGACCATCCGCCCCCTGCTGGAGGGCAGGTGTGTGTCTGTTTGTCTGTTAATAATGCTACATGTGTTGAATGTCCATCTGATGGCCTGGTCTCTGACCTGTCTGTCCACACAGGGACGTCCTGGCGGCTGCCCGCACAGGCAGTGGGAAGACCCTGGCCTTCCTCATCCCCTCCATAGAACTCATCTACAAACTCAAGTTCATGCCTCGCAACGGTGAGTGCTGTGTTCACCCTAAGTCACGCATTTCCATCTCACAGAAAAAAAAAATTGTGTTGAAATTTGAGTTTTCCTAACTTGACCCTGGGTCTTCTTTGAATCACTGTGGCCCGAGGGTTAGGTCCATGTTCTTAAATGAAGGGACTTTAAAGGATTTACTGGCAGGACCCTGTGTTTTGACTGTTTTATGGCCTCCTCCCGCAGGCACTGGGGTGGTGATCCTGTCTCCCACCAGAGAACTGGCTATGCAGACGTACGGCGTCCTGAAGGAGCTGATGACTCACCACGTCCACACGTACGGCCTCGTCATGGGGGGCAGCAACCGCTCTGCAGAGGCCCAGAAGCTGGCCAACGGAGTCAACATCCTGGTGGCCACTCCGGGAAGGCTGCTGGACCATCTTCAGGTCAGAGAGGCCTCATGTCTGAACTTAGAGAAGCAAAGTGGGACCTTTGATGGAGGCCAGTTATCAGGATTTATAGATAATTATGTAAAATAGGAATAAAGAGCTCAAAATATGTGAAAATGATAATTATTAAATTATAAAATGTGTATTAAATATTTGTATCTTGGTCAGAGAGTATTCCAATGCAAACTTACATGCAGTTTGAACAGTTAGAAGTAAAGTACAGGTTCCATATCTGCGGTGTCACCATCACACAGCATTGAGCCGCAGCGGATCATTAGTTTGGATTCTTAAGTTGTAAAGGTGGAGATTCTCATCATTACTGCTGAAGTGACTGTTTTGCACGTGTTTATAGTAAAATACTCATTAGCTGCGGCTTTAATTGACTCCATTACAAACTAATAAGTAGAGGTGCACCGATTGATCGGTAGACGATTATAATCGGCCGATCACAGCTTAATTTGCGTGATCGATGATCGGTGAAATGTGCAGATCACAAAGACCAATCAGATGACATGAGGGTTTGTGCGCACACGTTATGTTCTCTCGTCAAAACTGCGTAAACAAGCAACTCAGGCAGCTATCAGTGACGGAGATTCTACAGCAGCAACAACCACACAGTAATGACGCTAGAAACAACATGAAATATGCACGAAAGTTATAGAATTTATTCCCCTCTGGCACCAGTCCTTGTCTGTTGTGGAAAGCGCTGGGTTCAAACAGCTCATGTCCACTGCTTCAAAATGCCATCGCGGAGATATCTGACTGATGTCTGCCTGTCGCAGCTTTACCAAACTCTATATCCTCACATTGACACTCCAAGCCCAGCCAGAGCATGGATCTATTATAATAACGAGCCAGAGACACACCGCGCAGGCACAGCACATACACCGAACACACTCAGCAGCGAGGCACTGCCGTCAGGCAGAAACACCCCGTGTCAGGAGTTTGCATGTTATGTTCACAGAAATATTGAATTAGGATGAGTGTAGTGGTAGTATAGACAGTCCTACAGTGTCGCAGATTTAGCATTACTTACTACGTAGTTGCGCATTGGAGCAGACAGCCGCCTGTTTATTGGAAGGAAAATAAAAGCCGCTTCCGTTGTTTGGCCAAAGCAGCGTCTTTCCTCTGCTCCATGCACAAGTGCAGACAGTGAGAGTTTAGGGCAGCGGGACTATTCAGGATGATAAACGTAATAAACCCTTGCAAATGCTGAGATGCTAATATTACTGAAGAAAAAACATTGCCTTAACCATCTCTTCTTAATCAGTTTAGAAATGCAGCATGTACATTATTGCTGTATTTCATTGCATTTTTGTATGTATCTCAATGCTCTGTAACTTGTGGTTCCCAACCTTTTTGTCTCGAGTACTCTTATAGGCATTTTATTTATACCTAGTACCTTGATGGTTTTGAAAGATTAATTATAAAGTGAATAACTAGTCCTATTCATTTATCACTAATATTTTCAATATTTGATCGGTATCTGCAGATCAAAATTTTAATGATTGGTGATCGGCCAAAAAAATCCTGATCGGTGCACTTCTACTAATAAGCTCAGTCGCCTGTCCGGTTTTTGTAATAAATTGTTTGGTTTTCAATCCAAAATGTGGATGAAGGGGGTACAAATAGTTCAGTTAATGCTCCCATTCATTCTGCTACATTTCCTCTCGTGTGTTTCTCCAAACACTGATTAGAGCTGCAGCTATCGAATATTTTAGTAAGAGTATTCCCAATCGATATTACAAAACAAGCTTGGACTATGATTAAACAATGCAAATTATACAAAATCCTTGAGGCAGCGGAAATTGCTAGAATATTTTTTGTACTTTAATCATTTGAGGAATAATTTCAGCTCTAACTGTGAGGCAGATGAGTCTCGGATTCATGTTTGTGTAGATTCAGCAGAGACACAGCTGCTGTCTACAGGTGCATCATGGGTATTTCTGATTCTGCTCTTTTTATCGTTGTCATGGAGTGGAATCACTGTTAATTTGGATGAATTGCACGTCCACAGAGCCCAGTGTGGGACTGGGCTCGTTCTTAGAGCCTCATGCACTGAGCTGAAGGCAGTATGTGATTCTGTAGCCGACATTATTCTAATGCTCTGCAGGTTCATCTTTTCATATTAATTTTTAAGATAATATTTGTGAGATTTCATAACACTTTGAAGCAACTTTTGTTAAAGTTAAACTCATCATTCTATCAATGTGCAGAAGCCAGTACTTTTCCCTTGTTTTGTCTATCTGAAGGCCAAGCTACATGGCACACTGTGGCAGCTGCTGATTGGACGTCTCCATGCCTCTGCTCTGTATAATACACTTGCATTCTATTGTATCTGTGATCGTGTGCTTTGATCGTGCTGTCTCTACCATTGACAATAAAACATGTCTTCTGTCTGAATGAAAGACGCGATCCCAGACTTTGTCATCTTCTTCATGTTCTTTTAAGTTATTTTATATATTTGTTATTTGAATGTAATATTTAGCTTCTCGCCCCAGTCACTCCTGCACTGGTCTGAGGTGTCACAAAGTTGTTGAGATGAACTGAATGTGTGTTGTTCCAGAACACTCCTGGCTTCATGTTCAAGAACTTGCAGTGTCTGATCATCGACGAGGCCGACCGCATCCTGGAGGTGGGCTTCGAGGAGGAGCTCAAGCAGATCATCAAACTGCTGCCCAGTACGTCTGTCTCTGTTCTCTATACCCTTTAGTTTGTCTCACTGGTCTCTCCCTCGCTGGTCTCTCCCTCGCTGGTCTCTCCCTCGCTGGTCTCTCCCTCGCTGGTCTCTCCCTCGCTGGTCTCTCCCTCGCTGGTCTCTCCTTCGCTGGTCTCCCCTTCGCTGGTCTCCCCTTCGCTGGTCTCCCCTTCGCTGGTCTCTCCATCGCTGGTCTCTCCATCGCTGGTCTCTCCATCGCTGGTCTCTCTCTCTTTCTCCCTCTGGTCTCTCTCTCTGGTCTCTCTCTCTGGTCTCTCTCTCTGGTCTCTCTCTCTGGTCTCTCTCTCTGGTCTCTCTCTCTGGTCTCTCTCTCTGGTCTCTCAGTTAAAAGAATGAATGGAGGAGTGAAATGCGTCGGTGGTGTGTTCAGAGCGGAGGCAGACGATGCTGTTCTCGGCCACACAGACTCGCCGTGTGGAGGACCTGGCTCGTATCTCCCTGAAGAAGGAGCCTCTGTACGTGGGAGTGGACGACGACAAGGACCGGGCCACCGTGGACGGTCTGGAGCAGGTGCAGCTTCTACACTCTCTGCTTCACAAACACACCTGTGACAAAGCATTCAGCACTGAAAGGTCTTAACTAAACACACAATTTCATTTATTTTATACTGCCCTAAATCGCAACAGTAGTTATCACGCAGGACTTTACAAAGCTGTCAACTCACCTGCACCGATCAGAGAATCACAGGAAAGACAACGATGACACATAGAGCCATTGGTATTTAATGGCATGGCATTTTTCTTTGATTTTCAATTCATTGGTTTTAGATTTATTTTTTTGCATTTCTCGACATGTTTTCCTTTTCTGCATCAGATTCCATGTTTTATTTCTGCCAGTGTGGGGATTAATGTCTATAAGAATGCACCACACAGATCCTGGCAGAAAACCTCTAACTTTTGCATAATAATGAAGCAAGTATGAATCCTGTGTATTCTAGTGCAGACATATATAGTTGTATGTTTACGTCTGTACATGTCAGCAGCATGTGGTTCTATAATGGGCATTCTGACATATTTCAACTATGATGTCACAGATAAGTATGCACACCCTTGTATCCTTACTGGCCTGTTGCCTGTGTCTGTCTGACCCTCTGCCCGGTCTCCTCCAGGGCTACGTGGTGTGTCCGTCAGAGAAGCGATTCCTACTGCTCTTCACGTTCCTCAAGAAGAACCGCAAGAAGAAGCTGATGGTCTTCTTCTCCTCCTGCATGTCTGTCAAGTTCCACTACGAGCTGCTCAACTACATCGACCTCCCCGTCTTGGCCATCCACGTGAGCGCACCGTCCTCCACCCACACACACTAACACAGACACACACTGCTGTCACATCTGTTACGGTCTAAATTTAGTCGCCAAAAACTACGGAGACTTGTCCTGAGAACCCACTGCTACTGTCAGAATGTTTGCATGGATTTGGGACTGATCGCAGAACAGGCAGAGACAGAGGATGATCACGCACTATTGGATCAGGGCTAACATGATGCTAATGTTGGACCATTTTATAAAACGAATGGGTCATTTTAATCATTTGACACTATATTGCTTTTATTTGCTTCAATTACTTTGTGTATTGCCCTAAATCACACCAGTAGTTATCTCGAAAGACTTTACAAAGCTGTCGATTCGAACAGATCAGAGATGCAAACGGTTAAAACACAGGAAATGTATGTGATTAAAACACATAGTGCCATTGGTCCATAAGGGGCAAATGGATATGATTGGCTAAAAACTGGATACGTGTGATAGACATTTAGAGCGTCCAATCAGCTGTTCTGGACGATGGTAAGCCTCCGAGAAACTATCGGAGAAAACATCCCTGATATTTTATAGTTTTTGACTGATCGGGGATCGGCTAAACTGCCCGATCTCTACAGCTGTTGTTGTGAAGTCGCAGTTATGTACGGTAACTGCGCAAAAAATAGTGATCGGGACATTTCTCTGGGAAACTGAAGTGAAAAGATTCAATTAATGCTATCTGGCTTTTAAACGGCAAAATGTTTGGGACTATTTTCCTAAACATAAATGCTAAGCCCTTCTAACCATGAATGTTGTGTTTTTAGCCCATTCCAAAGTCCAGACCCGAACACGAATGTAAATGTGTGAAACTAAAACCCACTGTTGGACTGTTGCAGGGGAAGCAGAAGCAGACCAAACGCACCACCACCTTCTTCCAGTTCTGTAACGCAGACTCAGGCATCCTGTTGTGCACAGATGTGGCAGCACGAGGCCTGGACATCCCAGAGGTCGACTGGATCGTTCAGTATGACCCTCCAGACGACCCCAAGGTCTGCTCGCCCCCTTTCTCTCTCTTGTCTCTCTGTCTTTGTGTGGGCTCTGCCTAAAGCTGCTGTTTCCTGCAGTCAAACATTGTCCTTTTTTTCATACATATTTAACTGATTCTTTACCTCAGTGACAAATCACTCGTTAAGTTTGTGTGTGTTTGTGTCTAACAGGAGTACATCCACAGAGTGGGCAGAACAGCCAGAGGGATCCACGGTCGAGGCCACGCTCTGCTGATCCTACGACCCGAGGAGCTGGGATTTCTGCGCTTCCTCAAACAGGCCAAGGTACAACACTTTACACACAGGAAGTTGGGATGCACCGATACTGGTATCTGGTCGATACCATAGGCTTGTACCATAGGACCCGAGGCGGGGAACAGATACCCACATTTTTTATTTACATTTGCGGCATGACAGCAGACCGCTGTGTTGCCATGGTGATCTTCTAAAGTCTGCAGGGAGTCTCTTCCTATCAGTGTGAAGCAGAATTCACCAAGCGTTGGATTGTTCACCCACTAATGGGGAGCGTGAAACAGGTTAGTTTTACCTAACTGTTGCAATAGTATTCCTGCTTAGCGGAAAGCGGTAGTTGCATGTATAGCAGTTTTTTTTTTCTATACATTGAGGCTGGGAACGCATTTCAATGTCTCGAGCCGGGAGCGCAGACATGTCTGTTTATCTTTGACCAATTATCTTCATTGGTCAATTCTCTGGCCAATGAAATGAATCAGGATATACCAGGAATCTGCATTCCTACCTTTTTGTAGGAATTACCATTTCAAAGAAATGTCATTTCCGTGACATGTGTGACCGCGGGCTGTTGTTTTTTTGTACATACTCAAAAGGGATCCCACATCCCCCATTCTGACCCCGGGAGAAACTGTGGCCACTTTGACAACAGCGGAGGCGAAAGCACAGCTGTAACATGGTCATGTGTTGAGCACAGATCATAGACGCACGATCAGGCCCATCCCCAGCTTTTTGCATGTGCAATGTAAAAAATCATAATCATTCCAGTAACACTGAAGTGTCTCATGATTCTGTGCAGGTCCCACTGAGTGAGTTCGAGTTCTCCTGGACTAAGATCTCTGATATCCAATCACAGGTGACGTTTCTGCAGTTTATTCTAAAGCGCTGGTTTGTCACTGACCCCTGTCCTCTTGGTCCTGCAGCTGGAGAAGCTGATAGAGAAGAACTACTACCTGCACAAGTCTGCGCAGGAGGCCTACAAGTCGTACGTGCGCGCCTACGACTCTCACTCGCTGAAACAGATCTACAGCGTCAACACCCTGAACCTCCCCATGGTGGCGCAGTCCTTCGGCTTCAAGGTTCCTCCCTACGTCGACCTCAGTATCCTTTTTAACGTCACATGTGATGAATGAATGGAGGCGGTTTGGCCCTGGTCGTGTGGTTTGGTTTAATGCTTTGATGCAGTTAGTCGGGGTGTTGATAGGGCTAGTACCTGGTTTCCTCTGTACATGGGCTCGTTAGCTGATGTCCCTGTTGTTCTCCTTGACCTGGCGCCCTCAGACGTCCACAGCGGCAAAGGAGCCAAGCTACAGAAGCGCGGTGGCGGCGGAGGCTTTGGGTACCAGAAGAAGAACTTCCAGAAGGCGAAGATCTTCAAACACGTCAACAAAGGGAAGAGCGACCAGAGACAGTTCTCTCGCTAGGACCCTCCCCCTGGACTCAGACCTTCTTTCTTCTTGGACTCAGCGAATCCTCTGTCAGAGAATCCACTCTTACAATAATGTGCAAAATATCGATGTATCTCAACTGTTTTCTTACTGGATTTTCTGCTTCTAGGTCTTTGTGTTGGGTGTGAAACATTGATAGTTTTACATTTCATTTCACATTCAGGTTATTGTGGACAAAATAGATAAAATATTAAAAAACGTATTCAAATTTATAAATGGAAACAGGCCTAATTTATGTTTTTAATGTATTGAGACATATTTGCCTGATTTTAACATAAAATTGTAATGTTGGCACAAGTGAGTTATTTGTGGATTCAAATCAAAGGGGAAATGGGAACATTCCCTTTTACACACGTTACGACCAAAGAAAATATTGTGGGTTTTTCTTACATGAAAAGTCGGTCTGCATTTCCTGCTTTGCCTTTATCCAAAAACTGACTCAGTTCTTGACTTTTATCACAAATGCTGTTGAATAAAGCGGCACACGATTGACTGACATGTTTTAATCACTGTAGTCACTTCCAAAAGTCACAGAATAAATGGATTTACAACAAATTGATTAAAAATGATCTGTAAACACAATACTGCAACATTCCTGACTCGTGCTTAAACTGTACTGCAACAAAAAGTCTAAATTTGATTCTGATTGACCCATGATTCAATACTATTTAAAAATGCATTTGAAGTAACAAACATTGAACCTTTTGTTACCGGTGGAGGAAAACCTGCATTTATTCTTTAATCATATTTTCTTAACCCTTATGCCATCCTTGCCTCATTGATTAAAAACAATTCAAGTATTGTTTATTATCTAGTTGAATTTTAGGCCACACCTGCAGGTGAAAGCCAGATCCTGTCAGTCTTCTGAAGCTAAGCAGGGCTGGGTACTGTGATGGGAGACCTCTGGGAACAACTGCCGCAGTGGGGTGGCTGAAAAATGCCACTTCCCTCCACATTGGAATGTGTGTGTGGTTGGTGGTGGGAGGGGCCGATGGCACAGACTGAATGCCTTGCTTCTGTCAGTGTGCCCCAGGGCAGCTGTGGTTAGTGGTAGTTTAATCACCACTGTTTGGTGTGAAGCGTTTGAGTCCTAAAAAGCGCTGTATAAAAGTAATTTTTCATAACTTGACCAGCCCTGAGTCAGACCCTGATTAAGGTTCTAAAAAAAATAAAAAAATTTAATCACTGGCGGGCAAGTTGATCTGAAGGCAGCACAAGGGTTAAGAACAGTTACTTTAGATATTGTTAGGACTGTGGCCTGTGCTAAATGTGCAGAACTGTAGATAAAATATGCAAACAAAACAGGAGGGAAACCTGCAGCACAAACGTGTGGTTTAAAGGGGCCATATTTTGCTTTTCATTTTTCAGTCCATCCTGGGCACTTGTATGGTATATTATCCAAATTATTATCACACAACACTCAAAACCTGTCAAATTATAGCCATTTTGTGCGTAGGGGTGATGTCACCTCTAATGCACAGTGGCGTAGCCTCTCGCTAACAGAGCCCCATTATAATTATTTAGTTCATAGTGACGAGTGAGCGAGATGGTTTCGCTGCACTCAGACTCCTGTTAGCAGTTAGCGTCTTTATGTTGGAAATAACACCATGTTTCCAGATCAGCTTCTGAGTAGGTCCCGTTTCAAGATAAGCATAGTTCTAGGACAGTCTTTAGTGTCACCGCTACTCGCAAAGAAACATCTTCAATTTTTGTCGTGAATTTCAGACTAACGCATTCGAGGCAGATCCCCGTGAACAAAGTCGATCCACAATCTCCTCAGTCTTTGGGCCAAATACTGTCATCACATATTTACACCAAAAACATATTTTCTCCAAGTTAACATGAAGCTAACACAAAAAGCACAGACACATTTACTCTCCAAGACAGGAGAAACTGAACCAGCAAATGGTCCAATCACCTCTTGGAGGCGAGCTTTTGACATCACTGTTTAAATAGATTTGTTTCTGTACTTCACGAGAATGAAAAAGATTGTTCTGTAACCAATCTTCAATCACGTTTACACCAGAAAAAAGTCAAGTCTAATATGGGTCCTTTAAAGACTGGGTGTTGTTCAGAGACTGAGGTATAATCTACAGCGGCTACAGACACAAACTGGTTCCAGCCTGAACTCTGGGGATGGATGAAGCTGAGGCTCATAAACTTAATCATTCAACACAGATTTGGAACAAAATAATTATAAAACACAATTTAAAAAAAAAAAAACCTCACAGTAATGCATCTCAGTCAACTCTAAATCATTATGATCTGTTTGTGCAAAGTTCTCTTTCACAGTCTCCTCACTCAGACGAGCAGCGTGAGGCTCTGGACGGTCAGGACTGAGGTCTCTGCTGCAGCTGGTCACCTGAGACACACAACCATGAACATCCTCTGAAGAACACACACAACCTTTGCTTTTAAGAAGAAATTCTCAGCAAGAATGTTCTCGGTGCGTATCATGGAACAGGGCCTTTCTGAGTGGAGTTTGCATGTTCTCCCTGTGTCTGCGTAGGTTTCCTCCGGGTACTCCAGTTTCCCCTACTACTAAAAACATGTGCAATAGTTCAGGGTGAATGATGAGTGGTTTGTGAGTGAATGTGGGACAACGGATGCAAATTAGCCCATGGTGACAAGCCGTAGTGATGTGTTCATTAACATGTACTGTCCCAACTAAATAAACAATGAATAAAAATAAGTTTTAGACCACAAGTACGAGCCCAACCCAGACTATGGGTTGGGACTCACTGCCTGGGAGCTGCCTCAGTCCTGGATCTACAGCCTCAGTCATTGAGCCTGTCCGTTCGTGGGAGTAGATCCCTCACTCAATATGAGCCTAAGATTTCTCACTTTTCTCCCACTGGGTTTTTAGAGCTGTTCCTTTGATGCAGGACAGAGATGATCCAGGACACGCCACATTAAACAACACTTATGGACATTGGTCTCTGCCCCTTATGGACCAATGGCTCTATGTTATAATTGCATTTCCTGTGTTTGATTCTCTGATCTGTGTTGGTAAATTGACAGCTTTGTAAACTACTGTTGTGATTTAGGGTAGTACAAGAATAATATAAATTGATTTGAATGGAAAGAGTGGTACCGTTGCTGTGGCAGCCGGGCTCAGTGGTCTCCCAGTTCATGGCCTTCTGCACAGCCTTCTTCCACCGAGCAAAACGGAACTCGCTCTCTGAGGACAGAGCAGAGTCACACACTGCTCCTCTGGTGCACACACGTCACAGGACGCACAATTGTCTCTTAACGTTACACAATCAAAGTGCATAATCGTACCTCTAGAAGTGTACAAGCGGTGCGTGTGTGTGTGTACCTTGTGTGTTGATCCTGGGTGTGTGTGTGTGTTTGTACCTTGTGTGTTGATGCTGGATGTGTGTGTACCTTGTGTGTTGATGCTGGATGTGTGTGTGTGTGTACCTTGTGTGTTGATGCTGTGTGTACGTTTGTGTGTGTGTGAGTGTGTACCTTGTGTGTTGATCCTGGGTGTGTATGTGTCTGTCTGGATGTGTGGCAGCTCCTCTGGCCTCAGGCTCCACACCTGCACCCCCTCGGCTGCTCCCGCCGCCATAGCTGCCCCCAGCGCCGTGGTCTCTGCCATACAGGGCCTCACTACAACAAAGGACAGCACTGAGCAGCAGAACCTCCTCTAACCCAGCAGAGAACGGCCAATCACAGCTCACACACAGATTTAAAAACACTTCCTTCTCCCTCATTCTCATTGATCTTAGCTGGGTATAGACCAGACATGACAACCTGAGGCTCGAGGGCCAAATCCGGCCCGCAAGGCATCTTTTTGTGGATTTTAAATGATTATTTATTATTAACGTGCATTATTGATGGTTATGGGCTACCATGACATGTAATAAATACGTCATCTTTTTTGTCATGAAAACAACTATAGTTAGTTTATTCTGATATTTGAACCCAACACATCGATAGAAGTTAAATAGTTAAATCCTGGATGTAGAGCCTCAGTCCTGGATCTGCAGCCTCAGTCCTGGATCTGCAGCCTCAGTCCTGGATCTACAGCCTCAGTCCTGGATCTACAGCCTCAGTCCTGGATGTAGAGCCTCAGTCCTGGATCTGCAGCCTCAGTCCTGGATCTGCAGCCTCAGTCCTGGATCTACAGCCTCAGTCCTGGATCTACAGCCTCAGTCCTGGATCTACAGCCTCAGTCCTGGATCTACAGCCTCAGTCCTGGATCTACAGCCTCAGTCCTGGATCTACAGCCTCAGTCCTGGATCTACAGCTCGTTCGTCCGTGGGAACATTTTCTCATTTTCTCCCACTGTGTTTTTAGAGTTGTTCCTCTGATGCAGGAGGCTCTAAGGACACTGATGATCCAGGACACTCCACATTAAACAATAGTTATGGACATTTATGGATATCCTGTGTTTGAACTGTTTGATTCTCTGATCTGTGTTGGTGAATCAACAACTTTGTAAAGTCTTCTAAGATAACTACAGTTGTGATTGGGGGCTATACACAGATAAATTGAATTGAATTCAATAGAACAATAGATAAACGCTGATATAAGTGACTGACCCACAGGAGTGCACAGGATGTCCGCCTGCAGCTGCATGAGGAGACTGTTACAGGACATGCCTCCATCCACCTGCAGCAGACTCAGCTCCCCCCCACTGTCCAGGTTCATGGCATCTACGATCTGTCAGGACCACACGTCAGTAAATTATGATTATGAACTAATAACGGCTTGATTCAAGTGGTTTAATAAGCTGTTATTTCTATTACTGTTCAGCCTCAGTTCTGCTGCTAAACAGCGGCCCATGTCCAATGTGCCTGGCTCCTCTGGTCATTGTGGTCTGGCATAAATCCATTCCTCCTCTGGTGTAAAGCTCCCACAGACACTTCATTCCTCCTAACTGCAAAAGACTGCAATATATGATCTCAACGCTAGATGGGGGTAAAAACTACTGACTGTACCTTTAAGGAAGTCAGAATGTGCTCAGATAAAGATACATTTGCCACATTTTTGACTGATTTTTCATCAGTTTCAACACAGTTACTGCTGCAATTACTTTTGGGAGAAGTAATGAGTAAGTATAACTCATTTTTGAGGTAACTTTCCGAACACTGCTCATGAACAACCGAGGAGTTAAGCTCCAAAAAGCGTAAACTTCAACAATGTGTTTCAAATCATATTTTTTATTTGAGTAAGAATAATCACTGCAATGAAGATGTGAGCATCAAGAATAAGGGACAGAAGACAAAGGCACCTCTCTGGTTTGGAAGCAGACGGCCTCCAGAGCCGCGAAGGCCAAGTGGTTTCTGTTGGTGAACTGTGTGAGGCCACAGATGATCCTGTAACACACACAGCTGTGAGAGCGCTCCTACACAAAGACACACACACGCACAACTTTGAGAGTGCACACACTGGCTTGGAGCTGCACACACACACACACACAGCCTCACCCTCTGGCACTGGGCTCCCAGTACGGAGCATAGAGTCCGGAGAACGCCGGTACAAAGTAGCAGCCGTGGGAGGTTCCTACAGACGCTGCCAGCTTTTCTGAAATACAACAACACACACATGAACTTTGACATACATGAACCACACGGATGCTGGACTCACCGATGTCATCCGCAGACTGCACCATGCCCATGTTGTCCCGGAGCCAGCGCACCACTCCTCCTGCCATGGCCACAGAGCCCTGACACACACACTGCATGAGAACTGTCCTTTCTCTGGACTTTTGGACTTTTATGTCCTGGTTTCCGTTATGACAATGACTTTCTCAAACAGGAAGTGTGTTAGATCCTCCTGCAGGTAGCTCCTGTGGACTCACCACCTGCAGGAGGATCAGTGAGGGGCTGGTGCTCTGTGTACTGGGTGCAGCTCTGACTGCTACCCCCCCGACCCAGAAATATATTAAGGGGAAGAAAATGGATGGATGGATGCCCAAAGTAGTTTTTTCATTGATTTCCTCAAGCTTTAGATTGAGAGCAATCAATCTCCAGGGACACCAAAACCTCTACAGAAGCCCCAACTCCAGCAGGTAATTGACAGGTGAGAAATCAAAACAGCGAAGTATTGCGTACAGTCTTTCCCAGCGCATGGTCCCGCGTCGACCACATCAAGCTCTGCAGTTTTTCTGCTATTTTCAGCGACTAAAAGTGTTAGCGTCATGTGACTAAAGTGTTAGCATCATGTGACTAAAGTGTTAGCATCATGTGACTAAAGTGTTAGCATCATGTGACTAAAGTGTTAGCATCATGTGACTAAAGTGTTAGTATCATGCGACTAAAGTGTTAGCATCATGTGACTAAAGTGTTAGCATCATGTGACTAAAGTGTTAGCATCATGTGACTAAAGTGTTAGCGTCATGTGACTAAAGTGTTAGCATCATGTGACTAAAGTGTTAGCATCATGTGACTAAAGTGTTAGCATCATGTGACTAAAGTGTTAGCATCATGTGACTAAAGTGCTAGCATCATGTGACTAAAGTGTTAGCATCATGTGACTAAAGTGTTAGCATCATGTGACTAAAGTGTTAGCATCATGTGACTAAAGTGCTAGCATCATGTGACTAAAGTGTTAGCATCATGTGACTAAAGTGCTAGCATCATGTGACTAAAGTGCTAGCATCATGTGACTAAAGTGCTAGCATCATGTGACTAAAGTGTTAGCATCATGTGACTAAAGTGTTAGCATCATGTGACTAAAGTGTCAGTATCATGCGACTAAAGTGTTAGCATCATGTGACTAAAGTGTCAGCATCATGTGACTAAAGTGTTAGCATCATGTGACTAAAGTGTTAGCATCATGTGACTAAAGTGTCAGCATCATGTGACTAAAGTGTTAGCATCATGTGACTAAAGTGTCAGCATCATGTGACTAAAGTGTTAGCATCATGTGACTAAAGTGTTAGCATCATGTGACTAAAGTGCTAGCATCATGTGACTAAAGTGCTAGCATCATGTGACTAAAGTGTTAGCATCATGTGACTAAAGTGCTAGCATCATGTGACTAAAGTGTTAGCATCATGTGACTAAAGTGTTAGCATCATGTGACTAAAGTGTTAGCATCATGTGACTAAAGTGTTAGTATCATGCGACTAAAGTGTTAGCATCATGTGACTAAAGTGTCAGCATCATGTGACTAAAGTGTTAGCATCATGTGACTAAAGTGTCAGCATCATGTGACTAAAGTGTTAGCATCATGTGACTAAAGTGTCAGCATCATGTGACTAAAGTGTTAGCATCATGTGACTAAAGTGTCAGTATCATGCGACTAAAAGTGTTAGCATCATGTGACTAAAGTGTCAGCATCATGTGACTAAAGTGTTAGCATCATGTGACTAAAGTGTCAGCATCATGTGACTAAAGTGTCAGCATCATGTGACTAAAGTGTTAGTATCATGTGACTAAAGTGTCAGCATCATGTGACTAAAGTGTCAGCATCATGTGACTAAAGTGTCAGCATCATGTGACTAAAGTGTCAGCATCATGTGACTAAAGTGACTTAGAGAACCTTTATTTTTGGTGTAAATATGTGAAGACATTTTTGGCCCAAAGGTGAATAATGAGGCGAGTGTACCTGCACTTTCTATTCATAGGATCTGAATCTGAAATCCACGATGAATTGTTCATCTGTAAGTGACACTTCACTAAAGACGGTTCCAGAACTACAGCTACCATGAAACTGGACTCAAAAACTGATCTTTAAACATGGTGTAAAAGAGGCTAGCGAGGAGCATAGATGTGTACAGTGTGACTCACCTCCAGAGCGTAGTAGGTGGGCTGGTTCCGGCCCAGTTTGTAGGCCACTGTGGTGAGAAGGCCGTGCTCCGACATCACGGACTGCAACACATGCTTTGTTTAAAGCAGGGTTCTTTATTTTTCAGTTGAACTCAATGCATTTGTCAGAGGAGCTCAGAGTAGAGCTGCTGCTCCTCCAAGTGAAAGGCAGATATGTTCATTGGTTAAACAAAGTGGACCAATCAGGAGCAGAAGGCAGGAGCAAAACAACTTTCCTGGTATCTCATGGTTTAGCATAACGCCCACTTTTAATTTTCTTCCAGACGACAACAACCATGTATTTTGGGAAGACGTTTTAGAAACAGCGTCACAATAATGTGAAAACAGTCATCACACAGAGATGTGACAGAAGTCTGTGTGTGTGTGTGTGTGTGTGTGTGTGTGTTGATGTATGTTTGTCCTCTCAGTTCAATGGAGAAGGTCCTCCACACTCCTGACCTGTCCTCTCCAGACTGTGGTCTTTTGTGTTTCTCCCACAGACTTTGTAGGCCTATGTTTCAATACAGCACTTTCAGCTTCTTTGGTTTTGCCTTTTGAGGCTTATCTCTCCTTATAGAGGAGTCAGTGATTTTCTTCTGCACAGCTTTCACCTCACTTTGTCAGTGTTACTCTTCTGACCTATCAGCTGCAGTAGATCCAGGTGCCCCCGCCTTCAACCATAGTTATATTTTTCACTCTAGTTCATCTGTTTGTCTCTAAGGACCAATAGCTGTTTGAATCATTGATTTTCTAATTGTTTCTTAATCAACCATTTTGTTATGACTGTTATAACTGTTATGACTGTAGAGAAAGACATAGATTAGATAAGTGCAGTTCCTTGTTTACATACCTTAGTCCCAGTGTTCCGGAGCAGAAAGCAGCCGGTCCCATACCTGGAGGATCAGACGTGAGTTCAGTATCAGAAACACTCCACACACGGTGGCGTCTCTTACGTGTTCTTGGCCTGGCCGTCGCTGAAGCACATCTGACCCACCAGCGCCGCAGATTGGTCTCCCAGACACTGCATCAGGAAGGAGCTGATCAGGGATCTGATTGGTCAGTGATTATTGTTCATAAGTCAGAGCTCGGGGTAGAGCCCCTGGGGCAGGGGTGCTTGTTTGTGGCCAGTAATGACCATGTTGTCTTCAATCACATTTTCTTGGCAGAAAAAAATACTTTTCCAAGCGCAGATTTGGGACCGCTGTTTGTGGCGGAACTGGATTTCATTGATTACGAACTTTGATGGTAATATGTTAATGGTTAGTTGTTACCATGAAAATAATTTCTTCAAGAAAACAACCATCTGAGTTCCTTTATTCTAAACTTTGAAGCCAACATGTAAATATAGTTTAATAAAATAAATAAATAATTCGCCTCAGTTTAATAAAAAAAACTTTGGTCCATTTTTAGTTTAATCTAAACAAATGATAAAATAATACCCAAACTCTAGAGTGTCTTTAGTTGTGTTGGTACTTTCTTTCCTATCTGCATATGAAGGTGTGTCTTGTACTATCAAAAGGAGCTTGCAGACTGTGATTCAGATCTGATTTTGGAACCAGAGAGAGAGCAGCATTTTCTGCCGTCTCTAAATTACAGCATTAACACTTTAGATAAAAGTAGTGATATTGAAGGATCCTGGAGACGACTTACCCCAGAGATGGGCACTCCAGCCAGAGGACCAGCGCTCTGCAAACACACAGCAGGAAACAAGACAACGTTAAAACAGAGAAATAACATTTAATATCAGCATCAGACTTCACCTTCAGGAAGTCGACTAAGGATTAAACCAGGAGTGTTTGAATCCTTCGAGTGCGCAGAAAGCTGACGAACATCAGGATAATGCATGAAGAGAAAGTTGTGAATTCTCTGCTGCGATGACCTCACCACCTCCCTCACGCACACTTGGAAATGCGCAGTAGCCGAGAACAAACATATACAACAATGGCGGTGGGTCAACTAATGCTACGTGTGGCACGGAGGAGAATTCTACTCCTTCGTCCAAATGAAACCATGCAAAGCTCTAGTTAAAGCTGCGCCCACTTGAACATCAGTCAGAGCCAGAAAGTAAAGAAAGCCCTCAAAAAGACTTAGTTAAATTAAGTTTCTCTTTACTTTCCTTCAGATTAATATTTTGTCTGTGAGCAGACTTGGATGAATGAGACTAAAGCAGCAGAAAAGCTCCACATACCTCACAGTATCAGGGTGAGCATGAGGAGGGCTTTGATCTCACCATGTGGCCGTAGATCTCAGACGAGGTACGGACTGTGGGCAGTATCTCCATGGGAACGTCAAAGTACCTAAAACAGCAACACAGAGAAACAGATCTGACGGCAAGACAAGGAACCAGTTCACCCAGGGCTAATTCAGGTTATTCACATGTTCCAATGTGTGTGTCTGATTATTAGATAATTAGAACTACTGTATATAATAAAACAGTTCTCCTCTATCGTCGATGCAGCAGCTCGTCACTGTGGTCGCAGGTCTCTGGTGCTGGTCCTGGGCTCTGATAGTAAGGACTGCAGTCAGGCTGTAGAAGGAGTCCTACAAAGCTATGATGGATTGTGGGAATTTTTTTTTAAATAAACACAGGACTGGGAGGAGTTGGGAGAGTCCATGGTCTATCGGTCGGCCTGGATGAGATCCAGATGTTGTGAGACGGGCTTGGCTCTCAGCTCGTAGACAGTACCTTCAGAGTGGCAGACTTCCAGGGGGGACCAGAGGGTGTGTTCCAATTATCAAGGTCGACCTCAGCAGAGGGTCAACCTTGGGGAACAATAAGGAAGGACCAGGAAGGAGGTCTTTTTACCTATTGTGGAGGGAGGAACAACAGGTAGACTAGGACCATTAGGGCTGGATGTACCAGCCCCGAAGCTGACCTGCAGAGATCCTGGTCCCAACTGAGAGAGTGGATGTTGAAGAGCATGGTGCGGCTGGCGTTGGTCACGTCTGTGCAGTGGACGCCTCCATGACGTCCTCCGGTCAGACACTGAGGAAACACAAGATCTACAGCCTCAGTCCTGGGTCTACAGCCACAGTCCGGGGTCTACAGCCTCAGTCCAGGATCTACAGCCTCAGTCCTGGATCTACAGCCTCAGTCCTGGACCTACAGCCTCAGTCCTGGGTCTACAGCCTCAGTCCTGGATCTACAGCCTCAGTCCTGGATCTACAGCCTCAGTCCTGGATCTACAGCCTCAGTCCTGGGTCTACAGCCTCAGTCCTGGATCTACAGCCTCAGTCCTGGATCTACAGCCTCAGTCCTGGGTCTACAGCCTCAGTCCTGGATCTACAGCCTCAGTCCTGGATCTACAGCCTCAGTCCTGGATCTACAGCCTCAGTCCTGGATCTGCAGCCTGAGGTCTCTGGTGCTGGTCCTGGGCTCTGATAGTAAGGAATGCAGTCATGGTGTAGAAGGAGTCCTACCTAGCTATGATTGATTGTGGGTAAAAAATAAATAAATAAATACAAGACTGGGAGGAGTTGGGAAAGTCCATGGTCTATTGGTCAGCCTGGATGAGATTTGAGGCTCCGGATGTTGTGCGTCTACAGCCTGAGTCCTGGATCTACAGCATCAGTCCTGGATCTACAGCCTCCCTTACTGTATGTAATTTTTTTCATTGTGAGATCTATAAAGTTTCTCCCACTGGGGTTCCTCACAGATGGAGGACATCTACGGACATTGATCATCCCGCTCCTGATGGACTAATGGCTCCAACTGCATGTGTTTGTAATGGTGTTAGCAAATCAACAACTTTATAATGTTTGATTTAGGGCTATACAAAAAATACATTCAATTAATATGAATTGAATACAGGTTAAAAAAAATCCTATTTTCTTAGCATTTTGAACCTTTTTAAGATCCTTATTCTGAAGCCAATACTCAGAGGCACAGTCCTGTAGCAGTACTATCAGAGACCAGCAGGAGAACGTACCCAGATGATCCAGGAGTCCACAGTCCCGAACATGGCTCTGCCTCGCTCCACTGCTCTCTTCACCTCCTCCACATGGTCCAGGAGCCAGCGGAGCTTTACTGCACTGAAGTAGGTGCTGATGGGGAGCCCCGTCATGTGCTGCGGGAGGAACACCACCTCAGTACCGGCCCTTCACATGTATACTCTGAGTAAAATCTATACTCTAATAAAGATTAAATGAGCACTTGTTTTTTTTCTGTACAAAATAACCTCCACATGTTTTTTGTATTTTTGCTGTAGTTGAACTGTCTTCGATCAAGTCATCTCTGAAATGTGACTTTACCGTTTGCAGAATGGAGACTGAACAAAAGGTGAGGATTCAGGGTTCAGCAGTGGTACCTTCAGGTGGTTCTTGTTTCTCCCAGGTGCTTTGCTGATGAGGCTCTCCACAGTGGACTGAGTGCGTAGGTCCAGCCACACTACACACACACACACACACACAAAGAGACACACACAAAACCCATTATTAAGATCTGCATGTTTATCTGCACTGATTGAGCATGTGCCAAAGAGAAATATTTATGTTTCTGTTTGTCTTGATAAATGTAAGGAGACTATTCAAAGACTCTCTGTGCCGCTACATTGAAGCACGTTTGGCGTTGGACAAATATGACAAACTTAATCACATTTTACAAACGTGTCATTTGGGGCAACAGTGGCTCAGTTGGTAGAGCATTGGCCTTAGAGCAAGACCACAGGACCTTCTCCACCCACTGATGTCTGCTGTTGTTATGTCCTTGGGCAAGATAAAGGCTGCGTTGTCACTGATAGAGTAGCAACCTCCTGTGGACTCACGACCTACAGGAGGATCAGTGAGGAGCTGGTGCTCTGTGAATTGGGCGCAACTTATCGCCACCCCCAGACCCAGAAATGGAAAAAGCCGCATTCCACAGTCTCTGCTCGAGTCTTACATTATGTCCAAAAGTGACTCATAGAATACATCTGCTGAGATGAGTAGATACAATACCATCCCTCTCTTGTGGTACCCTGGTCTCCCCTGGTCTCCCCTAGTCTCCCCTGGTCTCCCCTGGTCTCCCCTAGTCTCCCCTAGTCTCCCCTAGTCTCCCCTAGTTCTCTGCTCTCTTCCCTGGTCTTCTGCTCTCTTCCATAGTCTTTTGCTCTCCCCTGGTCCCCTGCTCTCTCCCTCTTTGAGGAACACAAAATGTGAACTGTGGCTAAAACACAAAACCACTGAAAAGTGTGTGTGTGTCCGTAGTGTGTGTGTGTGTGTGTGTGTGTTACCGATGGCGTTGTAGAGGGGCTCCCCGGTCTCCTTGTCCCACACCACAGTGGTCTCTCTCTGGTTGGTAACTCCAACGGCTGAGGAGCACAATGAATTTACACTTAATTTATGATCATTGATGACTTACAAATGTGTTTCAAACATAATAATACAAATAATAATAATGTACTGGTTTTATATAGTGCTTTTGGACGCTCAAAGATGCTTCACATGTCATTATTCTTTCACTTAGAACACAGTGGTGATAAACTACTACTGTCGCCACAGCTGCCCAGGGGCACACTGACAGAAGCGAGACAAACCCTCTGTGCCGTCGGTCCCTCTGATCACCATCAACCATTCACGCACATAACAGACAGCTCTAATGAAGGGGAAGTGTCTTGCTTAAGGGCACTTTACAGCCGCCCCACTGTGGCACCTGGTGTTCCCAGAGGTCTCCCGTCACAGTACTAACCAGGCCCTGCCCCACTTAGCTTCAGCAGGTCTGACAGGATATGGCGGTCACCTGCAGGTATTTCCAGGCATACATTACATAAACATACGCACACATACACACCCATGTCTATCTCTCTATCTATGAAAACAGGTCAGAAAATAAATGTGTTTTTACGACTGTAGATACTGAGATGTTTGCAGACCTTTGATCCTGGAGAGGTCCACTCTGAGCTCCTGCAGCTTCTCACAGGTCGACTGCATGACCTGGTACACCGACTGCATGATCTCCTTGGGGTCCTCCTCCACCCAGCTGAAATATGTGGCACACATCAGGAACTTTCGAGCCCTCTCACTACTGTCTTCTTCACCTTCAGATCCTCTCCTCTCTCACTATTGTCTTCTTTACCTTCAGACCCTCTCCTCTCTCACTATTGTCTTCTTTACCTTCAGACCCTCTCCTCTCTCATTACTGTCTCCTTCACCTTCAGACCCTCTCCTCTCTCACTACCGTCTCCTTCACCTTCAGACCCTCTCCTCTCTCATTACTGTCTCCTTCACCTTCAGACCCTCTCCTCTCTCACTACCGTCTCCTTCACCTTCAGACCCTCTCCTCTCTCACTACCGTCTCCTTCACCTTCAGACCCTCTCCTCTCTCACTACTGTCTTCTTTACCTTCAGACCCTCTCCACCATTGCTAGTGTCTTGGAGCAGGTTAGAGGACCACAGTCAGACGTACCCTTCTCTGGGGAAGCTCTGTGTGATCTCCACCTGGTGATGAGCCACCACTTCTGCTGTGCGTGCATTGAACACCTGCAACAAAACAGCCAGGGTCACAGGGACTGGGAACCACAGGGGCTGGGAACCATGGGGGGAGGGGTGTTTGCCAGAATACAGACAGTGGAATATATGGCGTCAGTTTGCGTCAAGATCAATTCTAATTATGCTAATTTTAAGTATTTATTAACCAGGGAGTCGCCCGCTCAAACAGGACCCGTTGTGCTTGTGAGAGCTGCCCATGTCCTGTCTCCAGAAGATGTGTGAATTCGGACGTATGATGACAGGGCAGCTGTTCTGTTCTGGACATCAGCAGCTACGGAGATTCCCAAAGCCGTCTTCTGGATTACAAAGAAACTCCAGTGTGTTTGTACGTGCAGGATTACATCATCAGGACAACTCTTCTTAGCTGAGAGACAGAGGCTTCCTCCACCAGCAGCGGTGGAACGAGGGCAGTTACAGTTCCCCTGCGTTCAGAAGACTCTCCTCTCTGATGCACACTGCTTTTGCCGAGGCTTTATGATTCAGAGGGAAATGACCTTCACTTTAACACAGCGGCTACACCACCTCTTGTAGTGGCCTGACTGTTGTTAGCAACTTTTAGAATTATGTATTTATTGATGTTTGTATGGATGGATGTGTTTCTGAAGCTGGTCCCCTGAATAAAGTATTCATCTAATATTGTTATTGATCATTATTTGTGACTTTCCTCTCAGTGCATCAGCTGCAACTGCTTCTTATCTTCCTCGTCAAAACATGGACTCAAGAGACAACACAGCCTTGATCAGCACATACTAACCTTTAACACACACAAACATACTGACCTTAAACACACACACACACTCACATATATTAACCTTTAACACACACATACCCCAGCCCTCCTCCACTGTCTGACTCTCCTCCCCTTTTCTCAAACCCTCTATTAACAAATTCTGTCTCATAATAAACATAATACAGCATGAGTGAGTGCGTGCAAAATTCCATCTTTCAATCTTAAATATACAGAGTTTTTGATTGTTGCAGTAGTTGATTAAACATAGGCCTGATGTGTATCTCTTTGTACTGAGTCAGTGTCATGTGTTGGTTTCACATGCTGATGAGAGTATTGTGAAATCTGAAACAAAGATCATACTACAATGAAGCTACACTCAGAAGTAAGTGATTTTTGCAGATAGGTTTAGTTTAGTTTGGTTTTGTTTTGTTTTGTTTTCGGGCCAAAACAACATATATTACGTACATTTATCTGGTCTGAGTGGGACCATAAGTCCAGTCCAGGCAGATACAGATGCAGATAGTGGCACAGGCAAATATTAACTTTCTCACAGACTGTTAAACTCTCTATAACCGAGAACACATCACCTCACACACTTTACTGCCAATAAACCACACAATCAGCTTCAACATCTAAACAAAACTATGTGACAGTAAACAGATAATGGTTTAGACAGCGTCAGGTCAAGTTTACGTCCGTATACACCGTACATTCACTTTGTCGTTATCCTTTTGCACGATATGACTGGACTGTATGTGTCTGCCCTGTACTTATCTGTGCCAGTGCCTCAAATAAATGAATGAAATGAAAAAGAAAAGTGGCCTTTGTTGTTTTGTATGTGTGTTTGATCCTAAATCAGGTAAATGTAGCTTTCAGTGTTATTAAACTGTTCCTCAGCGATACCAAGTCCTGTAGCTTCAGTCACAGCTAAATCACAAACTTCAACACACTTTCCAAATGAGTCTTTAAAACCACAGAGCAGTGCAGCCCGGACCAGAGGATTATGGCGAGTTAATTATTCACTGTGGATTTTTACAGGTATTTTTACAAAAGTCTCGTCTTGTCTGATGAAAGGTCGTATTTGCCCGAAACGTCACATCTTGTGGTGCTAATACAATAATCCCTTGGGAGCTAAAGCTGTGCAGTCATTTTCATCAAACTATTTTGGACTTTTTGCACACGACTCAGATTTGCATGTGCGCATCAACCTCGCTCCTATTCTTTACAAAAGCCCTAATTCTGATGCAAGAGTAAGATACTTTCCACAGTGCCTTGCAAAAGTATTCATACAGCTTAAACTTCTGCAATCAATATTATACTGAAATACCACAACAAAAAGCAAAGTGAGATATGATTTTGAGACCTTGTTTTTTGAGACTGTATTTTTTGGATTAATGCATAATAGTAGACACGGGGAGAACATGCAAACTCCACTCAGAAAGGCCCTGGTCCAACCGGGATTCGAACCCAGGACCTTCTTGCTGAGAGGCGAGAGTGCTATCCACTCAGCCACCGTGCCGCCCAGTTGCATTTTTTGGTATTCAGCACCGGTATAAGTCTTCATTCTAGCTTAAGCGCTCAACTAGCCCGGGCTATTATTTGATATTTTACGGCAAATAAAGTATGAATTTTAAATATATAAATCTAATAATTTCACACATAAATCGGTCCAGAGTAATAATCACACCCCCGGCAAAACTATGAAATCCAAAAAAAATCCGATAAATACGGTAGGTAAAACGCAACACCCTAACCACAAAGAGACACAATAGATACAACAGATATTTATTTTATCTGCAGACTTGATAATTTTGAGCTTTGAGCTATGACTTTAGGCTGAGTTTAAACTGTCCCTGTGAGCTCCATCACAGACAGAGGTGAGTTAAGAACTAACAAAGCTCTGCGCACACGTTCCATTTGGCTTCAGAGTGCGACTGAGAGGCCCTTCATACGCTTGTGACGCTCAGGATTATTTATGTAGCGCTTTTTCATGACACTCAATGGTGTTTGTCATTCACTCTGTACACAGTGGTGGAAAAGTACTACTGTCCTGGGGCAGGTCGACAGAAGCGAGGCAACCGGTATGTGCCATCGACCCCTCAGATCACCACCAACCAATTTCAATGTCATCGTTGCACATTACAGATTAGAATAAAAGGAGAAAAGACTCAGGTCACGCACACGTCGAACAGGATCTATCATTTGCTAAGATATTAAATAATAAAATAAATCATACTCTGCAGTGTGCCTTGCCGCAGGACACCACAGCAGTTGGTCAGTTCAAAGCCGCCCACTGGAGCAGAGGTCTGGGAGAGACTAGATCAACAGGCGGGTTAATGTGTCATATTTACTCAGTATTCAAACATCTCCAGTTGTGACACGCTGCCAAACAAGGCAAAGGTCAATGACACAAGCCACCGGGTCACAGCTCAAACACATCACCAGCAGAGAAAACAGTCTGTAGGGTCCAGTCAGACAGACAAGAGAACATCTGTCATCATACAGTTTGCCCAAATCGGATAAAGAATTCCACCATTTTCTGTATCTAGAAAAACAATGTTTATCCCAGTGTGGTGTTCATCTGTCCTTGTAGGCTGCTGTTTGAGAATCTCTCTAATCAGGAGAAGTGAGGCAGCTTTTTCTTTTATTTCATAGTAAATGAAGGCAAGGTAACACTGTAAACAGCTTGGTTATTGAAAAGGAACTATTTGGGGTTTTTTTAGCTATAGGGCTTTATTTAGTTTAACTGTATTTAATACAGTTTATTCGGATACTTTAGCCCACTTCTTGAGCCAAAGTTCTTGACAAACTAACAGTGTGGGCAAGTGACTTCAAAAACACAATAAATGATCTTTTACTTACTGGGCGACAGTGGCTCAGTTGGTAGTGCATTGACCTTTGAGCCTGAAGGTCATGGGTTTGAGCCCATGACGAGACCTTCTCCATCGACTTCTACTGATGTCAATGTCAAGCTTATTTCTATAGCACATTTACAACAACAATCGCTGCCCAATGTGCTGCACAGTGTAATACACAATACAATAGAAAAAGGCTGATGTCTGCTGTTGTTGTGTCCTTGGGCAAGACACTTTGCCTGAAGCCCCCACTGACAGATCAAGGCTATGCTCTCACGGATAGAGCCGTGGTCTGTCTGCTCACAGGGCTCACCACCTGCAAGAGGATCCAGAAATGGACGAAGGGGAAGAAGCTGGATGGTGTTACACTGCATTATAACTATATTATTCACTCTTTAAACCTAATGTGCAAAGGTCAGTCCATTTCATCAATGACTCTTCCATTGATGAGATGTTCAGTCTGCAGCAAGTTTGTGACGGTGTTTAGAGATAATGAGTGACCAAAGATCAGTCACTCAGTAACTCTCTGAACTAAAGTCTGTTTGTAAACGTCACTGTCCTCAGAGGAACATGTGTCCTCTGCATTTGACCCGTCCTGCAGAGCCCTGCCCATCTCCACACGCTTCAGGAGGATGATACCTTTACAACACGGGGAGAACATGCAAAACTCTACTCAGAAAGTCTGTATACCGGGATTCTGACCCAGGACCGTCTGGCTGAGTGCTAACCACTTTCAGATCTTTCAATACTCCAGCTCATACTTGATGTTAATGAACAAAGTAACAGGAAAAGTACTGCAATAAGAATGATTCTGATTCTGAAAAGTGGATTCAAGTTCACTGATAACTACTAAACCAAATACATAAAGCTTTGCACAGAATATTTATTTGAGTGACTTTGGACAAACATTGCGTTAACAATTAGATGACATGTTTTTAAAGGTCATGAAAAACTGTCAAACCAGAACCACTCTACACATTTCAGGATTCAGCTCTTTCAACAAATGAGATCAAAGTCTCAGATGATCTCAGCAATTTTACTTTCTTCTTTCTTTCTTTCTTTACTTGAGAAAGACTGTAGAAGGTTCTCTCTTTTGCTGATTGCGACGACTCAAGATTTGAAGTGGATGGAAGCAAGTTTTATTGATACTTTGTTCTGATGTTTGTTGTTAGGTCGCGTTCCATAACTATATCATGGACATAAGGATAAAATAGAAGAAAACAAGGAAACAGCAGCACAAGTACAACCACAGTCAAAGTCAGATCTCCACAAAGAAAGAAACAAAATGTGACGCCAACAGGACTGATGATCACTTGTTAAAAAGACACATACTTTCATAAACCGTTCATGTAAATATGTTGCTGTCAGAGATCTGGCTGGTTTATTAAGCACAGAGTATGATGTTAACCAGGGATGTCAAAATCAAATACATCAGAGGCCAAAAAAACTAACTTTCTACAAGCCAGACTGGTTCAATGTTTATTAAAATATATTAAAATAATGCATAAAACCTATTGAACCAAGACCTACCACAGTGCACCGTATTTTGTTTACTGATTAAATTAATAATCCAATATTTTTGTACGGCTCTGTCTAGGGCTGGGCGATATGGTAAAAAAGTTAAATCTCAATTTTATTTCCTGCTTTGGACGATTTCAATTTAAAATCAATTTTTATCAAAGTCAAAGACAGACAGACTTTGCCCTTAAAAATATGTTTTGATCTTTCCGTTCAATATTCAAGTTGCAAAACTATTTTTAATTTGTTCCCCCCAATACGTATTATAAAAGTCTCGTACAGACTGTGCTGATATTGCAAGTATACTTCATGTGCTGCTGGAACTCTCACAATATCCTTCATTCAATTTCACGATTTTCACATTTTTCACAAATTTTGATTACTTGCCTAAATTCGATTAATTGCCCATCCTTAGCTCTGTCACTAATTTCAAGTGAAAACATTTCCCACAGGCTCAAAAACAAACTTACTTCAAAGAGAAAACACACGTCCTGAACATCAAAATGAATAATCCAATATTTTCTTCTGATATATCATGGTTGTTCTTGAGAAAAATAGCTTTAAAATGAGGTATAACGCCATTATAGCTCATAACATTACCATCAATGCTGCACGTTATAAGAAACATTGAAGATTCAGGGGCCACCAACAATGCGGGCCTTGTGTTTCATCCATGTGGGCGAGAGAATAGTACCATCCATCCTCTTGGGCCGAAGTCTTACGGAGACGCACAGACCTCCCTCTCCACCTCATCTGGGGGAATCCTGAGGTGTTCCATGGCCAGCTGAGCCCTCTGTGTCCTGGGGCAGACCTCTCTCTCACAGACAATGAAATATAAAAATAACTTCCAATAACTTTCACCACAGCTTCTCAGTAAGAGTGCAGATTTTCTCGGCGAAATTAATAATGAATAATGAATAATGAAATACGGTTTAAGCACTTTTTGGCAGAAATCTTGCTTTTTATGTGAAAAATATATAACACAACATGGGGTTTCCCTTTTTTTTAACAGTTTGTTTACGTCATAGAGGCTGTAGTCATCTCCGTCATGGCATTAACACGTATATATGTCAACAGTTCCAACTTTCCAAAACAATAAAAGTGTCTCGTCCTTCAGATACTCACCAGGAACCGGGTCGAGCTGGTGCCCTGGTCTATGGCGGCCACTAACGCCTCCATGTCCCGCTGTAGAGGCCCGGACAGAGTGGTGGAGACAGGGAACAGGACAGAGGACCTAATATTTACAGTGTGAGGACAGCGTGGGCTCCTCCTCGTGCCGCTGTCCCTTCAGCAGCTGCGCGTGCACATACATGAGACTAGAGCGCGCTGCTAGGGTCGTTGGCGGCCATCTTGCGTATTCACCTGATACTGGGCTAATTTATTAGGAACATGGTTAGACCGGCCATCTATAAGTGTTCCACAAACGTCTATAGCCGTGGTACAACTTTTGAGAAAACTCTGCAACCTCTATTAACAGTAGGACTAGCCACATGTATGAAACTACAAGAAATTCCAGAGACGTCATTTAGACTGCTTTCATTCAAACCAAGTTCTGAGAATATGCCTCAAAAAGTGTCACCAATTTCATTAAAAGTATGTAATTTATAAGGGTTTTCACTCACTTTTAATACATACTAAAACGGGTGAATATACAGTAACTTGAAATACGTAAAAACCAGTTTGTTGAAAGGCTCTTGCTCTAAAGACTAAATGCTAATGACTGACCGTAAGAAAACAACCAAAAACATTGCTACATTTTAATGTAGCAATCAAATGAATGGAGCAGTCAAAATGACAGCTGTGGGAGTTAAAGGTAGAACTACTCACATTGCAGAAATAAGACAATTACAGAAAAACAATCTCCTAGAAATAACTACACATAGAAGCAGAAAAAGTCACAGTTGTGAAGACCAAGAATGTACACGAGTTGAGTAATTACACATCTAAAACTAAAATTGGGAACTGGGTATTCTAGTATTAAGACAGAACATTTAAAAAAAGACACTTACAAAACCATGTCTTTCAATTCGATGATAGAAATATGTTGTGATCTCCCTAAATATACAGTTGTATCTATTCATTATAGTCAAGTATTGTAAAACTATGAATTTATAGTTGCAATAGCAAGAGTATAAAAAGATGTTTAGACTGAAAACAACAGTTAGTGATCAGTATCATGGATCAAAAATAACCCATAGAGAATGGAAGAAGAGATGACCACACGTGCTTCTCATGTTGAATAAAAAATGTTTTATTGTGGCGTCTGGATGCTGTCTTTTTGCCTCAAAATGGAACAAAGCAAATGTTTCAAACAATCTTTTACATAAAATTGGCAAATATGTGGCTGGTTCACTATGTACAAATGTTTCACAAAACAGAACCAGCTCTTTTTGTGTCGGTAATAAACACTTGAGCAGAGACAGAATGATAATAAAAAGGCTAAAGTCTTGTTTAGTCTTCTTTAATCAACATGCACTGCCACCATCCACCAGCAGATGGCGCCAGCGTCACAGGGTCATGAGAGTGAGGTCCTCAGAACGTCCCCAGCAGCTGAACTTTGTAGGCACCGATGAGGAGCTTCAGCTGAGTGAGTAAAGACAACAGAAGCATTAACAGAGGGACAGGGGGTCGCGGGGACAGGGGGCCATAGATAAAAATGTAATTGTTGCTGGTGCTGAGTTACCTTAGCTGCGGGAGAGTCGGCCAGCCGGATGTAGAGCTTGTTGATGCCCGGAACAGGACTAAACGAGTAAATGAAGTGACTGTCCTGGAACGAGACGGAGCAGAGGCACAGGTGACGACAGGTGAGGACAGAGGGGACAGGGGGAGAAAAAGAGGGGACAGAGGGAATCACTGTGTTTGTACTGCCAGAGAATAGGACCACTCATATAGGCAGGTTCAGGCCACTCATCTCAGTATACATTTAAAGCAAACTCACATGCAGCCTGGATGTACTACCGCCTAGATATGTCCTAGAGTAGAATGTTACCTTCACTCACACAGATATTAAATGTCCCTTAATTCTGGAACATTCCCAGTGCAGTCATCCGGCCCCTCCTTAAGAGAAGTCTGGATGTCACAATACAACTATCGTCCCATTTCCCTGTTATAGGAAGGGTCCTTGAAAAAGGTGTCTACCAACAGCTTAAGGCGCGTTCAGATCAAAAGCTTCAAAACGCTTTTGATGCGCATCAAGTGACGCTGGATTATTTTAGTCATTTTGGTGCTTGAAGCTCCGGACGCGCCTGATGCCCGGTGGGAGGAGCTTCTCTGATGTCGGTAGTCCAGAGGCAACGGTAGATTTCTATAGAGCAGTGAGCCTTTAGTTGTATAAAGCCAAACAACATTGTCATAGGGTTTCTACACAACGTGTTCTAGGTTCACCACAAACTTGAGAGGCTGCAGTGTTTGCAGTTTCACAATTTACTCCAGGAGCTGCGTACGGATGAGTTTCGCTTTCAGCGGTACTTCCGCATGTCACTTGCCCAGTGAGTACCCGCACCCCGCCCGCCTGGAGCTCGCATCAATTCCCGCAGAGGAGCGCCTGTCTATCAGTCTGCTGTGTCTGAGCCAGACTCAGCGTCAGCTTGTTCTTATATTAAATAAATTATGTTTACTTCCCAGCATGTGTACATTGATTTCGTTACAATACTACTAAATAATATTGCTAAAAACAATAATCACAATAAAACAGCAGCAGCTACATGACTTCTTTCCATGACCCGCTGCTGCTCAAGTGACGCGCGTAATGTAGGCCTGTCACGATTACAAATTTTGCTGGACGATTAATTGTCTTATCAATTGCGATAAGCGATAGTATTGTCGTTCTGAGATCATTTTCATCCAATACAATGATAATGATGCAGGTACACCTTTTCAAAGAGAAATACACTTTTATTTTTAAAGACCACCGCCAGAAGTGGCGGAAGTAAAAAGCCGCTAGCTTGATGCTATCTCCGTTAGCATCATGCTAGCGGCTTTTTGTGTAAAGTTCTTGCCAATAATGCAGCTCTGCAGCGTCTCTTTGTCCAGAGACCTTCCAGAGACTTTCTATAACAGCAGTATGTGTTCACGGAGGTGCGTCATAAGTTTATTTTATTATCAAACGGTGCTAACGCTAGTTGCGCTAGTTTAGTCACTACTAGAGCCTGAATGAGAACAACTACTGTGTCCCTCGTTGTCAATCCTGGTAAAGTCCTGGTCTAGTACTGGTTTAGGTCCTGTTTTGGCTGTATTTTGTATTTTTGAGTTATTTCAGTGTGCTCGCGTGACCACTGTGGCTGGCTTTAGACCCCACCACAGACTGAGACCGCTGTTGTCAAGGTAACAAACAATATCTGACTGAACACCAAGTTTGGCACGGTCAACCATGAGTCCTCCTACAGAGACTAGAGGACTGGGTACAGGCACTGTCCAAGGTTGGTTTAAGTTGGGACAGAGACAGACAGACAGTACCAGGAATATGGGCAGCTGGAACTTGTCGTTCAGGACCACGGCGTGCACCGCGCAGGGACCACAAAGACGAGCTGTGATCTCGTTCTGGAAGTTGGCGTGGAAAATGAACAGCATGATCCCGGATCCTGCACATACATATACACACACGTGTCAGTGTGCCCCAGGGCAGCTGTGGCTACAGTAGTTCATCACCACAGTGTATGGAGTGTTGGCCGTACCTTCAGCTTGTGGCTGCTGCTTGAACCCAAACTCCATGAAGTAGTCAGGCCCCTCACACAGTCTGTGACAGGCCAAAGGGAACAGAGGCTCCAGCACGGCCAGGCGGGACTCGAAGTATGTCCTGATCACATCGTCTGTCACACTGCACAGCCTGGACACACACACGGCATAAACACACAACACACGGCAAAGACACACAAACACTGCACAACCTGGACAGGTATTTAGACTACAATTATTTCTTTATGTCAACCTGAGTTTACGAACAAATCTTGTCTACTGTATTTTTGGACTGAACCAAAACTGGATCAAAGTTATAAGTTTGATGATTTATATTTCTAAATTATCAATTTATAATGACGAGTTGGGTTCAAATTTTCAAATACAATTAATTATGATTGTTTTCTTACAAAAACATTAAATTGAGGTACCACATGCCATCAAAACTCATTAACCCTCCCAATACTGCTGCAAGTTAATGGTAAAAATGTAAAATTATTTCAGGGGCAACTAAAGATGGTCTGGTGGGCCGCATTTGGCTCGTGGGCCTTGGGTTGGACACCCGGGCCTTACAGCATTCACCTGGAGCTTATTTCAAGTATTAGAAAACAGAGGTTGGTGTTCCTTCCCAGCTGGTTCAGAGTAAACGCAGTAGAGGAGACTCACATGGTGCTGTGGTCCTTGATGAGGTCGCACACCATCAGGTTGTTTCCCAGTTTTGCAAAGTACATGGCCGTGTTCTTCCCGTGTTTGGACATGATGTTACAGTCTGCTCCATACTCCAGCAGGAGGCGCACCACGTCCATGTTGGCCCTCTTACACGCCTGTACAGACACACACACACAGACACACACGGATTATGTTCCTGAGAAGAAAAGACTGAGCCTCTTACGACCAAAATATTTGCTAAATGCTAAGCTAGCCCCATAGCATCAGCTGCTCTCGCTCAGAGACAAAAACTGGATTCACACGAATCTGGACAGCCATGTTTTTAACTCCGTAGAATTATCTGTGCTATTTTTGGAAATCAGCATTCAATGACCACTTTTGGCAATGTAGCATATTAGCTACTTCATCGAGTCAATTAAGTTGTAATGGATGCTTTTCGTGATGGACAAATATCCATGGCCTCACCTTCATCAGTGCAGTCTCTCCTCCTAACGTCTGAGAGTTCACATAGGCCCCAGCCTCCAGCAGGATGGCCACTGTGGTCAGGAAGTTCTAAACAGGACAAAGCAAGATAAGAAAACAGTAATGCTACGGCGACACACGGTTGGGTGTGTCAAATATCTAAGACATGATTCACTTTGGAACAAGGGATTCAATATAAATGTCTCATTCACAAAACAGTAGACAGAAACTGCCTTCACAATCGTTTTACCGAAGTCATGAGATTTCCCGGGTCCTGTATCCTTTCTATTGGGTTGAGGTCCATAATTGAAACAAATGCAATATATCACATTATCAATATTTTCCACACCCCTAATATTCATACAAGCACTTAAAAAAGTATGCATGTATGTTTTGGTCATTACTTGATTAACAGCTTTTGTTGATCAAATTCAACAAAAGCTTATTGACAATCGTTTCCTGCACTTTATTTGTTTTACGTTCAAACTTTTAACCTTGTTTTATGCACTTGTCTTGTCAACACTGAGAATTCTTTGGTTTGGTTTTACTGCAAATGGCTAATAAAAGAATCTGAATCTGATCAATGTTTACACTCCCAGATACGTAATCATGACTCAGAGCTGGACAAGTGGATCTGTGTTGGATAAAGTGTGCTATACTTCTAGGAGAGTACCAATCTGCGGACACTTCCCCCACAGCAGACTCAGTAATACAAGAGGGAGTACCTTTTCAGCTGCAGACACAGTAGTGGAAGACACAGTACCTTCTCGGCTGCATGCATGAGAGCCGTGGTGCCGTTCTTCTGCCGCCCGTTCACTCTCACTCCTTTCCTGATCAGCAGCCTCAGAATGTCGTCCTGACCTCCAGCTGCAGCCAGCATGCTGAGGGACATGCCACTGCCATCCTGAGACACACACATCACACTCTGACTATTTGTATCTACCATCTCGTCCTTTCGGTTATTTCCCAAAGCTTGTAGATAGAGCTCTGACAGCAGATGCTGCTCCCACTTCACTGAATTGAAGTGGGAGCTGTCACTATATTGGACTGAACAGTCCAACACTGGGAACAGGTCTGAGAGTCATACAGGGAGTGAACATCCCTCAACAAACAGAATCCCGTACTTCGAAAGGACACCTCTCCTGAATCTGAGAGTCAAAGTGTCCTTTCCAATACCTAGAATACCCACAACAATTGATACGCCCCCTATGGTCCCGGACCACCACCCAGACTGCCACTTCAAAAGCCTCTGTCCTCGATCGCCACATGATGATATACAACAGTCCCACAACATCCAGAGACATCAGGGTCAGGGCAGCTCTCATTCCCAGTCTTACATGTGTCGGCTCAGCTGGAGGTATTGAGTAAGCCCACACTCGCCTGCCGCCTTTCCCTGTGGGAAAGACCAGAACAGTGGAGGTCCAACCGCTCGATGAGTGTGTGGAACTTTTATCTCACCTTTGCTCGACTTTGTTAAAGGATTTGTCAATTTAAAAAAAACTTACAAACACAAGGTATTTCACACTTGAATGAATAAACCACCTTTCTTAACAGCTGAATTAAAGCTGGGGCACCTATGTGATTGGTCTTAAAGCTGATTGGCTGAGGGATGGTGGTGGTCTACTCTTTATCACAGCTTTTAGATCGTTAGATGGATCATATTTGATACAGTTTTTGTTCTTTGGAAGTCAGGGAACCCAGCTTTAAACAAATGCAACTGTTAATTTCCTCACAATGATCAACCAATTAAAACAACTATATACTTTATTATGTTGATGATACTAGTGACTTTACTGAAGCCTGGAGAAAACAAATACACACAAACGACAGCATCAAAACATACAAACAAAGTTCATTTGGCTCCTGGGAAACACTGCGGACCAGCTTTGAAAATCTGAAATGTGTCCACTCTACGGCCACTTTGAAAGCTTTAAGTCAGGCAGACATGTAATGGAAGCATGGTCATTGTCACTATGGAACATGATTTTACGGTCCTTTCTAAACACACAACACTGACTGGCACTTGATAAAAGGTAATAATAATCCTCAACAGCCTGCTCATTAACCTCCTCCATAGAAATCATTTTGCCATCTCTGTTTTTTATGCGTCAGCTTGCAGTACAGTATTCATGGTTTTACACTGATCCAGACCAGAGCAGAGAGAATGGTCCCAACCAAACAGATTAAGCGGAAATCCACTGGATTCACTCTGAACCAGAGTGGAGAAAATGGTTTGAACCAAGCAGACTCTGCAAACATTAACCAGAGGAAGCAGCTCATTAGCAGCAGCTACACCACCTCTGGACTTAATTTCTATGTTTATCAGTTTTAGAATCGTAATCGTCTTGTTTGTAAAGATGCGTCTCTGCTGCTACCTGATTTTCTCCAAAGGATATGCGTATATACATACGCATTTTCCTTTTCTAATGTCATGTGCAATGTTCCCAGTAGATTGAAATAATCATTACAAAGAAAGTTGTGATTTGTGACACATTGAGGGAAACCTTTGCATTGTAAGTGCTAAATAAAGTATAGTCGTATGCCCATCCTCAAATGGCTGTGGCCATTGCTCAGGTCGAAAGGTCCCTGTGGCTCATGAAACAACAGAAAGGTAACAAATCTAAACTGAGAATACCTAAATCCACTAACAAATTAATAAATTATTACCATTAAAACACGTTTAAATAATCTGAACTCAGTATTTCTAGCAAAACGTAGTGTTTTTCAATTAATTAACCAAGCCATCTTTAAATAACACTTAGAACTAATGATTGCGGCCTATTCTTTCTGATATATTTCCAGGATTTCGGTCAGCTGTGTTTCACAGTAGGAGCAGTTAGCATTTAGCAGTTAGCTTATTAACTTATGGTGATGACGCCAAAGCAGTTTACTTGAGTTGGTTCAAACGACAGGTAGCAAAATGATCCTAAAGAAGAGGGCTGGTTCCCAGACTGAAGAGTGTCATCTACAGAGAAAGATACACAGGAGGATCCCACTCATGTTGTAAGGTCTGTGTGCACTGCCCAAGCAAAACAAAGTCCTTGGGATCATCCTCAGTCCCCCTCTGCTGCTCTGGCTGCAGCGAGAGCCTGTTCCAACATGCCTCCCTTTTGCCAGGCACTTTGACAAGATGGAGGTCTGCGAGCTGCCCTGGTGAGAAGTCGAGCTTCTCCTCACGACTTGTGCTTCCATTGTGAGCTGCAGAGTTTGTGGAGTAAACTGTGGACTGTTCAGAGGGAGCTGACAGAAAGTCTTCAGCTGGGGCCTGTGTGCAAGCCACGGGTGATAAAGGGGCAGTGCTAAAAAACGAGCTTGGGAAATCCAGCGTTCCAAACTCGTTTCTCTCGTTGGCTGTGGAGTAGGGAGGGAAGACGGCAGTGCTTAGAGTCGTGTAGGTCGGAAGCATGGAAGTGGTCGGACAATTGAGCGATGCATGAGAAGCAAGTGGCTCAATGTCTAGACCAAGGTCTACAAAAGGCAGGTCCACACTGGATGGATCCTGAAGTGATGTCAGATATCTGCTTTCGGGTGAATGGAGTGGTTGCATGGCTGTGTTTGTTCCCAGCTGAGCGAACGAAGGAACCACCTGCGCATCTAAAGTATTGAGTGATGTAGAGTTGCCGTAGCCCAAAGCGGCTTCAGCTGTGCAAAAGGGGACGTAACCGGGAGACGGATCTGCAGGGAAAGACGACGATTCCTCAGTCACAGTGTGGTTGTTGTTTGTCACTTCACAATGCTTCTTGGGGCTTTGGACGACAGGCTTTGGTTTTCTCGGCTTCACTGGGGTTCGTTCAGGCTTTACTTTCTCCGGCTGGTTCTGCCTCCTCTTTAGTGTTTGGAGAGTATTATGGACGTAGTTTTTGATGTCAGTCCAAGAGCGTCTGCACAGATCTGGCTCAGCTGCTAAACAGGCATTGCATTCTTTTTTACCAGGAACTTTCATTTTACTGATGAACTCTGAGAGGAAGCGCTTCACGGCAGCCTGCTCTTGTTCACTCCATGGTCTTCTCTTTGCAGGACACTTGGACTGGGCTCCTACAAAGACAGAAAAATAATTCTGTTTATATGGGTGTATATACTTTTCATCCAAGGCTAAAGTAAAATCATTTGAACTTGGATTTTTGTGAATATGAGAATACCTTTATAAACCATTGCTGAGCTTGTATGATCTGCATCTCAGAGAAACTAAATGACTCAAACATGTGTGACTAAGTAAGAGAGAAGTAGAACTGAGTCAAGGGCTGTGAAAAGTCAATTTTGCATGATATTTCCCTTTAAATGTCCCATATTAAGCTTTTTGACTTTTCTCTCTGCGTCGACCACCATCAAGCTCTGCTGATTGTCTGCTATTGTCACCAATTGTGCTATTGTGTTTTTGGTGTATATATGTGACGACACTATTTGGCCCAAAGAAAAAAACAAAGACGAGTGGCTCGACTTTCTATTCATGTTATGTGCCTCAGAAATCCGCAAACAAATCTCTTCATTTGCGACACAAGAGACACCAAAGACTGTTCCAGAACTACAGTTACCATGAAACTGGACTTACTCAAAAGCTGATCTTGAAACCTGGCTTTATTCCCACAATAAAAGACACCAACGACGAGCATGGATCTGTGAGTAAAGTGCTACCAACTCGCTGTATACTTCTGTTAACAAAATAATTAGGATTCGATTCTGAATCAAAGACATAGGGCTCTGTAATGGACGGCCTTGTTGGAAAAAGTTTATTCTCAACTTTATTCTTAGCTTTCATGCTGCCTTCTTTACCTCCAACTCAGCTGAGGCTACATCAAAGCGCAGATTTCACATGTTTGCACACTTCCGTCTTTTGCACAATCAGAGTGATGCTGCCAGATGTGACATGTATATTTCTCCAGTGTGCCATCAATAAAGTCTATATCAGCTTGTTTCAATTGAGGTGACATAACTTGAATAGTTTCACAAGTTTAGTGTGTTTTATGGGGTACCACCAAAAATGTGCTTAGGATGGATTGCGAGAAAAAAAGAAAAATATGGGACTATTAAAGTTGGAACATCATTAACACAGTCAAAACTATTATGAGCTAAATAGACTTGCATGTAGGGCTGAAACAACTAATCGATTAATCGACGACTAATCGATTATTGAAATAGTCGACAACTATTTTAGTAATCGATTAATCATTTTCTGGTCACACGGACTCAAACAGAGCAAAAATGACATGAAAATGTAGTATTTTTGATTAAAACAGACTTTGTTTTTATAATTTCATGAATATCTGTCTGTCTCATCCAATCAGAGCAGAATTAGCACAAAGAGCCTGTTACAAACATTTACTTTAAGTTTACGCCATCAATACGTCCTCGAGTGTTGCCACTTTAGCTTTTTGTGATGAAAAAATATTTTTTTTCTACACAATTCACAGCCAAGCGATTACTCGATTAATCGTAAAAATAATCGATAGATTAATCGATTACAAAATAATCGTTAGTTGCAGCTCTACTTGCATGGCAGTACTCACCCTCTTTTGGTGAGGCCATAGACACCAAGGACGGGGTCTGGTTCATCTGCAGCAGCTGCTTGGTCAACTCCTCCAACAGTGATGTATTCTGGGATAACTGACTACACTCCTGACTGCATCTGCCCATCAGCTGAGACACTCTGTCCAGGTCGCTCTCACAGAGACTGAGGAGCTGCCAGCCACTCGCCACCTGCTGTCTCAGCGACGGGCAGAGCAGAGCTTCTGGGTTCACCACGCCACACTCCACCGCGGCCCTGCGCAGACAGTCCAGTCCTCTGAGAGAAGACGGGCCTTCAGTGCGGGCAAACAGGTACAGGTTACTCTGCGATACTCCCAGCTGATCCCGATGCTCCACCAGGAGGTCGATTAATGACACCATCCTCTGGGTCAGCAGCACCAGCATGCTCCTACCAAACTGTCCTTCTAACTCCAGTCTGCTCATCTGCTCACCCAGCTCCAATTCTATTTTGGTGCTTTTCCGGATTTGCTCGGCAGAGGGCTCAAACACTCCAGTGCTCCTTTTAAAAGTGTAGGTTTCCAAGAGCAGGCGGCCGATGTTCCCCACACGGAGGCGGTTGAAGAGGCACACGTCTGCTAACGTGGCTTCTCCCAGTTTCTTCCATGTGGACAAAGTTGGCTTGTGCAGCATGTCCCTCCTGGCCTCCTCCTCCTCCTGGGAGATGAAGTGGTGGAGTTTGACCAAGTCTGGAATCACTGTGGAAGCATCCACTTTGAGGAGCATGTCTTTTACAGGTGAGGGAGTGTAGGGGGGAAAACTC
This sequence comes from Knipowitschia caucasica, assembly GCA_964034765.1. Lineage (NCBI taxonomy): Eukaryota > Metazoa > Chordata > Actinopteri > Gobiiformes > Gobiidae > Knipowitschia > Knipowitschia caucasica. The sequence goes on along the minus strand of OZ035837.1, from coordinate 8,170,251 downwards.
GAGTACCATTTTGCATTTAGAAGGTCGATGAAAGACTTTATCTGGAGCTCAGATTCTTTGTCCTTCAGGTGATTTCCTTTCAAAGCCATTTCAGCAGCTCCTTTCAGAGAGGATCCCATCTTTGAGACCAGTGACGAGGATTTGCTGGTGCTCGAAGGCCTCTCAAAACACATAGTCTTTTTAGCCACATCCACAACCAGATCAAACTTGTTTTGGAGAAATAGATCCTGCAAAAACTGCACATTGCTGTCCAGTTCTTTGACGGCCAGAACAAACCTCCCGAGCTCTCTCATGGTCTGTGCTACATGTGGGAAGTGAGAGCGGTCGTGGTGGTGCTTGGCGGAGAGGGTCTGGCCGTATTCACAGATCAAGGCGTCGTTCTGGATGTGTCTCGAGACGTGGTCTTGGTTCATGCTGTGGATGATCTCCTCACACTCTGAGAGAAACTGTTGAGACAGGCTGCATCGATCATCACTTTGCTTTTTTGGGTGGGTTTCATCTTCCACACTTTTCAGAACATCAAAGTGATCTTTGCAAGTCGGTCTAGTTTTAGACTTCTTCACTACAGGTAAAGTACAAGCCACATCTTTTGGACCAGACCGTAGACTCCTAGTTGTGACTTGGTGCTGCCTTTTGTGATTCATCAAACCAACTGAACGCTGCAAAAAAAACAAAAAACAAAAACAAGTTAAAAATCCAACCTTTTATCTAGTAAAGCATTTGGCATTCTCAATCATCTTTTTCACGCAGTGATTCAACGGCACCTTGGCAAAGCCCCACCCACTGTCCAAGCTCATACAGACACAGCTCCAAACAAGCTCCAAACACATGATCAATACACAGAGGAATGCTTTTATTGCATATAACATCTTCTCACAACGCTTTCATTCAATTTCAATTCAATTTACTTTGTATAGCCCTAAATCACAACAGTAGTTATCTCGCAGGACTTTACAGAGCCGTTGATTCTCCAAGATCAGCAAATCAAACAAGTAGCTAACAAAGAAGGCTTTTTTGTTCATAAAAAGTGAAATGAGGAGTTAAATGTGATTGTGCGTCGAGTGTTTGCAGACTGCATGGTCAGACTAAAGCTCTGATGTCTTTGAGAAGTTGGGAGGAGTCAGTATGTACCTGCTTCAATAGTGGCTCCTCTTGTCAAGAGTCTGATTCCTCTTTTTTCACTGCAAAGAACAATACGTTTGAATTAATACTGCACTCCTTCAAGTTCAACAGAGTAAATGTATATGCAATGATCTAAATCTACCAGTGAGGGTAGCATTTAGTCGTGTTTTAAATATGTTAAGTGTTTTTCAAAAGGAGCCGTTTCTTACCTCTATGTGTTGCTGAAAAGTCTGCTTCAATGCTGATGTGGAGAAGATGAACGTCTACAAACGTAAAATCTACAATGTTTTCAGTTTAAATTCTGCTCGAGGTTCGAGTTGCTTTGAAAGCCGTCTCCTCACATTACATCATGTGCAAGAGCTTATCTCCACAGATCAAACATCCGACACACACACTCTGGGGCAGCCAAGGTGCGAAACACAGAAGACACCACCACAAGGACCGGGTCCCTGTCACTATCACCACAGAGGACCGGGCCCCTGTCACTATCACCACAGAGGACCGGGCCCCTGTCACTATCACCACAGAGGACCGGGCCCCTGTCACTATCACCACAGAGGACCGGGCACCTGTCACTATCACCACAGAGGACCGGGCCCCTGTCACTATCACCACAGAGGACCGGGCCCCTGTCACTATCACCACAGAGGACCGGGCCCCTGTCACTATCACCACAGGGGACCGGGTCCCCTATCACCGTTTAGACACAAACTTCCTTCAGCAAAACAGGAAGAACCTCTTTGTGGGAGGTCAGATGCAGACTGACCACTAAGTCTCAAAACACAAACTGACACGGCACAAAAACCCGGAGGACTGAGGAGACGACATACCTCTTGGTCCAGATTGTAGTCCTCTTTGGAGTTCAGAGCTAGCTTCACAGCCAGGTAATCTCCGCTCTTCACAGCATCTCGCAGTTCACCTACAGCAACAAGAGCACGAGTCAGAAAACAGGAGGAGACCTGGGCAACAGGCAACCCCTTTCACGTCTCTATCTGGACCCTGGACCAGGGACCCTCCATCTGTTACTTGTGTTATGATGCCCTTTGTGCTGCTGTATGGTACTGACTCAGAGTAGCACTGTTCTCAGACAGTGCCTGTATCCTCCTCCATTTTATATGTAAAAAAATAAAATTGAATCAATAGCAGTAGATACGTTTTTGCACTTCCTACTTTGCATCTTGAGTTTTTTTTTCACAACTTACAATACCTTACTCCTGTCACAAAGATGGCTTTGCTTGCAAAAAATGTATTCTTGCAAAATCGAATTAGGAGTATGGTTAATACAGTAACTTGTTACTTTGGTTATTATACTATAGTAATACACAGTGAACAAGAAGAGCAGGGCATGGGGAAAAGTGGAAGAACTGCAGCAGAAATACAGAGAATATTCTGAGGGAATATCAGCAGGTGGAGGAGGTGTGCGTCAGTATTAATAACACGCTGCAAACAGAGTCCTGGTGGCACGCAGCGACAGGATTAAAAGCCAGGCTTCACACTGTGCACACAGCTTTGAATTCATTAAGTTATGTGGTCATGTTTTTGTTGTTTTTTGTTGAAAATTAGCTTTAAAATGAGGTATAAAAGGCCATGGCAGCGATAATAACCTCCTCATATCAATGTTACAAGTTAATCCGTATAAATCACTTCAGATGCCACTGAAATGTTGTTGCACGTTTGACATTATACACTTTGATGTTGGTCATCAGATGTGCATGAGGCCATGCCCCCAGGTTCAGAAAGGAATTTAAACGACCTTTGATTTTTATGCATCCTCATAAGAAAGTAATGGACACACAATAGACAACAGTGAAAGTAAATAACGGGACAGAATAGCAGACTACTCACTTGGGGACAGTGGAGGTCCACTCAGGACTTCATCCTCTCCGTTCAAATGCTTTTGGAAATCCTCCAGAGTCATCCAGTCCAGGTTCAGATCCATCCCCAGACTCAGAGTGGCTTGGCTCTTCTCTGCAACGTCAACGAGACTTTTACATGCTCAGTCATCCATCATTTACAGTAATATTAACAATATCATTACAATATCTCCAAATACTAAAGCCCTGCTTTAACAGTTTGCCCTGTGTTCATTTCTAGCTGCATTTACAGACCGTGATACATTTTCATAACTGACTTTGGTTCAACACTCAGAGTTTATTACAATTGACTAAGTTCAATAATTTAATTTATTTATAATGTTTGACAAGTGATTGTTTTGTTTACAACTGAAGAATGTTACTGCATCCCTTTATGTCAGTTATATCAGTAAATAAACTGAGAAATGCTTGATCTACCTGATTATTTGTTATTTTGTTTGACACTCAACAAAATTTTATGGACAGTGGTCTCTGCCCCTTAAAAGGACAACTTAGCACCAAATCTACTTTTTTTAACTCATAAACTGCATAAATATGTTTCTTATAGTGCTCACGTCCAGGTATTTTCTTTTTACATTTTAGTACAAATTAGATAAAATCTCACTTTTGAGCCTAAAACCATCCATGTGGCGCCCTCTCTACATTTTCTATGGCACTACATTTGTATTTGGTGCCTGGCCTCTCCATTGGCTCTGGAGTGCAGTGTGATGTCACTTAGGCTGAGTTTACACGGAGACAATGTGGCAGTAAAACGGTATAGTTGGATGTCGGTTTCTACCAACCGTTCATACGAAGACTGTGTTCCAGGGGGGTGAAAATGTAAGTGTTCAGATCCAGCCTGCAAAGTGGGACGGCTCAGAAACGCTGCACAGCGGGGGCTCCCTTTCACACCCGCGAGAGGGAAAAAGGTGTGAAATCCCCCTCTGCTCTGACCCCCGCCTCCCCGCTGCTCCCCGCACGTAAATTTGGACATGCGCAGTAGCGGAGAACAAACATAAAAAACAATGGCGCCGCGCACACTAACTAGCTACGTGGGCTTCCAGCGCGGGACAGAGGATAATTCTAGAACTACATCTTTCAACCTCATGTGAACGCTGAGAAATTTGCATTAGGAGCCAGGTCGTTTCTGTTAATAGCCTGGAAATGTCTGCGCAGCGTCTCAGTATAAACAGGGCCTTAGTGCAGCCCGTCTCTCTGCAACTGTGGTATAAAAGCAGCCTAGTTTCACACAGCCTGTAGCGAGTTGGAGGAATCTGGCGACATCTAGTGGTTTACAATTTAATAACGTCAGTTGACAGCCGCTACTGCTGAGATAATGTTGTGGCTTTGGAGTACAGCTGTTTAGCTATACAATTATCTTACTGTGTAAACAAAGGTGGAATGAGAATTTCTGGTGTAAACTATTGCTTTAAGCAGCAATGACAACTGTTTGATTTTCATGTGGGCGGAGTAAGGCTGAGCACAGGCGTTTAGTTTACTTTTAAGGACAAATGGGTCTATGTGTTTTTATCATTGCATTTCCTGTGTTTGAATTATTTCATTCTCTGATCTGTGTTGGCGAATTCAATGGTTTTGTTAAGTACTCCGAGATAACTACTGTTGTGATTTAGGGTTATTATCATACTATTTTTCATCAAATTATCTTTGAAACTCCAACACGTTACAACAGCTTCAGCCTCATTCTTTTCTCTCATGTGTTTTAGGCTCGTTTCATTTGTTGCTAAAATGTGTTGAAATGTTCAAATGTTCAAAAGTGCACTCATTTGCACAGAATATTTTTTTTAATCCAATTGGAATCAGTGGATAAACTACCAGCCTTTTGTGAATGTATTTCTTGCTGTGTTGGTGTAGCGAGGGCAGATCAGCTGCTGTTACACACGCTCAGGCACACCTCTTTGCAGCACTTAATTGTGACTAATTTCTCTCCGATTTGCGACAAGATTCATGCCCCTGACAAAAGTTTTTATTGCTAATTTCCAGTATCACAAAGTTGAGTACTGAAAGATGAAGGCTAACACAGTTACGAGTAAAAGTGACTTCTATTGTGACAATGGCAGCGTGGTCTGTACCTGTGCGGTCAGGGGCCTCCTCCTGGCTCTCCATGGGCTCCTCACAGGCCATGAATAGTCTGGGCTCGCTGTCCTCTCTCCTGCGGGCCGTGGAGCTGTACCTGTCCCAGGCCGCCCCTCGCGGAGCCTCGTCAACCGGTCGGCCCCCTTCCAGCTCCTCACTGTCCAGGCTGAAGCCGTGGCTCTGGCTGGCTTTTGAGGGAGCTGAGGACAGACAGGGGTCTTTAGTGTGTGCTCCAGAGACAACAGAGTGAGGAGGATCATCCAATATTCAAGACACAATATCAGAGCTTCACGTTCGCTCAGGCCAAACTGTAAACGTATAATAATAATAATAATAGGAGATCTGTTTTGTATAGCGCTTTTTGGGACACTCAAAGATGCTTCACATGTCATTATTCTTTCACTCTATACTCGGTGGTTTATCACCACTGGTGTGTGGGTATGAATGTGAATCTGTGGTTATGTCCTGCCTAAAGACACAACCACAATTTTACAGCCGCCCCACTGTGGCTCCCATCACAGTGTTTCTTCTGATCTTTCAATTAATTCAGAGTTTTCCCCAAATACCTTTTCTTTTAGAATTCCATTGACTCCCAAAGAATGCCTCGTGGGATATTGGTAAGTTTATCATTTGAGTCCTTTAAGACAAAACAATCTTGTTCATTGGTCTTCATTGTCTTCTACGAGCCACAGCAGACAGTTTTATTGTATGTGTATGTGTTTTATATGTGACAGATTTATTGATCATTTTGCTGATTTTCACTGTTGCTTTCAGTTGTGTGTACAGACGTTGATGGTTTAATCATTAGAGGTGACTATAACAACTACAACACTCAGATCTATGTTTCACTGACTGTGACTCTGATCTGAATCCAACACATCGAATTCAGACAAAACAAAAATGATTGTCTTTGGTCCCAGAAACAGAGAGTCTTTCGTCTCCTTCAGTCGCTCTCCCTAAAACCTTTAAATCAGGTCAAGATTACTACTACAATCTGAAGCAAACTATCCATGCATTTGTCTACAGTAGGTTAGCACAGCAGTTAACTGCCACACCCCCCAACCCAGAAATGTTATTTATTAATAATAATTAATAACAGGGGTAGAAATCATGTTATTTATTAACATGATTTCTACCACTTAATCATGTTAATAAATAACATGATTAAGGGATAGAAAATGGATGGATGGAGGTTAGCACAGGGGCTGGCCTCCTGCTGGGACTCTAATGTATCTGAGTTCTGGAGCGACAGTCAGAAGTGAGGACTCAGATCTTAAAGAATGAGCCAAAAGGACAGAGAGCTATTGCGATTCTCGGCCTGTAAGATGCTACTTTTGTCAAGTGCTTTGAGGCCTGGGGCTTACACAGTGATGAGGCCAATGTATGTATTTGTTTTGGGTTAGAGCGCCCTCTGGAGGCTCCTACATACAGCTCATCAGCTGATGATCCCAAGAACACAGGTGCTTTACCTTCTAAAGTCTGTATAAAAGCACAGGTGCTTTACCTTCTGTGTGCTTCAGCTTGTCACTCCTCTCCCCCTCTCTCTGCCCAGGAGACTCTTTGGACGCTTTGGTGATCTTCTCTATTTTCCCAATTATCTAGAGTTGGAAAAGCACAAACACATTTCTTTATTTGAAAACTTTTGTAAAGACTTAAATCAAAATGTGTCCAAAACACTACATTCAAATGGTGAGGTCTGTGTCAGAGAAAACCCCACCCCCACAGAAAGCCCTGGAAAGTATCGTTGGCTTCAAATGGAAGCATATGGATCATTCTGAAAGAGTGTCGTTACTCCTACAGTGGTTTTGCTGTAGAATAAGCAGGTTTCCAAAAGGTTATACTACCATTCTCAGACCTATACAGACAGACATTCATTTACTTCTCAAACAACTTCTGCTTAGATTGTTGCTTGCAGTCTGTGTCTGTTGTGTTCTGACCTCTTTGTTTCAGTTATGTAAATTCAAGTAATAGTGCTCAACAAATCAAACTTTTGAGGTGAATGCAGAGAAATTGCATTAAGTTACTCCACATTAAGATTTCAAGGGATATCTTAATGTTAAGGTGATATTTCAAAATTCATAAATTCAATGCTTTGACAACATTTCCAGACCCTGTGAGAACCCCGCAGGACTGAGGCTGGAGAACGTGCTCAGGTGTGTGTGGACCTTTTGGGGCTTGCTGGCGGTCTTCTCGGGGGCTGCCAGGTGAGAGGCAGGTCTCCGCGGAGCTCTGTCCTTGGCCTCACCACAGTTGAGCAGAAACTTCTCAAATAGGTTTGTGCTGGAGTCCTTCTGAGCTGGAGCAGAGTCCTCTTTGGCCCGGTCCTCTCGGCTCCTCTCCTCTTTGGCTCTCTCCTCTTTGAGCTTGGTGCTAGTGGCAGCTGTAGGGGTCCGCTCTTTGCTCTTGCTCTTCCTATGTCAGCATGAAGAATAAAGAATGATATAGTTTACTCTTCTTAAAGGGGACAAAACAGGCTCCTCTGACCGCCCCCACGAGCCGCCCATACTTCCTTTGTTACCGGTGATTTATTTGGCCAAATTGAAGTATTTTGTTTCAGTATAGAGTTATTGTTTATTTATATTGTGTGCTCCTCATTCTACCGTTCTGTAACTTGTGATCCAACACTGACATTTTCCCACTGTGGAGAGGGCTAACTCAATGAATGTCTAAGCGGAGAATGCAGGGCCGAGGATGTGACCACAGTCCTATTACTTCGCTTTAGCTCAATGTTCCACTGCTGTAGGATGTAGAATAGTGAGCCACAGGTGTCAGCAGTGATCACTGGGGAACAGACTGAAGCATGGTACATCTTCTTTAAACAAGATGACCTTGACAGCGTCACTAAACAATCACTCGTGCAAAAAGGGACTGGGCAATACATAATAAATTCCTTCCTCTAGCTACAGTGTGCTGTAAGAAAAGGAACAGAATCAAGAGTCAAATCCAATAGTGACCCTAAAATTTAAAATCAAATCAAACTCGAAATCGAAACTTGACAGTGCTCGGGAGGCAGAAAGTGCAAAGCCATATGTTTGTTGTGACTCTCAGTCATTCATGAAAAACAATTCTGTTCAATATGATAAGAGCTCCATCTTCACTCCATCCCTGGAAATTAAAGCTGCACTAACTGACTTTATTTTTGTATTCATTACTAAAATGCTATCCATGTCCATGTAGTGCATTGAGATATATGTCCTTTTGAAGAAAAAGTAGCGCAGGTTTATATTATAAATTATATTTATATTTTAGATCGAGTTTTGATGAAACAAGGAAGAGAATGTGTTTCGGGTCGCAGATTGTGACCAATCACAGCGCACCACTAGCCCCCACTTTCGTGAGAAAGCCACAGGTCCGTTAGCATAGACGGCTGAGTTAGCACAACAAGCCGAGGAGCTAACCTGAAGCTTCCTCGTCTTCGTCACCGGTTACTGCTTACACAGCGAGACAGCCATCCAAAAGAAAGTCCCGTTCCTCCGCGCTTCCCGGTTCTATCGTTCTATGGTCACGCCATCCACGTGCAAATCCATATCCATGTATTATCCATATTGCGAGACGCTAGCTACGTCCCAACAGTGGGTGTGTGTGGGGGGCAATAGCTTCGTGGGTGCGGGGAGGGGAGCAGAAAGAGCGAGGCCAGCGAGTCTGCTGCTTCAAAATTCCAAAGTCAGTTAGTGCAGCTTTAATAACAAATATACAGGAAACGTTTAAATTGGAAAACACAGACGCCTATGGCTGTAAATTGGGATATTCTCTACCCGACTACAGAGCACACCAATGTTTCATGTCCAAGCAAAACTACATAAAGCTTAATATAAGGAGGACAAGAGCCGATATGAGCCATCGAGCTCAAAACTGGACTTATTTCAGACTAAATCAGCCCTCTCAGATTGCACTGTGAATGTGATCTGAACGGCTATCAACATAAGCCACTTTCTAGGAAAGCCTGTGTGGAAGTGAATGCAGATTTCTCATGGAGCACCTGCACCGCACCAGAAGAGACAACGATTTTACTATTGATATTTACATGTTTTGTGCAAAGTTAGAAAGTGAATAGATCACTGTTGCGGGTCATTTTGACCTGAACGGAGCTCATGAGTTAGAGGTAATCGGTTATTAAGTAAACTGTGTGCAATAGTGGGGGAGATTAAGGAACTCCTGATTTCCCTATGCTCCTGTCTTTGCTGTGTCTTTGAAGAACAGCGATCTGGAGCAGTAACACCTGTTTCCACTTGGTGGTGTGCTTACCTGTGAGCAGTGGAGCTGTCGCTGGAGTCGGAGGCCAGCTCTTCTTTGGCCTTGGTCGTGAGGCTCTTGAGCTTCTGGAGGCTGCTATCTTTGGGGGAGGCACTGGGCTTCTTGCTCTCCTTCTTCTGGATCAGGTCTTTGAATCCCTGCAGCTTCACCTCCCACTTTCCCTTCTTCTCCTTGAACTTGTCGTCCAGGTAGATGCGCTGGGCAGTGCGCAGGACATCGGTAGAAGAGTCCTCAGCCGCGGTCTCCTGGTCCTCGCTGATGTCCTCTTCTATAGGAGCCGTATCATCACCAGAGGTGTCGGCCTTCACCTCTGCTCGCCTCTTCTTCTTGGCCTCCTGGCTCTTGATTTTGCTCTTGTCCTTCTTGTGTTTCTTGGCTGGAGCAGGCTCTGGTTCAGGTTCAAGCTTGGGTTTGGGTTCAGGCTCGTCCTCATCACTGTCTGCGACTGCTGCAACACACACATGCAACAAGGTCACACTTAAAGGGTGTGTTCACACTGGAGTTCCAAGTGAACCAGAGTTCATTATTTCACCATGTGAAATAATTAGGGCATTGTTCATATTAAACATGTGAAGTAAAGCCATGAATGCAAAGTGATAATGATGCACTAGTGGCTCATGACCAGGAGAGTCTCCATGATCGATTGCTTTGGTCTCGCCATCTACAGCCCACCCCTTCATTTGCATTTGGCCAAAAGAAATCAAGAATTATGTTGGTTTTAAAATAAAGAGCCGTTTAATAATAGAAGTACAGTTGGTTTTGTTTGTAACCCAGTGAGTCACTATTGGACTCTGAGAACTGATTGGCTGGTTCTCTCATGTTCACTTTTCTGTCTGAGAAAGCGGATCTAAAGATGTGACAGAGAAGAATTGTTATACTTTGTGCATAAAAATAACTGCATTATCGACCTGTGGATGGTGATCTCGGTGACGGTTTTACCCTAAAACCAGACTAGAGCAGAGGATGCACGGTCCCATCCAAGCAGATTCAGCGGATATCTATGAAATTCATTCTGAAAATGGTCAGAACCAAGCAGACTCTACAGACATAAACCAGAGGAAGCAGCGTATCACCAGCGGCTGCACCCCCTCTGCTGTAGCCTTGTCTTACAGCAGCTTGTCCTTTGGGCGCCATGCAGACTCTGTTTTTAAAAAGTCACAACAGCGCCTCCATCTCCTCAGGAAACTGAGAACTTTTAATGTTAGCAAAGGAATTTTATCAACTGTGTATATCTCACTCATTGAATCCATCCTCACGTACAGTATCTCCACCTGGCTCAATTTCCTCACTCTCAAACACAGGACAAAACTCAATAGTGTAGTAAAGCAGGCCAGCAAAATCACTCAAACACCACAAACTCTGCTCTGTGAGCTGTACAGCCAGTCAGTGCTGAGGAAGGCCACTCTCATCACTGAGGAGGCCATACACCCGCTGTATGGCTCCTTCTCTCTGCTGCCATCAGGAAGGAGATACAGAACCCCGCTGGCCCAAAAATGTATCTACAAGAGATCCACACAACCAGTGCATAAACTATTAACTGTTGTGTCTTTGCTAAATGTATTTTAAGTGTGTTTTATGAATGATTTTTAAATGTGCCGTGTGAAAGACAAATCTATGCTCAATTTGAACAGTCAATAAAGATCTATTCTGTTCTATTCTACCAAACCATCGTACTATAATCTGGATTTTCTCAATTGAGCGCCGTCTACAGGTGAGAGGGGTTAACGCCTTTTGCAGATTGAAGGCGCGTTCAGACCAAAAGCTTCAAAATGCTTTTGACGCGCTTCAACTGACGCCGGGATAGTTTTGTCATGTTGGTGCTTGACGCTTTTGACGTGCCTGACGCCGGTGGGAGGAGCTTCTCTGTTGCCTGTAGTCAGGACAGCGGTGGATTTTTCAATGAGCAGCGAGCCTTTATTTGTTATATAAAGCAAAATAACGTTGTTGTAGGGCTTCAACAAAACATGTTCTGGGTTCACCACAGACTTGAGAGGCTGCAGTGTTTGCAGAGTTCCGTCATTTACTCCAGGAGCTGCGTACGGAGGAGTTTCGCTTTCAGCGGTACTTCCGCATGTCACTCGCCCAGTCTGAGTTCTCAAACCCCGGAGCTCGCCTCTCCCCGCCTCGCTCTCGCCTCTCCCCGGCTCTCTCTGCCTCTCACTGCCTCTCCCCGCCTCTCCCCGGCTCTCGCCCGCCTCTCCCCGGCTCTCGCCCTCCTCTCCCTGCCTCTCCCCGGCTCTCGCCCTCCTCTCCCTGCCTCTCCCCGGCTCTCGCTCGCCTCTCCCTGCCTCTCCCCGGCTCTCGCCCGCCCGGAGCTGCCTTGCTCTGAGCCAGACTCATCGTCAGCCTGTTCTTATATTAAATAAACTACGTTTACTACACAGCATGTGTACAATGATTTTTGTTACTCAGAACGTTATTACTCATACACATAATATTACTAATAACAATAATGACAATAAAACAGCAGCAGCAGATACATGACTTCTCTTCATGACAGAGACAGACCCTCTGCTGCTGCTGCTCCTCGTCTCCTGATTGGTTGAAGCCCGCGTCAAAGCTTCAAAAGCTCAGCTTTGCTCAGCTTCGGCGTCAAAGGGATTGTTTTGATACGCGAGCGTTTCGCGCGTCAAGTGACGCCGGGCCCTTTGGCTTCACCTGACGCGCTTCACCATTCACTTTCAATGCAAACCTGACGCTTTTGACGCCGAAGTTAAGTCCGGTGTGAACGCCCCTAACAATTGGATCTGAGTTTACCGTGACGTATGTAATGCGCCCGAGGGAGTGGGGCATTTACCATGAGGAGGGGTTAACTCCTTTTGCAGATTGAAACAATTTGATCTGAGTATGTAATGCGCACGAGTGAGTGAGCCATTTTGCTAAACATTCCTCTTACTCCGGCTTCAATTTCTGGGAATTTGGGACTCGAACCAGAACTTACTTTACCATCGCATTCGCCACCATTGACAAACTCTTGACGTCACTGACACCTCCTTACAACACCCAACTCTCCCGCTCACTGAATGGTTTGATGGGATACAACCAAGGTAACGGCAGCCACTAGGATCAGACCCAGACGTACATGTAGGGAAATGATAATTGACCGAAGTTTACAGATGGCTAAGTCCAGATTACCTCTGCTGCTTATGCACTTTATTACTATTCTTAGAAACTTTTAGAATGATGAATGTATTTGTATGTGTGGATGGATGTGTTTCTGCTGTTGGAAACCTGCATTTCTATTCAATAAAGTATCTATCTAACGTGTTATGGTAGTAGCTGCACACTCACCGTCTCTCTTGGGGGAGGAGGCGGGAGTGGTGGGCGGGCCTTCCTCCTCGTCGGTCTCAGGGGCGGGCAGAGGTCTGATGTCCTCCTGACGCCGCTCCTTCTTCTTCTTCTTCTTCTTCTTCTTGCGGTCTTTGGGCGGTGGCTCTTCCACACGCTGCTGCTGCGGGGGCTGCTGCTGCTGATGATGCTTCTTCTTCTTCTTGACGGGAACGGCGGCCGGGCGCTCTCTATCGCTGTCACTGGTGGAGTCTGCGTCGTACAGCTCGCTCTTTGTGGGGAGGACCTTCTGAGCAGCAGAGAGAAGCACGAGCTAACAACAGCAAGTATGAGGAGCATGATGCCGGAACATTCATCAGAGCGTCACACATTTTAAAGTGAGCAGAAAGTTTGAGGGCTGTGTTTGAGGGCTGTGTTTGAGGGCTGTGTTTGTGTGCGATTCCAGTTTCTGTGTGAGCGGTTGGCAAATCAATGCAATTGAATTTATTTTTGTATCGCCCAACAAGGATGTTTATTTGCTAGATCCAGGACTCTAGATCCAGGACTCTAGATCCAGGACTCTAGATCCAGGACTCTAGATCCAGGACTCGAGATCCAGGACTCGAGATCCAGGACTCGAGATCCAGGACTCGAGATCCAGGACTCGAGATCCAGGACTCGAGATCCAGGACTCGAGATCCAGGACTCGAGATCCAGGACTCGAGATCCAGGACTCGAGATCCAGGACTCGAGATCCAGGACTCGAGATCCAGGACTCGAGATCCAGGACTCGAGATCCAGGACTCGAGATCCAGGACTCGAGATCCAGGACTCGAGATCCAGGACTCGAGATCCAGGACTCGCGCTCTAGATCCAGGACTCGCGCTCTAGATCCAGGACTCGCGCTCTAGATCCAGGACTCGCGCTCTAGATCCAGGACTCGCGCTCTAGATCCAGGACTCGCGCTCTAGATCCAGGGCTCGCGCTCTAGATCCAGGGCTCGCGCTCTAGATCCAGGGCTCGCGCTCTAGATCCAGGGCTCGCGCTCTAGATCCAGGACTCGCGCTCTAGATCCAGGACTCGCGCTCTAGATCCAGGACTCGCGCTCTAGATCCAGGACTCGCGCTCTAGATCCAGGACTCGCGCTCTAGATCCAGGACTCGCGCTCTAGATCCAGGACTCGCGCTCTAGATCCAGGACTCGCGCTCTAGATCCAGGACTCGCGCTCGAGATCCAGGACTCGCGCTCGAGATCCAGGACTCGCGCTCGAGATCCAGGACTCGCGCTCTATATCCAGGACTCGCGCTCTAGATCCAGGACTCGCGCTCTATATCCAGGACTCGCGCTCTAGATCCAGGACTCGCGCTCTAGATCCAGGACTCGCGCTCTAGATCCAGGACTCGCGCTCTAGATCCAGGACTCGCGCTCTAGATCCAGGACTCGCGCTCTAGATCCAGGACTCACGCTCTAGATCCAGGACTCACGCTCTAGATCCAGGACTCACGCTCTAGATCCAGGACTCACGCCACGCAATGCAGGCTACTTAATGCATCCAAATACATAGATAAGCATGTGACGCACCAGAGTCTTCTTGGCCTCGGCTTCCTTCTTGGACTCTGCAATCTTCTTCTTGAAGTTCACCAGGACCTCTCGACAGTCTTCCAGGTGGGCCTCGGGTTCCCATGTGTCGTCATCTGAGCAGTAGTTCTTCCATCGCACGCGGTACAGGACCTCCCCCTGGAACACCAACAGAGAAGAAGACTGAGCACTATGTGGCAAGTGTGTGTAGATCAAGTCCAACATATTCATTCATAGTATCAATGCCATTTCTCAAAGTATTTTAAATGATATGTCATCATTTACCACACCAGGTGCCACAGTGGGGTGGCTGTAAAGGGCCAAACTGTGGTTTTGTCCTTAGGCAACCATACCAAGACACTTCAACCACATTAGAATGAGTCTGTGTGTGTGTGTGTGTGTGAATGGTTGGTGGTGGGAGGGGCTGATGACACAGACTGGTTGCCTCGCTTCTGTCAGTGTGCCCAAGGGCAGCTGTGGCTACAGTAGTAGTTTATCACCACTGTGTTTGGAGTGAATTAATAATGTCATATGAAGTATCTTTGAGTGTCTAGTAAAATGCTGTATAAAACCGATGCATTATTATATACTGAATCTAACAGATTTGTTTGTCTCCATGTCTAAGGCACATTCAGAACTGGAAAGGTTCATATGGTGAATCTGCATGAAGATGTGCAACATTTAGATATAGTTTTCATAATCTCATCAAAATATCTAATTGTGCTGACAACATGTTATCGTCCTGGTCAGGATAAATTGCACGTGTTTGCATCATTTATTATGACTGATATATTTTGATTTTCAGAAACATAAGATAAGATAGACTTTAATGATCTCACACTGGAAACATTTACAAGAGGCTGTTTCTGTATACTTTCTAACACTGTCCACGTTATTTCAATATTCAGTGTACATTTCAGATGTTACAAATGCAGACCCACTTTTGACTCATTCATAACATTTTATTTCAAAGATCACGATAACATAATTTGGATTGTATTATTTATTTTTTGAGGCGAGGAACTAAACAGATGTGAGTTTAAACATATGACCCATAGTCCATAATGGCTTAAGATGGATGAAATATAACAGTAACTAGACGCCAGGCAGAGAGGGGGGTCTGGCTGGACTAGAGCATTCTTTGGCCGGGTCTGTCCTTGGCCTCAGCGGGGATCAGGTTAGCTCAACGGGAAACGCACAACATAGACCACCCCACTAAAGTCAGACTCAGTCACACATGTGTTGAAATGTACATAACGAAATTCACCACAGTAACGATCGCGTAGTTTCAAAGGGTCTTTTATATTTTCAAGAAGCATTAGCCATGTTAAAACTAGCCACGAATCAAGAGAGATTACACACCTGAGCGATGTTTAAACTACATTAAATATGCCTATATAAACGCAAACTGTGATTTGTTGAAACACATGATAGTTCTTGTGGTTTAAGCTGAAGTAAATCGTTAAAAATCGTAACAAACTCATGCAATGTTGTATTATGGCTTTGTTTACGTGTGCGATCTCCCCCTGTTCCACACTCTCCGCTTCATTAGTGCTGCTGCTAATGCTAACATGCTAACCTCCTCCACTCGCATGTCGATGATCCGCTCCACCTCGTACACGTCCTCCACCTCATCCTCACTCTCCCCCGGCTCTACTCGCTCCGCATCCTCCGCCATGGTGCAGGCTGTCGCGGGAAAGGTGCTGGGGTCGGCGCGGGGCGAGGGGGCTCTGGTTTGGGGCTGCTTTACGGGGCTGAGGCGGGCTGTCTGCGGGAACAGCGCTGTCCTGCCGCTGTCATGGAAGACTAGACTGTGGTGTGAGTGAGATCTGTGGCGGCCATATTGGGTTTCCAGAATAACATACTGTACTGTAACATTTACAGCTGGGGAACCTCACTGTGGAGCCCCAACTTATTGATTTCCAATTTCAATGAAGGGCCCAAAATTCACATTTCCTTAAACTACCTGAGCAGTCAATTTAGCAGGTTTTAGTTTCGGAAGTTTAAAAGTGGACACTGCATTCAACTGCCCCCAGCCCCAACCACCTGCCCCACCTCTGACAGTACACCTTGACCCTGGTCGCCCCACTCTCCATCACCAGGTGTGGAGGGAGCTGAAGCGACTGAAGCAGAGGAAATCCACAGGACGGTATCAGTCCCAGGCCGTCGAGGACCTGTGCAGACCAGCTCTCTGAGGTCCTCAGCGGCATCTACAACCTGAGCCTCAGCCTGGAGAAGGTCCCGGTTCCGAAAACAGAGCATGCGGAGAGCTGGACTCTGTGGAGGAGGTGAGGGACAGGAGGGTGCTAGTCAAAGCCACCTCCATCATGAACAATACCTCCCACTGCACAGGACTGTAGAGGAGCTGAGGAGTTCTCTCAGTGGAAGACTGAGGCACCCTCAGTGTAAGAAGGAGCGCTACCACAGGGCCTATTTCCCCACCGCTGTCAGACTGTACAATAAGTCACTTTGAGTCACCTGCACTAGGACTGAAAATCTGCACTACTACTTTCTTGATCGCCACTTTTGAATTGCCACTTTTTTATTGAACATAATATATCCTGCATTTAACATGTTTGCACATTTCTTTCTTCTGCACAATCTTGAGTGTTTCTATCCATGCCAGATGTGACATTTACATTTCTTCTGTGTGAGATCAATAAAGTCTATCTTATCTTATCTTATGTACTGAGCAGTCTGTTACCTTCACTCACGCAGATAGGGTTAACTTAACTATCGTCCCACCTCAAATCTCCCACAGGAACATCCAAACCCTAACCCTATTTCAAGGGTTAACCAAATTTCCCCTAATTAACAGCTCATATGTTCCAGTCCGGCGTTAGGCAACACTGAAATGATTGTCTTTGGTCCCCCAGAAACAAAGGGAGTGTTTTCTGTAACCTTCAGTCTCTCTTACTAAAATATCAGTTCATAAATCTAGGGTAGATAATATAGTGTCTAAAGCACACTTGGAGATCGTAATCCTTTGGTCTTCAGTGTTATGCTGTAGCTCGAGCCCTGACATTAACCAGGAAGATCCATCACATTAGTCCAGTTCTCAGGTCTATGTACATAAGTGACATGTTAGTGCCACAGGAACCAACTCTTGGACTCTGAGGAGCACAGGGACTGGCCTTTATTGTAATTTCTTAACAAGCAATTTGAGTTTCCTTGAATATGAACTGTGCTAAACAAGTAGACGGTGGCTTGCCTCTCATTCAAGCGTATACAGTACAACACCTCAACCTAGTGGTCAGAGCTGTACAAGAATACGGCACACTCTAGTACTTAAAACAAATCCAAAATCCTCAGTTTAGTCTTTGGAACATATAGATCTATAGATCTCTGACTCACTGCGGGGAGCCTCTGCTGAATCTGAGGTCTTTGTTTTTGTCCGTTCCTTGGTTTTTCAGTCTTGTTTAAATAACAATAAATAATCATTCTAATATCTAATACCGAAACATGCTGTAATTTTCCTCGGACACATTCATAACATTTAGAATGATTTTATTGCTTCTATAGTAAATGTATAAAAACATTTTTTCTCAGAAGTTACGTTTTTTACCATCTCTTTTACATCATCACCCCGCGCCGGCCAGTGGCATTGTTTTTTAATCGTAGGTGGGTTTAGCCCTCAGCCAATCAGAAAGCGAGCATCTCACGATTTACATACTCATGCGCGCGTCCCTACCCTCGTCCTGCACGCGTTTTGTGGAAAATTATACAAAATTATACAAATGAGCAATTCTTCACGTTGTGACACACAATTTTCACAACTTAAGGTAAAAACCTCACGATAATGAAGGTGTATTATTCACGAATAGATAGTTATAATTGAGTTATAACCATAGACTGTAAATGTTATAACGTTTTTCTGTGTTCTTTTCAGTGTGTTCCGCCTCTCGCGTCATCACCGATATTGTTCACAGAGAATGGAACCACATCTGAACTCTGAACAATGAAAGTGATCTTGGTCAGTAATAATGCGCTATATAAATAAAGATTACTTACAAGATGGGAGAAGAACAGCAATGAATTAACATTAAATGTATATTTATGGATTATGGTAAAACGTATGTGAACGAACCATTAAGGAATGCCCATGATGTTTACTGTGTACATACCAGGTCACAGCAACTGCTGTCGCCAAAAGGCTGCACTTAGAAGTCACATGGATCAAGCTGGGTCTAGAGCATAGACTGTATATAAACTGTAATATTTACAGTCTACGGTAGACTCTAGAGTAGATTAGAGGAAGAGCGACAAGAGGAGCATCTACCAGAAGGCAGCCCTCAAAGGAAAAGCAACAGTTGACCTGAAACGTGGACTAGTCCCAAGCAGAAGTTTCACAGTGACCAATAGCACTTTTGGTGGGTTGTGTTTTTGCTGTGTTTTCTGACTGGCACTGTTCAATAGTGTATTGAATAGTGTATTAATGGTATTGTATTTTAATTTGTTAAATAAATGATTTACTGATTCACTGTTCACTCTTGCACAAACTCACCAAGTGACCATCTCAACTAAAGCTTTGTAGATGATTTGGCCAACAATGTGTCATGTTAAAGGAAAATGTATGCTGTTCTACAGCCTTCGTAGGTGTAAGAACAATGACATGTCTTAAATACATTTCATTTCAATGTGAGGTGTTTCTGGCCATAATCAATGATCAGATAGTAGATAAACATTGTTTATTATTATTGTGATTATACATAGGTGTATGTAACACAGTACGTACATTTCACCTGTAAATCAATTAATATGCTTATTAGAAAACCACGAATCAAGACAGAAAACAAAATATAATTATTTATTGTGGTATCTAGTATTGTGTAAGGTGAGTACTGGTTTCTTCCATAATAGGTTTTGCTTACAGCCATGGGAAGAATGCGTGATAGGGGACAATATAATACACATGTATCGATTATGATAACACAAATGTTAATTCACCGTCGACTGCCGGCGCGCTGAACGCGTCACTTGTGACAAGCTTTCTGATTGGCTGAGAATGGACACTGGCTACACTCACCTACGAGAAAAATCTTGCCGTCGACCACCTCACGCGTTGTATGTTGGTATATGTTTGAACTTTTTTGTAATCCACAAACTTGATACTGTTGTAATCCTTCACGTTAGGGTTTATGCTTCATGTAACAGTTAATGTATCTGCCTCGCACTGTCGCCCTGTGACGTCCATGCGTTCCTCTGATCATCAAGAACTTGTCTTCACATCGGTCTCACTCGTGTCTCTTTGAAGCACGGTATCTGTTCAAATCTAGCCTCATGTGATAGCTAGATCCCGTCAAACTGCAGAAGCTAAGCTGGGCAGGACTTGGTAGTTACTGTAATGGGAGATCTTTGGGAACACCAGGTGCCACGTGCTGTCATTGTGTCTTTAGGCAAGACACTTCACCCATGTTGTTCAGAATGGATGTGGTGTGTGCGTGAATAGTTGGTGGTTGTGGAAGGGGCTGTTGGCACATGCTAGTTGTCTTGGTTATGTTAGTCTGCTCCAGGGCATCTGTGGCTACAGTAGTAGTTGTATCACTGTGTTTAAAGAGTGAAGCATCTTTCAAAAGACGACATTAAATCATAGAGAAACATAATCCTCAGATAGAAATGACCAAAGGAAACTCAGAGGAGACAGATCATTATTATATGTGATGAAGCTCCTCTGAGTGAGAGCAGATGAAGCCACCCTGAAAACCCTGAACAACATCTGGAAGGACAGCTCCTCTCCTTCATAGCACCGCTGCCTTCTATTGGACACAACCAGAGACACTGCAGACACTTATTTTTTATACCAAGCAAGACAGGTAAAAAACTAGGTAATATTGGGCTCTTAAATTTATATTATTAGGCAGATCAATTTTCAGTGACATCTAATCTGATCCCAACAGCCAGATGCTGTGTGTGTAGACTGGGTCTCCAAGGTCTCCGCCTTCAACTGCTGCCCAGTCCTCTCTGCACCAATGCCAGAGAGGCAGTGAGACTGACAGGCGGATTGGTGCAGCTTGTGCACTGATGTGCTCGCTGTATCGGACCGTTGTGGTAAAGAGGGAGCTGAGCCGAAAGGCAAAGCTCTCAATTTACCGGCCAATCTTCGTTCCCTCCCTCACCTATGGTCATGAGCTTTGGGTAATGACAGAAAGAACGAGATCGCGGATACAAGCGGTCGAAATGAGCTTCCTCCGCAGAGTGGCTGGGCGCTCCCTTAGAGATAGGGTGAGGAGCTCAGTCACACGGGAGGAGCTCGGAGTAGAGCCGCTGCTCCTCCACGTTGAGAGGAACCAGTTGAGGTGGCTCGGGCATCTGTTCAGGATGCCTCCTGGACGCCTCCCTGGGGAGTTGTTCCGGGCACGTCCCACTGGGAGGAGGCCCCGGGGAAGACCGAGGACATAATGGAGGGACTGTAGTCTCTCAGCTGGGCTGGGAACGCCTTTGGGGTGCCCCCGGATGAGCTGGAGGAAGTGTGTGTGGATAGGGAAGTCTGGGGGTCTCTGCTGCCCCTGCGACCCCGCAATGGATGAAGCGGAAGAAAATGGATGGATGGATGGATCTAATCTTATCTCAATATTCCCCAGATCATGTTTAAAGCACTGCTGATGCTGTGTGGCAGGTGGGCGGTACTTTGAGGTCTCTGTGGCGTGTGATTGGCTGGTGTCAGCATGAGTGACAGTGAGGATGAGGTGCCAGCGCTGTCGGCCCACACTCTGGCTGCGCTTCAGGAGTTCTACGCAGAGAGCCAGGCCCTCCAGAGCACAGAGACCACCGGGGCGATCACTGTGGGGGCTGTGGAGGAAGACTGGGTAAGGGCCTCCTTTTCCTCACACACTGAGACTCGGACCAAAAGCGCCAGAAGGATAAGTATGGGGTAAGGTTACTGTCAATAAAGACGTGCATGTCTAAAAAAAATCCGTGCATATTTATTGGTATTTGTGCATACAAATATTTTATTAATTCATGATTAGGTTAATACAAACTAAAAAGACATGGAATTTTGTAATTAAGAATAATAAAATATAAAACTGTATGTGTGATTTTGTACTTGTGAATGCGATTTTTTTTTGTGTGCTTGCTTTTTCTTTTTGAGAATACGAATTTCACCAGTCAGCAAACTGTCAATAATACGTCACTGCTCACAGACATTAACAATCGATCCTGCGCAGAGTTGATCATGGCAGAGGGCAACAACATTGACAATTTGGCTCAAAATCAGGTAAATAACTATATTTGATCATTTTGGTCGTAAATAAATGTGTACGAAATATTAATTCCATAAAATGTGTTCATAAGATGTTTCTTGCCCATCTCTAGAAACGTTTTTTTAGGCAGTGTTTAGATAAGGCTAGCTTCAATGCCAGTTTTACAGCTTACCATGTTATTTTAAAACTAGCATTGGAGCTAACAACACTGCCAAAAAAACCTTTAGAGGGACAAGAAACATCTTATGAACACGTTTATGGAATTAATATTTCTTACACATTCATTTACGACCAAAATGATAAAATATAGTTATATACCTGATTTTGAGCCACTTTATTTATGTTGTGTCCCTCTGCTATGTTTAGTTTTTAGGCAATGAAGTTGATCAACTCTGCGCAGGCTCGATTGTTAATGTCTGTGAGCAGTGACGTATTATTGACAGTTTGCTCACTGCTGAAATTTGTATTCTCAAAAAGAAAATGCAAGCACAAAAAAAAAAAAAATCGCATTCACAAGTACAAAATCACACATACAGTATTATATATTTTTATTAATTACGAAATTCCATGTCTTTTTAGTTTGTATTATCTTAATCATGAATTAATAAAATATTTGTATGCACAAATACCAATAAATATGCACAGATTTTTTTTAGACATGCACCTCTTTATTGACAGTAACCTTACCCCATAGATAAGTAAAAAGAAATTGTGTATAACCCTAAATGACAGCAGCAGTTTTCTTTGAAGACTTTACCAGGCTGTTGATTCGCCAACACAGATCAGAGAATCAAACAGTTCAAACACAGGAAATGCAATGATAAAAAAAACACATAGAGCGTTAATTAAGTCCACCACTGTCGTCTGCCAAATGTCACACTTGTGTCAAGTGAACCATGTTGTGGTTGTTGTGTGACACTGATGGTTGCTGTGGTTGTGTTGTAGGGCCTGAGTCAGTTCTGGTACAGTGAGGACACGGCCCGACGGTTGGCCCAGGAGCTGGTGCAGCAGGCTGGACCCGGGGGCAGGTACCTCTCTATTATTGTGGTATAGTATAAGTCTGGTCCAGATAGTGGCGCTAATCCTAACTTCAGCGACTACCTAGGTCCGTGTTACATTCTCGTTTCTCTTCCTGTTTACTCTTGACTACTGTACCAGCTCGAGCATGGATCACGTTATTTTGCTCAAGTTGTTGATTCTGTTTCTGATTGCTTTTCAATCAATTGAGAGTCAATTTTTACAAGTGTTATGAGATGGTTCTTTCTCCAATGTGCAGCAACTTAGCTCGACCACGGTCCGGGGGAGCTCAGGAAAGGTGTAACACAAGCAAGGGAGAGTAGAATACGAAAGTATGCGACTGCCAGTTTAGATACACGTGTGAAAATTCACGTCACAGCATCAGACTATCGTTTTACTGTCGCAGCGTCTCCATGAGGCTATGCTCGCACTCAGAGAGCAGCCGTCCTCCTGTGGACTCACCACCTGCAGAGGGTCAGTGAGGGGCTGGTGCTATGAGACTTGGGTGGCATCTCTGATTGCCACCCCCCTGACCCAGAAATGGATTAAAGGGTAGAAAATGGATGGATGGATGGAGCGTCTCCATGTAAACGTTGCTTTAATCTTAAACTCCAAAAATCTCATAATTACATGTGTGTGTGTGTTTGTCAGAGTGGCATGTGTGAGTGCGCCCAGTGTGTACCAGGCTCTGAAGCAGGGCGTGGTGGAAGGTTCGGCCGCGCTTACAGTTTTCCTGTTTGAGTTTGATCGACGCTTCGCTTCGTACGGAGACGACTTCATCTTCTACGACTACAACCTGCCGCTGGCCCTTCCCCCGCATGTGTGTGAGGGCAGCTTCGACGTGGTGCTGGCTGACCCGCCCTACCTGTCCCACGAGTGCCTCAGCAAAGTGGCCCAGACCGTGCGCTACCTCACCACGGGGAAAGTGCTGCTGTGTACTGGTGAGATCCAGGACTGAGGCTGTAGATCCAGGTTTACATGGCTCCTAGTTTAATTTAATTAGATTGACCAGTAAAAAACATGTAAACCATAGCAGATAACATGAACTGTTAATGAGTCTTGGAGCCTGTGTGTGAAGGTTTCCGAGAGTCACAATTAAATATAAAATTACACTGTTAAATTATGAATTAAATAATCCGTTAATTTATATTTTATTGTTTTGATCTAATTATCATTAATTCAATAATTGAAGTCAATAGTGGGTTTATATAATGATTAGGGTTAATGTCACTTTACCTCTGTGTGTCCTCTGACCTCTGACCTCTGACCTGTAGGAGCAGTGATGAAGAGCGCGGCCAAAGAGCTGCTGAACCTGGACATGTGCAGCTTCCGACCGCAGCATCACCGCAACCTGTCCAATGACTTTTGCTGCTACAGCAACTACACCTCAGGCCTGTGACCCCGCCAATCTGAGGGGCAGAGGAACCCTAACCTCTCTGACTAAACAGTCTGCTCTGTGAGTCTGGTCTCTCCGGGACAGACCCTCTGATGTTGTTGTTTGTGATGTGGAACAAAGAAGAATGAGTCCTTTTAGAACTAAAATGCTGTAGTTTAAGGACCACAATCACCCACGGTTTCCACTAGAGACGTTGGTTCATTCTTGTCATCTCTTTTTTCATGTTCATCCATATTTTACACTTCAGAAATTATTTGTTGATATCGTGTTTCATGAGAAGAAAAAACTGCTCTTTCTGGAACAGCTGTGAAACACTGGCACCTGGTGGACAGATGTAATCACCGCAACTCCTGCGTTTGCCTGTTCAGTTTGCTGTGTTTATCTGAGCACACTCTGAGATTTCTGATGCTGATGTCACTGAGCTCTTCTCGCCTCACCTCTGCACATGTTCTATTGCATGGTTACATGTTCACAAAACACTTAGCTATACAACTGAAATACACTCAATTACATTATTTCTCATCATTACTCTGGGACGCTGTCCTTTCAGTGTTGCACTCATCTTTGACCTAACACCATGGCCTGTGAATGATGCTAATATAGATCTGTCAAACAGAAGAGATAGAACAGCTTTACTAACGGCTGTATTTGGACATTCTTAGTGTCTGCTACATGAAAGCAGCGCGCTGACTCTGCCTCTGAGGTGGTTTGTTAAACAGTCTAATTTAAATACAAATGTAACTAATGTTTATTAGCTGGAATATCTTCCTTTATTTTTGTAAATCATACCCCTTCAATAAATGATAAGATTACCACTGTTGTTGGTGTAGAACTCCCAGAACAGTCAATTTCTCAAGACTCAGCTCATGTAAATGTTTTCGTCTTCATAACTTCGTGACTTGTGTACTTTATTTCCATGTCATTATTATTAATGAAATTACCATTTACTTTAGTGAGTGTAGTTCTACCTTCTAGAGCGGCAAGTGCTCGTTACCATAACAACACACTGTTTACAATTGCTGGGTTGGTTGCATCTGGTTTACTGTATGCATTTAACCTTTAACAAACTAGGTTTAATTTATATTCACCAGTTTTGGAACGTATTAAAAGAGATCGAAGGTTAAAATACTCATTTTTAATAAATCAGCTGAAAAACATTTTAGGGGTCATTTTTCAGAATTCGAACGGGAGAAGTCCAAATGACGAGAGTCCTAGTGTTAAACAGATGCATCCTTTTCATCTGCTTTTAATCATTCAAATGACAACAAATTCTGTCGTAAGTAATACAGCGTAATCAAAGTTTATATCGGGACCAGTGTCGTTGATACAGACTTGGATCATAAAGAGTTCCCAAAACCACTATGGCCTGAGACTTGAACGCAGCAAAACAGCGTTTCTGTGGTATCCAAGCAACCAAAGAGTTATCCAATGGCTCCACGTAATGTCATGACTTACTTTACGACGAGCCAATCAGCTGTAAGAAAATGACCTGTGTCCCTCCTTCTTCACATGGGCTGTGCGAACACACGAGCTAACATGCTAACAAGATACAGAGCAGAGTGAAGTGGTCAAAGCTGAAGCAGAACTCCGACCCGAGCTCTTTCCCGAATGGAGAACGTGCACTTAGCCGTGGAGGACGACCTATACTCGGGTTATAATGACTACAACCTGGCCTTTGACCAGGAGGTGGGTTTTCGGAGCTGGATCAGGATTAGCCCCATCCTGCAAGAGCCAATAGACAATACTCGTTTCTCTAATCTATAAATTACATATTTATACTATTTTAGCAGGGATACCAAATCTATACTAGAGACACGCTCTTTCGATTCTAATTGAGAAAGTTACATTTTTTGTTATATTAAAGTTCGGGTACCTAACATACTGCTTTTATAGCAGGGATGTTAAAACTTTTGACAGGCCCGCGGGTCAATTGCGACCCTCTGCAATTTAGTTTGGCCCTCTGCCGCCAACACAAAGTAGATTTTGAAATCATAAACACAAGTTCATAGTGTCATCCAGCCAATTTCTGTCTGAAAAAGGTGATCTGAAAATGTGACAAGAGAGAAACTGTTTTGAGAGCGAGGAACTATCAATGTCATTATATGGTTTGATCTTTCAGCCCCCGCTGAAAGATCAAGGCTCCTGTGGACTCACCACCTGCAGGAGGATCAGTGGATCTGGGTGCAACTCTGACTGCCACCCCCCGAATCAGAAATGGATTAAGGGGAAGAAGATGGATGGATGGATGGATAGTTTGAATGCTTGGAACTCAAAGTTGACCTTTTCTTTGGGTCTCCAACAGTTTCTTCCCAGAGAGACTATTAAAAATCAATAAAAATGGCAGAAAGATATTCAACCAAATTGAATTAGTTGGTTCACAAAGTCAGAATAGTAATGCACTCTGGAGTTAATAGCTATAATATGGTATTATAACTACTTATGTTCTTGATTTTAAAATGTATATGTAGTGGCAGTAGAGTCATGAAAAATTTAGTTGCTCAAGTACAGTTGCATGTTTACATTTGCTCAATATCTATTAGGGCTGGGAATCGGCAAAAATGTGAAGATTCAATAGTACTGCAAAATTTGGGCCGCAGTTCAATATGATTTTGATTCTTAACATATTGAGAAGTATTGTGATTAGATTCAGTGATATATTTCGATTCATGTTCCTCATATTATTTAAAGACATAACAAACAAGAAGGAAAATAAGACTCAAATGTCACATTTGTTATGGTCTGCACATTAATTAACTGAAGCAAACACTGAGGAGGGTAGTGCAAAAACGTTATCCCAGTTGAACATTCAGGACACAGGACTTTATTACAGGACAAGAAATCATTGTTCTCTGAATAGACGACCTCTCACATGAATGATGAGCTCCCAGCTCATCACTTACATTACTCAAATACAACAGACTAGAGTCACAAAAAAGTAGACATCATAGAGGAACAGAAATCTCAGATGGAAATGACCAGAGGAAACTGAGACAAAATACTTAAGTGAATAAATCACTATTTATAATAATACTTTGTCAGTGTAATGAAGCTTTGCCAAACTGTAGTTTTACAACAGAGCCACAAGAGCAGTGATTCTACATGTCTCTAATCCCTGCACCTTTGACTAAATCTATTCAAATCTTTATTATTCATTGTGCTATACAAATACACTTACCTTGCAAGCTTGTGTCTGCGTTGATAAGAGTCATGTAACCCACAGGAGCTGGACAATGATGTGGGCTTCCAGCAGGCGGTGAGGACCAGCCATGGCAGAAGACCTCCGGTGAGTGTCTCTCTCTCTCTGTCCTCTGAGGCTGTGGATCAGAACGAGCTGATTCTTTTGTGTTCCAGATCACGGCCAAGTTCCCAGGCACGGCCATCGGCTCACGCCCCCTGGTGTCCTCACTTGGGGTAAGACCATGTTTTACACTTTGTTTTGATTTGATTTATTAATGTCAAGCTTATAAACAGGAATAAATCATGGAATTTACAGCACTTACATTTTATGCATGATAGAGACAGATGTACTTGAACATACATTCAGACATCTAAGGGTTAACTTTCCTGTTTTCTCTGTCATTTACATTTGGGGCAGACCTGGGCATGTATTCTTTTGATCCATCTATTATTTCTAATATTAACTTATTAACTTGTTGCAGCCCTAGTTATTTAATAGATTTAGTGTCAGGCCACAATTTAAAATAGTGTTGGGGGCTGGTGGAAACGGGGAAAAAGATACACATACAATACAATACAAGGAAGCATCTGCTCTATGATTCATATAAAATCACTTTTCATCATTGTTCCATGTCGATAACCGGATGAAAAGATAATCAAAGATTGCCACATTTAATTGTATCCGGTTGGAGACATAAAAGTCATCAGTAACAATAAATGATGTTATTTGTGTCTGGAGGCTCGGGTCCCGTTGGCCTCCTCGCTGGGTCGCCCCATGACCGGAGCTGTGCAGGTGAGGGGATATTCACTTCTATTTTCAGAGACTAAGCACAGATGCAGTAATGGAAGGAAAGGAAAGCTCAAACTACATTACATAAACTTTGAAGGTTCTTACAATAAGGCACAAGTGTAAAGAAGCTAGTTCTGATTAATTCCTTCATGTTTCTGAGGTAGACTTCAGCCTTCGACCGAGGAGACAAGGGATGGTGTGACGTGTCAGTCGTGTCCGGAAAGCCCCCACTCACCGGGGCTTTCCGGACACGCCCCCCTGTGGCCAATTCCAATGTGTTTTCTATCATGGAATTTCTTGTGTTTGAACTGTTTCATTCTATGATCTGTTGATGGCGAATTCAATGGTTTTGTAAAGTCCTCTGAGATAACTACTGTTGTGATTTAGGGCTATACAAGAATAAGTTGAATTGAATTGGAGAAGTGTGAGCCAAGTGTGAGCCAAGCTGGTGAAGGCCCCCTCGTCTCTGTTGATAGTGCACCCCGTCTCCTGATTTTAATCGCCTCTCCTCTCCATCTTTTGTATTTATGTTTTCTGTTCCTTCTATTTTTGCATTGTCCCAGTCCATTATGTGTGGACAGTGAGCGGTACTAGCTTCTTTACACTTTTTG
Organism: Knipowitschia caucasica; assembly: GCA_964034765.1. Classification (NCBI taxonomy): domain Eukaryota; kingdom Metazoa; phylum Chordata; class Actinopteri; order Gobiiformes; family Gobiidae; genus Knipowitschia; species Knipowitschia caucasica. Next base: position 8,141,890 of record OZ035837.1, on the reverse strand, counting down.
TCTTATTGAAAGAACCTTCTGAGCCCGAAACATAAAAGACATAATGAACTTTTTACAGTCAATATTTGAAAACTACTTTGTATAAATCCCAGTAGCACATAATTTCATCCTAGAGATTTTTACTCTTCTAGTACTGTGTGTAGCAGCAGTAGTAGCAGTAGTACTGTCTTGTTGTGCAGGACGGAGCTCGGCCCATGACCGCGACTCGAGCAGCAGGCTTCTCTTCAGGCCTGAGTCGAGGTGAGCGCTCCTCCCACTATACACTCAGCTGTACCTTTCATATCCTGAAACATGGGTACATTTCCTTTAAAGAGTATATGAAGTCAAACCACAATGCTGTCTTATTGTACACCTTGTTATCTTTTTTTGTTCTTACCACTATTCGACTCTTTGGGCTGAGAGCTGATTGGTTGAGAGACGGTGGAGGAACCTCTCGTCACTTTTCTGTCTGAAAAAGCTGATCTGAAGATGTGACAGAGGCTAAAACACATGATGTAAAAACTAGATCAGAGCAAACTGTTTTAGAGGTTGACATAGATTTGATTGGAGTTCTATTTCTTTTGTGTGGTTTCAAAAGTAGCCACTAATTCAGACTGCAACGTCCAGGAGACCCACTCCAGCAGGTCAGCATGAAGGTGTCAGCGGGAAATGAATGTAGGAATTGTAAGTTCCTCCGCATGCTCCAGTTTTCCCTGCTTTCCCTAAAACCAGGTAGTCCTGAGTCTCCTGACCAAGCCGATCATCTGGAGAGGGCCCCAGCTGTCAGCCGCCTGAATCTAATGTTTTTAAACGTACCGTGATGCACCTCTGCCCAAGAGCAAAATTAATAAAGTTTATTGTGGAACAGATTGACTGTGTTCTTTCTCATGTGTGTGTTTTTCAGGCAGCACCTTCGATCCCCTCGGTCAGTCCAGAGGTCCGGCTCCTCCCTTAGAGGCCAAGCATGATGACCTGTGAGTGACTGTGTGGATGGGGACTGTCTGAGAAACCATTTAAAAACTGCAAACATTATTGAAGACTCCAGGAATCAGAAAAAATAAAAACAGAAAAATTAAAAAAAGATCACAGGGCTGAGGAGGGAGCAGTGTAAGAGATCATAAATGCATGAGAACAGAACCTGCGAACAAATCAATTCAAATGTTGCTCCTTGCCTCAGGTTTGGTCGAGAAAAAAGTCCATGAGATATTGATAAAACGGCCAAATGCTTTCTCTATTTCTCTGATTAATTCTAGACCGGGCCAGAGCCGGCGGCGGTGCCCAGAGCATAGGAACCCCATGGCACCCCAAAAGATTCTCCTGTCACTTCATGTTATACTATAAAGTGAATTACCGGTAAATGAATCATCAATAGTGCATACGCCAGTGCCTCAGCCTAAACGTAAAAAATACATAAAGTAAATATAATAATAAACACATTTAAATATACAAGTTTTCCACCATTAGATGTATGAAAAATAGTGAAACAATTATGATGTATGAAGTAAAAACAATACAAGTTGAATACAAACAGTAAACTACCAGTTATCCAACACAAAAATAAAAATAAAAACATTAAAACGGATAAAACGGGTAAAACAGAGGACCACACAACGATATAAAATTGAGTTGAGTTGGTGGTGACCTGGCGCAGACTGAGGCTGTTGTTGTGTCTCAGGCCGGAGGAGAAGATGAAGCTTCTGGAGAAGAGAGTGAACGAACTGATTGAGGAGAGCTGCATGGCCCACAGCGTCGGATCGTTACAACTGGTACAGCTTTGGCTTTGAGATGGAAAGGAGGCTCCTAGAGAAAGTGCACACTGCAAAATATGATAAAATATTAGATAATAATTGCTTGAATCAATTGGTTTTTATATTAATTCTGACTGTGTTAAAACAAGATTCACCAATGGGACAAAGCCTTTTAGTCTAGTTTCAAAAACTGTTGCTGTATTTTCCCATTCCAATCTTTTTAAAACATTTTGCTTTGTCCCATTGGCAAATCTTGTTTTAAGACAGTGTGGGTTTTCATGTGTTCTCATGGACAGTGAACATTTTTTTTTTTTTTTTTTAAAGTTGTTAAAAGTGTATGTGAGTTACTATAAATTGCTTAAGCTTATATTGAGTTGTGTGTCTCCTGCACAAGGCTCTGGAAAAAGCAAAAGAAGCAGGAAGGAAGGAGCGCGCCCTGGTCAGACAGAGGGAGCAGGCGGGCAGCACCGAGCAGACCAACCTAGACCTCACCTACTCGGTGAGTGTGAGTGTGAGTGTGTGTGTGTGTGTGTGTCTGTGGTCTGTGTCTGTGTGCGGCTGTATCTGTGTGGGCGTGTGTGTGTGCCTTTCTGGTTGACAATATTCATGTCAACCATACAGAAATGTTTAATAAGGGTATAAAACATTACTTTATTGTCGGGGGAGTTTTGAAAGATACTTGATGCACACAGAGCTGGGGTTTGTGTGTTGAGAGCCCAATATAGGGAGTACAGTCTGTGTTGTGGGTTTATCTGCGATTCTCGGTGTGTTTCCTCAGGTGCTGCTGAATCTGGCCAATCAGCACGCTCATAATGAGATGTACACAGAGGCGCTGACCACCTACCAGGTCCTGGTCAAGAACAAGATGTTCAGCAACGCAGGTGACAGACGCCTCCTCCATCAACATCAGGACATTCATGTCTATGTTTGTGTTGGGTTTGGCTCTACTCCACTGTACAGATATTTGCATAAAAACAGTTTGTATGCGCCTCCCATTGTTAGCAGCCATCAGTATTGGGACAAATTAATAATCAACTCCTGCATTTAATCTTCAGTTATGTCTCCAGCAGTAAAATGAGGTATGAGGGAGTTAAGCCCAGCACACATCTGAAGGTCCCTGAAGGTCCCTGAGGTTAGAGGCCAAGTCAGTGGTCCTATCCAATCAGGAAGCCTGCAAGTGGAATCAAATAAGAAATCATAAAAAACTTGTCGTCCGCAACGGACCAAAGAAGAAATATTCAGCATAACACAGAATACAAGTAGAGTGAGGGAAGACCAGAAGGAGCAACACTCTCACCTGGTTTGAAACTGGTCTAACATGGTAGTATAATGTGCCATGTTAGATTGAGAAGGATCTACTGTATATGAAGGCACACATTTGGAATCTGGTGACGTTTTGGGCAAATTTATGACTGTTTTCAGTGGTTTGAATGGAAACAGTCATAATGATAGCTGGGAGTTATGATGCAGTTTGATGGTAAAAGAGCCTAAAACCTAGTGATAGAGATGCCCCAAATGCCCTAAAGATTTTAGTTTTGTTGAGTAGATATAGAGACTCAGAAAGTGATCCACCAAACAGTTGAGGAAACCATTAAGGGTTAAACGTGTGTCCGACAGGCCGTCTGAAGGTCAACATGGCCAACATCTACGTGAAGCAGAAGAACTACCCCAAAGCCATCAAGTTCTACCGCATGGCTCTGGACCAGATCTCCAACGCCCACAAAGAGGTGCGCATGAAGATCCTGCAGAACATCGGCCTGGTGTTCGTGCTGATGGGCCAGTACGCCGACGCCATCACCTCCTACCAGCACGTCATGAGCGAGTGTCCCAACGTGAAGGCCGGCTACAACCTCCTTCTCTGCTACTTCGCCATCGGAGACAGAGACCGCATGAAGTCTGCCTTCCAGAAGCTCATCGCTGTGCCCCTCAATGTCGACGACGAGGACAAGTACATCCCACACAGTGTGAGTGGGTCAGCACACACACACACGCACGCACACACTTGCATACACATACATACCATACACACACACATACCCTAAATGCACACATACCATACACACACACATACCATAAATGCACACGATCAACACAGCAAAAATTTGGGATCCAAACTGTAATCAGTGGTTAAATTATACCTATGTTTTGCCTATGTGACAAAAGAGCAGGATCAATGAGACAAAAGTCTGTTTTCTCTTTTCAAGAGAGGCCTTTGTCCTTTTCTCATTTTAGATAAAACAACATTTTCTAAGTCTAAACTGCTGTGTAAATGTTGTGTTCCAGGATGACCCCACCTCCAACATGGTCATTGAGGCCATAAAGAACGACCGGCTTCATCAGATGGAGAGGAGTCTGTGAGTGACAGGAAGCTGGCTGTTAGCATGCTAACAGAACTGCTGCTTCAAGTTGCTGCTTCTGCTTTCTCTACAGGAAACTTCAAGCTGAAAAGTATATTATGACCGCGGCCAAACTCATCGCTCCAGCCATCGAGTCGTCTTTCGCTGTGGGCTTCGACTGGTGAGCTCCACACTCGCTACAAGTCCCAAATGCTTTAAAGGTCCCACCTGCACACGTAAAATGTGGCAGCCGTCACCACCATGCGTCACCTGCCAGAGCAGTGGGCAGTCCTGCTCGGCCTGCTCCCCCTCTCCTGCTGATGCAGCAGTAGGTCTCCCCTGTATGTTTCCTCTGCTTAGTTTATGAATGGATGATTGTGTGTGAGTGCAGGTGTGTGGAGATGGTTAAGAACTCTCAGTATGTGGAGCTGGCCAACGACCTGGAGATCAGCAAGGCCATCACGTATCTGCGACAGAAGGACTTCAACAAGGTGAGATTGACGTCCAGTCATACTCCCCCTCACTGTCTGCATCTGTGTGTCCAAACAATAGGAGTGTGCACAAAAGCATAAATAAATCACTACATTTTCATAATTTTCACTCATTGCATTGGGCTTTTTGTCTGGAAATTACGGTACATTACGGTTTGTTCTACTTTTACACAAAATCTACAATCGACCGCACAGATCTTCCTGGGCTGGAAAGTGCACAGAGGAACACGGCTGCGTTCTGACTAATCAGCGAGCTGCTGATCAGAGTGGAGCTAGAGCAGGAAAGAAACGAGCAGAGTTTGTTGCGCTAAATCGTGGATTTATAGAAAACCGACGGAATAAACAAGAAAAAAGTTCAGGATCACTAGGATCAATAAAATCCCCACTGAATCCTTCTTCACGAAAGCTGTAGTTTCTCTGTTAGTTGAGGTAATGCTGTTTTAGTATACTTTGAGTTCTACAGGGTGGGACATTTTTCTGGGTAGCCCACAAGAATTTAGTCTGCAGTAGCGGGGGTGCCCCCTTGGCCATAGGTGGGACAGCTATAAGCTATTATATTCCGCACTGCTATTATTTCAAGCACAGCTGCATGGTGCTGTTCTGGGACTGCATCCTGTTGGGCTTCAGTGGTACAGTGTCTGGTTTTCTGACTTCAATTCAATTTATTTGTGTATAGCCCTGAAATCACAACAGCAGTTATCTCAGAGGACTTTACAAGCTGTTGATTCACCAACACAGAGAATCAATCAGTTCAAACACAGGGCATGCAATGGTAAAAACATATAGAGCCATTGGTCCCTAAGGGGCAGATACCAATGTCCCTCGTTCACAATGAGATTTTGTGATTGGAGTTCATCTCAGAATGTAACATAAGTGGGATCTAACTTTACTTTGATGGTTAAGTAAGTTGTCTTTATTTACTGTAGTTGTTTTCATGAATCCTCTTGGGGGCTGCACAAAGGCCCCCAAAAGCTCAGCTGTGGCCCTGTCTCTCACTGCACATTACTTCTCCTTGTGTTTCATTTTCCTGCTGCATGCCTCAGGTTAAAGAGCAGGTATGTGCTTTTCACAGTCTGTTCTACCCTTCATCGTTCCCTGTAGCTGCTATCACCCCGATATACACAGCTTTTCTATGTTTTTATGTTAAACAAAAGTATTAAGAGATCCTTTGATTGTCCCACAGTGGGGGAAATGTCAGTGTTGCTAAATCTCTATTTTTATAAAGAAGCAAGTACAAAATCTCTAACTTTTAGCATAATAAAGATACAAGTGTAAAACCTTTGCTCAGTTTTGTGCTAAAACTGGTGATTATAATTGAAATACAGCCAAAAAAATGCTATTGCTAACCTCTGGCATTAAACAGTGTATTGTTATTGTAACAGTAAACAGTGTGTTGTTATGGTAACGAACACTTGACAAAGGTAGAACTACTTACATTTCAAAAGTAAAAGTAAGTAAAATTTCTGAAAAAATAATGACATAGAAACAAACTACGTAAAGATACAGAAAAAAGTCACAAAGTTATGAAGACCAAGAATGCACATGAGCCGTCAAATGGACTGCTCTAGGAGTTCTAGTGTTAAGGAGGTCTGTGGAGGAGAGGACCCCCCTGACTGGTCACTAGTCCCTTGCACTGGTGCATCAACCTTTAGGAAAGATCTGATGTGGTGCTAGAGGTTTAAACACAGCTCACACTAACCCCTAAATAATCCTATGGGGTAGTAATATACAATCCTGACTTTATATTTTTAGAGAAACCTTCACAGGAAATGGGTTAATCCAGCAATGGTTCCTCCTGAGTGAAAAGGGTCAAAAATATGGATGTGGAGTCGTTAGGTAATAAGAAATGAAGTTGTTGCAAATCTGTAATGTCTGCCTGGAGAGGGTTAAAAACGTTAATTCATGGCGAGGTAAATGTATTTCACCTTCTCTCTCTATCTCTGTCTTTGGTCTTCCTCTCTGGTCTCTCTCTGATCTCTCTGGTCTCTCTCTTTCTCTTTGTCTCTCTGTTTCTCACTGTCTCTCTCTCTGGTCTCCATATCTCTCTCTCTCTCTGGTCTCTATCTCTCTCTCTCTATCTCCCTCTCTTTAGTATACTGTCCCTGGCCCAGAGCTTAGTGCCTTGTGCCCCCAGTGGTGATGTCGCAGCACTGTGCTTTTCGAATCTTCTTAAATCTTTGCGTTGGTGTTCCAGGCCGTGGAGACTCTGAAGATGTTTGAAAAGAAGGACAGTCGGGTCAAGAGCGCTGCAGCCACCAACCTCTCTGGCCTCTACTTCCTGGTTTGTTCTCACTCTGGGCTTAATGCTAGTATGAAAATCTTTGACTTTAGCTTAATAAAGAAGCAAGTATGAAATCTCTAACTTTTAGTATAATAAAGAAGCAGGTATAGAATCTCTAACTTTAGTATAGTAATAGTATAAATGTGTGTCATCAGGAGAAGGACTTTGAGCAGGCGGACCGCTACGCTGACCTGGCCATGACCGCCGACCGCTACAACTCCGCTGCCCTGGTCAACAAGGGCAACAGTGTGTTCCACCTGCAGGACTATGAGAAGGCTGCCGAGTTCTACAAGGAGGCTCTGAGGAACGACTCCTGCTGTACTGACGCACTCTACAACCTGGGTATACACAGACACCTACACACGCCTACACACACCTACACACATACACATACACAAACAACATACAGACACCTACATACACATACACACACATCTACACACGCCTACACACACCTACACACGCCTACACACGCCTACACACACCTACACACACATACACATACAGACACCTACATACACATCCACATACAGACACTTGCATACACATACACACACCTACACACGCATACACACACATATACATACAGACACCTACATACACACATACACATGCATAGACACACACGAGTACACACACATTGCCCGGTCCACCTGTTTTATAATAGTATGTAGAAAAATAAATACATTAAATTCAAAATCAAAATCCAATTTGAGTCGTTTTCTGATATTTGTTCTGGAAACATAGTACTGGGGGATACTGGGGAGTGTTGAGTTCCTTCAACTGGTTTATGTGAAAGTGTCAGGACCATGTGCCAGGACCATGGATGGGACCATAACAGTGTTAACATGTTAATACTGTCTTGGCAGATTTGCGTGAATAATCTTCCATAAATGCTGTATTGCTTCACTGTGAGGGGGAGGTTCACCTGTGCTCTCTTCATGCTCAGGGCTGACGTACAAGCGTCTGAAGCGGCCGGAGGAGGCGCTGGACTGCTTCCACAAGCTGCACGCCATTCTGAGGAGCTCCCCACAGGTCATGTTCCAGCTCGCCTCTCTGTATCCTTCTCACACACTAAATATTATAGACTGGAGGTGTGCCAAAACATCAATATTGTTATACATCGCATGATTTTGTGTCACAGTCAGTGATAATGTAATAAAATACTTATTCCATGTATCAATATGTTTATGAACCTCTGAACACACGCAAGGCCTGCCGGAGGTTCCTATTAAATGAACTGGACCCAACAAAATCTTGCAGCTTAGTCTGAGCTCCATGGGTTGTTATACCTCATGGTAAAGCATGTGCTCTTTGGCCGTCATACACATTCTCAAAGTAGATTTTTCATTGATTCCCTCAATCTTTAGTTAAAAAGTGATCATTCTCTTTCATACTGGAGATGCAGCTAAACGCCTCGCTTCAATTTAATGATGCGACACCTCTTTGATGACACAGCACTAGTTGGAGAGGCACTCAGCAGTGATTGACAAGGGAGAAATCAAAACAGACACGCCCACGAACGTGCCTGTCTCCCAGCTCTCATGTGTGGAGTGAGAGACGAATGCCCACAACAAATTATAAAGCCTTATATGACTCTGGTCTGTGAAAGGCGCTGTATGAATAAAGATAGGAGGAAGGAGGCGGGCTGAGGATAGACTGAAACATTAAGAGTGAAATATGGGACCTTTAAAGATGATTCTCTGCCACATCCTATTTTTCTCTAAAGCAGAGGTCTCCAACCTGTAGCTTGGGAGCTATTAGTAGCTCCCCAAAGGATACAAGAGTTTAACACATGATCCTGAATTATTTTAACTATAAATCTGTTCATGAATGCAGGGGTCCTGTCTGATAGTGGTATATTATACATGTGTGCTCTCCATGTTTGGCTGTAGTTATTATGTAGACTACAATTTTATTAAAACTACTAAAGGAGTAGCTCTCTGCCATTTCAGTTTTCTAAAAGTAGCTCTCCAATGGAAAATCCTGGAGGCCCATGTTCTACAGATTAAACAGAATAAGGAATGGGTGATAATTACGTATGAAAATCAGTCCACAAACCCATCCTTCTCCCCCAGTCCTGTTCCATCCAAGCTTTCAGATGATTGTCCTTTAAAGGTGATCAGTCGCACCACACTTAGAAGTCTGGGCCTTAACAGTGTGTTTCAGTATGGAGCTGCTGGAGGAGCGAGCCCAGGCCATGGACTGGCTCATGCAGGTGCTCAGCGTGGTGCCCACTGATGCCAAGGCACTGGCCAAACTGGGAGAGCTCTATGATGCAGAGGGAGACAAGAGCCAGGCCTACCACTACTACTACGAGGTACTGCAGCCCTGGGACTCCTTAGACTTATCTATCAAGTGTTTGCGTCTCACAGAAACCCCACACTTCGCTTATGAATGAATGAAAGCTTTAGCAATAAGCAGCAGTAAAATTTGACTGCACAGACTCTTACAAAGGCTATGTGCTCCAAAAGGAAATCTATATCTTACAAAAATCTGGCATAAAAAGTCAATGTAGACTGTTAAAATACACCTTCCTGCAACAAGTTTGTCTGTTTGTGTCTGTCTGTCTGTGTGTGTCTGTGTGTGTGTGTCAGTCGTATAGGTACTATCCGTCCAACATGGCGGTGATCGAGTGGTTGGCAGCGTACCACATCGACCTGCGCTTCTTCGAGAAGGCCATCCAGTACTTTGAACGAGGCGCACTCATTCAGTAAGTCTCCAGCACACATCTGCTCTGCTAATGTGGAAATCAGGGGCCGTATTCCTAAAGATTCTGAGAGTCCTCTCAGAGAGCTCTTATCTTAACCTAAAAACTCCTAGCTAGGAGTCTTAGCTTAAAAGTTATTCCAGAACACTCTTAGAGAACTCTGAGCAAGGAATTGACAACAACTTTTATCTTAGTGAGGAGGCATGGCCGACCCCGTTGCTAGGTATGAGTCATCATTTCAGACGCTGTGATTGGTTGATCCTAAAAGTTAGAAAAACATATTTTTGATGATAATAGGCAAAATAAGGGCCCTAAAATGGACAAACTCAATCATGGAATCTAATTTTAGGAACACTGTGTTATTGTAAATAATAACCAAAAGCTATAAAGTCAGATATATCAATGGTACATAAATACTGTGAATAGTAAAGTTAGACTTATACACCACATCATCAGAGCTTGCTCAGCACCAATTTATCACACATAGTACGTATATATCATGAGCACTTATAATTTTATATATATATATATATATATATATATATATATATATATACATATAATTTAAATATTACTCTATATATAATATACATGATAAAGAAAATTATTATTATAAAATATTATATGGATAAATGATGATAATGATAACGTTAGGATTAGTAAAGGCTGTGATATTTATAGACTTATAAGGAAGTAAGGAAACAATATTAATATAAACATATTATACATACACTGTACAAATCAAGTACAAGGGAGTTTAAAAGTCTTATCCTCTCCCACTCCTTTTTGAGCTGGATTGTTGTTAATAAAACAAAACTGTATATTTGTACTTGTATTCTGTTGTTGTTTTGTTTGTTTTTGTCCTTTTTTCTTGTTTGCCATGGCTCAAAATAAAGTATTCATTCATTTGTAATGAATGTGTGACAATTTAGGACCACTTTTTCCTCTCTTTCAACTTTTACCATTTCTACTTACTTTTGTGTAACAAAGGTAAAATGGATGAGGTGTTATTGCTGACCAGCCAATAAGAAGCTGGTCACATGATTGACTTTTAAATATACCACAAACATGATTCCTGCTTGAATCTGTAGCGTTTCACTGTCATCCAGTGTATAGAATATTTCTCCTGTCTCCACCGTCCACCATTTTGTGCTCTTAGGGAACTTTTAAGTCGCTAAAAGTCCTCCTCTCAACTCTTAAGGGATCTCCCCTTAAGAGCACTCTTAAGAGCTAGGATTTTTTAGGAATAGCTTTTATCTTAACTAGGAGCTACTCCTCACTTTTAGGGGAAATTCTAAGAGTTGGTCAAGATTCTAAGAAAATTCTTAGAATTTGGCCACTAGGAGCAACTTTTAGCAGTAAGAATCTTTAGGAATACGGCCCCAGATGTTTGGGTGTTCTCCACATCTCTGGGTGGTTTTCCTCTGAGCGCTCCAGTTTTCCACACCACCCAAAACATACACCTCCTTCATTGTAGCGAGATTTTATTTTAATATAGAGCTATGGTTTGTTTATCTTGTGCTGTGGGCTTGTCATTCCTACTGTTCTGCCACTGATGCAACACTGACATTTCTCTTCATCTTCAAAAAAAAAAGTACATCAAAAATTCATTGCAACGGGGAAAACGTGTGCAAGCGGCTCCTCGGTATGGAGGACCGTGGCTGCCAAAACAATGAATATATACAGAAATAAATAAATAAATTTTAAAAAGATAACATTTGCAAAGAAATGCATGCAATTATGAGAATAAGTGCATTTATTTCTGTATTTATTTATTTATATATTTATTTATTTCTGTATTTCTGTATTTATATATTTATTTATTTATTTTTGTATTTATTCATACATTTATTTTTCTTTCTGTATTTATTTTTTTATTTGTTTATTTTTCATTTCTATTTATTTATTTCGTTATTTATGTATTTATTTCTCTATTTATTTATTTATTTTAGCATTTATTTATTTATTTCTCTATATTTCATTTCTCTATTTATTCATTTCTCTATTTATTTATTTATTTCGCTATTTATTTATTTATTTCTCTATTTATTTATTTTTGCATTTATGTATTTATTTCTCTATTTATTTATATATTTTTGCATTTATTTATTTATTTTTGCATTTATTTATTTATTTCTCTATTTATTTATTTTATTTATTTATTTATTTATTTCCGTATTTCTCTTAATGATATGCAAATCATGGGGTGGGCCGGGATGCCTCTGCTGTAAGCTCATTGGTTAATCTTTTTCCTTGCTCCATAGCTTGTCCAGCATAGGCGGTCATGTTGAGATCACTGTGTTCTCGCTATAGCCATGTCAGAACGAAAAAATAAAAATGAAAATCTCAAGCATTCTTCCATATGCAACAATTGCATTGTGTGTGTGTGTGTGTGTTTTTTTTGTCCGGCTAGTGAGAGGCTTATGAAGAAGTCTGTGCAGAATACTGAACAATAAATACAGAAATAGAGAAATAAATAAATAAATAAATAGAGAAATAAATAAATAAATACAAAAATAAATACAGAAATAGAGAAATAAATGTATAAATGCAGAAATAAATGTATGAATAAATACAAAAATAAATAAATATATAAATAAATTAAACAAATACATAAATATATAAATAAATATATATATAAATAAATACAGAAATAAATGCACTTATTCTCATAATTGCATCCATTTCTTTGGAAATTTTATCTTTTTAATTTTTTTTAATGTATTTATTTATTTATTTTTGTATATATTTATTGTTTTGGCAGCCACGGTCCTCCATACCTCGGCCCTTGCATCAGTCTCTGACGCACAATGGGAGCTTTATCACATGGCAAAGTGTTACCGCTGGTTCTTACAGGGAATTTACACAGTAGTACGCGTTGACTGCGCGCATGTGTGCGTAACATTATTTGGGTGTATCTACACTGGCCGTGCGCGCAGGTCCGCGGCTTCTGATGCTGTCCCTGTGTAGTCTATGGAGAAGTGTGGAGGACAGCACGGGTCAGAGGACTGATGTAGAGCATCACAAATCACATGCATGTGTTTGTCTTCATGGTCTCTGTGCGCTGGTTTGGCCAGACGCGAGACTTTATGAAAGAAAAAAAAACTATGTCTAGAATCACTGGAAAACTTGCTGCTCCTCCTGCTGATGTTTAGATACAAGTGCTGTGTGTGTGTAGATGTGATCTAAAGCCAAGGGCCACTATAAAATCATGTTTCACGTGTTTTCAATGGGAGACGCGTTGCTGTGCGCACAAAATTTGTAATCCATCCTAAATTAGGCGCAGCCTTGCGTCAATACGTCCGTCATACGCGCGTATAACACTAGTAGTGTAAGTATCCCCATTGGTTAACATGGAAACATTTTACGCGCGTCTGCTGCGCGTATAACGCGTACGTGCTGTAACGCCTCCTGTGTAAATTAGCAGTGACACATCTTACCTGGACAAATACACAACAGACAGAGTTTAATAACACAATTCAGACAGAGCTTAGTTAGTTACTTGCTTACAGCGAGGAGAGCCTGCAAAGCCTTTGGCCCTCAACCTCTGCAGCTTCAGGAGCTCCTTTTTTTGAATTGAACGACAGAAACACACACATTCTTATGTGGGTGAAGTGTCTTGCCTAAGGACACGACCACAGTTTGGCACTTTACAGCCGCCCCACTGTGGCACCTGGTGTTCCCAGAGGTCTCCCATCACAGTACTAACTAGGCCCTTCCCTGCACAGCTTCAGAGGTCTGACAGGATCTGGAATGGCCACAGAAAATTGTACTGACCCAACACATTTACTGTAATCTAACCACACAGTTACTTTATAAACCTATTCCTTAAACTACATCATAACAAAACAAAATGACACTAACATAAAGTCTCTCATTAGCCACTTGGCACAAGAGGAAACATCTCCACAACGGATAACATCCAAATGAGAGACACAAGGGGGGATAAGGGGGGTCGAAGGATGGGACCGAGGGTATGTCCCCATCCACATGATAACAGTCACATCTCATCTTAAAACCACTCTGTGTAATTTTTACAGTTTCTCCAAATGAAAAAACATGTAACCCAATAACAAATGTGACCTTTTTTAAGAATATTCACCTCCACCATGTTTTTGAATTGTTTTCATAGGCTTAGAAATTGAATTACAAATGTCCATGAGAGCTGGAGGACTCTACATGTCGATGCACCATCTTGAAATACAGTGGTTAAAAAGGGACAAAAAGGAGTTTGACCGGGAGTTGGAGACCACTGTCAAAGACCGTCATACCATAAATTACAATATATGATCTCAATGCTAGATGGGACTAAAACTACACAGTGTACCTTTTAATAAGCATTTCCTAATTCCTTTGTGCCATAAAATTGAGGCCCCGAGACCATTTTTTATTCATCACACTATGCTTTAGTCATTTCTGCCATCACGCCAGAGTTGGATTAGAAGGATGGGCCAAAAGACACATTTTCCTTCCTCGACCAGGCAGAAAGCATTCGCTGTTGGGAATGTAGTGATGTGAATTAGACCAGAACCAGATCTGATTATAAGGATAACAATTATCTTTATTCATTGCCTTTCATGACACTCAAGAACATTTTACTGGGATGATAAAAAACACAAACGCATTGATCCAGATTTTAAAAAAGCAAAACATGGACTGTGAAATCGAGGGTAAAAGGATTTGAGAGTGAGAGAAAAAAGGGAGTAGTCAGTGCATGGAGGACTATTGAGAAAGGCCGAGGCTAGAGGACGGTGAAAGAGGGGAGAAGCAGAGCCCTGTGAGTCACTCTTAGGGCTGAGAGCTGATTGGCTGAGCAGAATTGGTCCTCTCTCTGCTTAAGAAAATGTGTGAAAGATGTGACAGAGGCCAAAAAATACATGCATTTGAGAAGTACAGAACCAAACTGTATCAAGCCATTGTCTGTGTTTGGAAAGTTTCCCCTGATGTGGTGTAAAAACTCTCAGATTACAGTTAAAGCCACAGAACTGATATTAATAAAATCCATCTGTGGTTGAAGCAGATTTTCCGATGGTCAAAAACTAAAGTCCTGTTCACTTTCAGGCCGACTGAAGTGCGATGGCAGCTCATGGTGGCAACGTGCTTCAGAAGAAGTGGTGAGGCGTGTGTGTGTTTGTGCGTGTGTTAATATTGTGTGTTGCATTGATCACTGATAAACGTGATGTGTCTGCAGGAAACTACCAGAAGTCCCTGGACACGTACAGAAGAATCCACAGCAGGTTCCCAGAACATGTGGAATGTAGGTCCAGCCCTTTTCTTCTTTTCCTGCTCACAAACCTCTGTCTCCAACCTGTCTCCAACCCCTGTCTCCAACCTCTGTCTCCAACCCCTGTCTCCAAGCCCTGTCTCCAACCTCTGTCTCCGACCCCTGTCTCCAACCCCTGTCTCCAACCCCTGTCTCCAACCCCTTTCTCCAACCCCTGTCTCCAACCCCTGTCTCCAACCCCTGTCTCCAACCCCTGTCTCCAACCCCTGTCTCCAACCCCTGTCTCCAACCCCTGTCTCCAACCCCTGTCTCCAACCTCTGTCTCCAACCTCTGTCTCCAACCTCTGTCTCCAACCTCTGTCTCCAACCCCTGTCTCCAACCTCTGTCTCCAACCTCTGTCTCCAAGCTCTGTCTCCAAGCTCTGTCTCCGACCCCTGTCTCCAACCCCTGTCTCCAACCCCTGTCTCCAACCTCTGTCTCCAACCTCTGTCTCCAACCCCTGTCTCCA
The DNA here is from genome assembly GCA_964034765.1 of Knipowitschia caucasica. Lineage (NCBI taxonomy): Eukaryota > Metazoa > Chordata > Actinopteri > Gobiiformes > Gobiidae > Knipowitschia > Knipowitschia caucasica. The sequence continues at coordinate 8,126,612 of OZ035837.1, read as the reverse complement.
ACCTCTGTCTCCAATCTCTGTCTCTAACCTCTGTCTCCGACCCCTGTTTCCGACCCCTGTCTCCGACCCCTGTCTCCAACCTCTGTCTCCAACCTCTGTCTCCAACCCCTGTCTCCAACCCCTGTCTCCAACCCCTGTCTCCAACCCCTGTCTCCAACCTCTGTCTCCAACCTCTGTCTCCAACCTCTGTCTCCAACCTCTGTCTCCAACCCCTGTCTCCAACCTTTGTCTCCAACCTTTGTCTCCAACCTCTATCTCCAACCTCTGTCTCCAACCTCTGTCTCCAACCTCTGTCTCCAACCTCTGTCTCCAACCTCTGTCTCCAACCTCTGTCTCCAAACTCTGTCTCCAACCCCTGTCACCAACCTCTGTCTCCAACCTCTGTCTCCAACCTCTGTCTCCAACCTCTGTCTCCAAGCTCTGTCACAAATGTTCAATATGACCTCTAAATTGTGTACTGTGGACCTCTGTTAGATCTGTATTACTGCTAAACATTATTATCTGAAGAACTGAATGTATTTGTTCCGCCTCATTGTTACTGCAGTATCTACAGTGGGGCAAACAAGTATTTAGTCAGCCACCAATTGTGCAAGTTCTCCCACTTAAAAAGATGAGCGAGGCCTGTAATTTTGATCATAGGTATACCTCAACTATGAAAGACAAAATTAGACTTTTTTTTCAGATTTTTAAAGAATGTATTTGCAAATTACGGTGGAAAATAAGTATTTGATCAATAACAGAAGTGAATCTCAATACCTTGGTATATACCCATTGTTGGCAATGACGGCGCTGAAATGTTTTCCGTAAGTCTTCACAAGGTTTTCACACACTGTTGCAGGTATTTTGAGCAGTGATGTCTGTCGCTGGGCAACACAGACTTTTATCTAGTTCCAAAGATTTTCTATGGGGTTGAGATCTGGAGACTGACTAGGCCACTCCATGACCTTGAAATGCTTCTTACACAGCCACTCCTTCGTTGCCCGGCGGTTTGGGTTAGGTGCTTAATCTTGTCTCCATTTCACAACACAAACCTCGGCTCAAAAACCTCTTCAGAAACTGAGACTGTACTGTCCCAACCAAACAAACAATACATAAGATCAACCTGGGATCTAGTTTTAAATCTGGAATGAAATGTTTGTGACAAGAATAGATTTATTTGCTTATGTTAGTTAATAACTTGGAAATGGCAGGATTCCATTAGTTTATTTTCAACAAACACATGTTTTGTTTGAGTCTTAATTTAATAATTCAGGATCCTCTGCAATAAACACGTCCCCCTGCTCCTTCAGTCTAAATGCTCTGTTTTCAAACTTGTTTCACTATTATCAGTTTAATTACCCGTAAAGAATTTAGGAGCATTCAAGTGTGTGAATGCTGCGTGTGTGTCTGTGTCCTTGTGTGTGTGTGTGTGTGTGTGTGTGTGTGTGTGTGTGTGTGTGTAGGTCTGCGGTTCCTGGTGCGTCTCTGCACCGACATGGGCCTGGCAGACGTACATGAATACAGCAGCAAACTCAAGAAGCTCGACAAGATGAGGGAACTCAGAGAACAGGTACACTACACACACATACACACACTCTCTACACACACACTCACTGCGCACATACAGACACACACTCACTGCGCACACACAGACACACACTCACTGCGCACACTAATCCTCCAAACGCCAAACAATCCTAGGATTGCCCAGGGTTCAGTTCAATTTATTTTTGTATCGCCTTAAATCACAACAGTAGTTATCTCGGAGGACTTTACAAAGTTGTCAATTCACCAACATAGATGAGCGAAACAGACAGTTCAAACACAGCAAATGCAATAATATAAAAACACATAGAGCCATTGGTCCATAAGGGGCAGAAGTCCAATGTCCATAAATGTTGACACATGCTTGATGCAAAACCAATTTCTTCTCCTGTGACAAAGCATTGAACGTAAACAAACAGATTCTCACTCTCGTAAGTGCAGTCTGTCACAAAGATTTCTTGTTTAAAAAAGCTTCTTGTTTCGCGGAAGTTTCAGATGGAGTCCAGGGGCCCATAAAACTCTGAGATCTGGATCCAAATGTCTGCTCCACAAATGTTGGAACTGGCTCATTCTTTGTTTGGATGGACTCCACACACGTATCTCATGGTTTAGAGCCCTTTCCCTGAAAACAGTCACGTGTGGAGAGACTTGACACGTCAGAGAACTTTTCACTGGTTCTCAGTATTTCTGCCTTCAGTTCTCACACAGGGGAAGAGCCCAGGAGCCCACACAAAGGTTTAGTTTGAGTGTGAATTCTCCTGCTGCTGCACTGGACTCGGCTGTCATTCACACCATATTTATTCACCTCCAAATGATATGTGAGCTGAACCCGACCTGTGCCCTGGACTGGGGTGAGCCAGAGGTGGCATTTGGTGCTGGTCATGTTGTTGGGGACTGGGGTAGATCTACCAACACCTTCACCACTGTAGTATTTCTGAGTTCTAAACTGAACCATCAAATGAACTGTTGTAATTTATGATTTTATAGCCTTGTATGAATGTTTCTTTCTTGGTTGTTAAGCACTTTTAGTTGCCTTGTGTATGAACTGTGCTATCAGTCATACTAAAGCAATTACTGTCCATAAAAAATGTTAATATAGTAATATGATAGCAAATAACAAATCCTCATGTAAATTGGAGGACCACCGTTATGTAAAAGAACGACCCCAACAAGAAAAGTCTAGAAAAATCTAGAAACCGGCGTCATACCAGCAAACGTGTGAACATCATAAACCACACGCACCAAAAGTCTGAGTCAAAACAACTTTTTTCACACCGACAGTAATGACAACGAACGAGGTAGAATTTTCAATTCTCAGGATGTTCTGACCCGGAGCGAGTGAAGGAGTGAGTCCACTGGTCCATGTTCTCCTGCAGTCAGTGAGACATAGATCTGAGTGTCGTCTGCATAGTTGTGATAGGACACGTTGTTACTGCGTATTAACTGACCTAACGGCAGCATGTAGAGATTGAACAGAAGAGGTCCCAGGATCGACCCCTGTGGTGCTCCACAGGTCAGGGCCATATGATCTGAGACACAGTTTCCAATCTCCACAAAGTACTTCCCGCCTTCAAGGTGACAGCGACACAAAACCAGTCCTATAGTCTCTGTAAGAGGATCTCATGGTCAACTGTGTCAAAGGCAGCACTTACATGTAGATCTAACAGGATTAGGATTGAGACTTTGCCTGCGTCAGTGTTCAGCCGGATGTCGTTTGTAACTTTGACGAGAGCAGTCTCAGTGCTGTGGTGGGGTCTAAAGCCGGACTGAAACATATCAAATGAGTTGTTGATTATAAGAAATCTAGTAAGCTGTAGGTAGACAACTTTTTCAAGGACTTTCTCCATAAATGGCAGATTTGAGATCAGAATCAGAATAATTTTTATTGCCATGTAAGTAACAGGAAGTCACAGACTAGGAAATTGCTTTGGCTCTCAGTGGGACAATAGTTAAGTACTGTTTAATTGCCACAGTAAATAGTATGTACTGTATCATCCAGACTGCTCTTTTTTAGAAAGGGCCTGATACTGCAGTTTTTAGTATCACACTATCTATGTGCGTGAAGGTAACAGACTGCTCAGAACAGACTTCAGAAATCTAGTGGGTAGTACATCCAGGCTGCATGTGGAAGAGCTCAGACTGGAGATTATCTCTTGGATAGTTTTATCATCCTCAGGTGCAAAGTGAGTTAGCTCAGAGAGCCTTTCTGGCTGTTGGATTGTTATCTGTGGATTGGAGACAATGGTGTTTTTGATGCCTTCAATTTGTCATTGAAAAAAATTGTAAAATCATTACATTTATGTTTGAAAGTTAGCGATGGTGTCCAGAACATTCAAACACTAGAGGTGACAGAGTGAAACAGTTAATCTACAATAGAACACGATGCATTCTGAAGGTTTGGTGGTTCACTAGTGAAACACAATAATGATCCGACAGAGAAGTTAAGATATATTTTGCCATCCATCCATTTTCTTTCCCATAATCCATTTCTGGATTAGGAAGTGGCAGACAGAATTGTACTAATTCACAGAGCACCAGCTCCTCCTGCAGGTGGTGAGTCCACTTCTTGGTAGAGAAGGTCTCGTGGTGGGCTTGAACCCATGACCTTCATGCTGAAAGGCCAATGTTGTACCAAACTTTTGGCAAAATGTCGGCCACATTTCGTTGAAAGCTTTGGTGATTTTGGTAGTTGTTGACTTATTTCTAGTCACTTTTTGCAGTGTAGAGGTGGTGTAGCCACTGGTGATGAGCTGCTTCCTCTGGTTGATGTCTGCAGGTAGTTTCTCTGCTCTGGAGTGAAATTCTCAATGCTTTATTATAATTTGTTAAGCATTCCTCCTGTGGTTTTCCGCTTGATCTGCTTGGTTGGGATCATCCACTCTGCTCTGGTCTGGATCAGTGTAAAACCATGAACTCTGTACTGCAGTAACATTTACAATGAGAAAAACACAAAAGGACAACTGTTTCAGAGATACTGAGGACATTCGTTACAGTTTCCAGCATTCAAAAGAAGCAATTTATGCGTTTATGACAGGAGCATATAAATAGAAAACTAAATGGGACCTAAAATAGAACCTTGCGGCACACCACATGAGGGAGGTTGGGTTTGAGACTGGTGCCTCGCTGAGTGACGTGTTTTTGTTTATCTGCTTCAGAGGGTGAAGTCGGGACAGGAGGGCAGTGCTAAGACCCGGAGAGAAGGCAGCGCTGGGAGCTCAGGTGAGTCCTCAAACAATAACAGAAAAGTCTGTGTTTTCCTTCTGTCTCTTTTCTTTTATTAGTCTTAACTCTAAACTATATGTATTATAATATTACATGTTCTATTAGTTTGTTGGGATTAGATCTAAATAACACCAGAGGAATGTTCATCTATACTGGGTTTTTAATCACCAAAGTGCTTTACAGTTTAAAACAGAACTAGGGTTGCACAATGATGGAAAATTTTCAAAGATGGGAACTTTTGGGAAATTATGGGAATTTATGGGAATTAACAGAGAATTTTCTAATCTAAAGGCTCGGTCTTCATATGGAACTTAAATATATCTTATTTTATCAGAATCTCCACTAAAACAAACAGACGCCTGTCAATACACTGATTATCTATGGCATACCTCACATAGCACGCTGCCCAGTCACTACTGAGACCACGCTCCCTACTGGCCCTGTGCCTCCGTCACATGTACAGGAGGTTTCTATAAAAATAGACCACATTTTTGAGCCCAAAGCACAAGATTGTTTAGTCCACAGGCTCATATCTGGGGATCTTGTTCTACTTAAAAATAGATCTGTTGTTGACATTTAGCTTGGATGTTTTCTTATGACTTCTGTTTAGATTTATGTTTGGACAATCAAATTACATTACAATTAATTCCCAGTTATGGAATATTTCAAAAGCTTCCCCAGCTTAACTTCCCATGGAAATATACAAGAACATTTACCAGAAACGTTTCTCCCCCTTGGCACAAATTAATGACTAGAATTTAAGATCAGAGTAGATATGGTGCCAATGGATCCTAGACAGACACTTCCTGCTGTACTCCTGATGGCTCATTTAGGCCCCTGCCCCTGCCCTTGTCCCTGCCCTGTCCCCCTGAGTCCCTGGTGGTCCAGTCTCTCCCGTGACCAGTTCTGTTTCAATCCCACTCCCCAGGATGCCTTGACTCCCATCCAGGCATCATGTCTGTCTCTATAAACTTGGTCTCAAAAACGTGAAACTTGCTCTGGGAGTGAAGCAGACACACTGACTGAGGAGCAGGTGTGGAATTTATGTCCTCGCTCTGAAAGTTGCAACTGCGGCCTGTGTGTGTGTGTTGCAGACTCTGGACACAGCAGTGGCAGCAGAGGAGAACGCCTAAGCTCCAGACTCCGCTCTTTACCCGGGAACAACCAGCCCTATGAGAGCAGTGCCCCCAAAGAACTGGGTGAGGAGGGGGAGGTGGGAGGTGGGAGGTGGGAGGTAGGAGGGAGGAGGTAGGAGGGAGGAGGGAGGAGAGTAGATTTGGGTAAGTTCTTGGTGCATTTACAAGTCACTAGTCAGACCTCTGTCTCTCTCTAATTTAATTATAATATATAAGGTACATTATAATAAATGTATCAATTATTTTTTTGAATATAAAAAGTGTACAGTGTATAAGAGACATAGAATGTTCAAACCCTCAGGTCGTTGTTGCAGCCTCTGAACACGGATCATGATGTTTCTGTTTATTCCGTTGCTGCTGCAGTTCTTCCTCTTTGCAGATCATGAAATATTTGATTCTCTGATCTATTGTTGGTGAATCGAAACGTCATTACATTTTGTTCTGTTCAGTCTCACGCACGTGTCCAAGAGAACAGTGTTAGGGCTAGCCACGTTAGCAGTGCATCTTTGGATTTCTCGTTCTATAACTACGTATGTGTGTGTGTCTGCGTTTGTGTGTGTCTGTGTCTGCGTTTGTGTGTGTGTTCAGATGCGTCCTATGTTGACCCCCTGGGGCCGCAGATGGAGCGGCCGAAAACCGGAGTCAAAAAGAGACAAGAGGACGACTTTGAAGATGAGGAGCTGGGGGACGATCTGCTGCCAGAGTAGAACCTGACCACAGGGACCACTGACCACAGGGACCACTGACCACAGGGACCACTGACCACAGGGACCACTGACCACAGGGACCACTGACCACAGGGACCACTGACCACAGGGACCACTGACATTCTTAGTAGAAATACAGATGAATGATAGAAGACCCAGTTTTGCCTGAGGGACAGAGAACTTGAAAGACGTTTGCTGAAAAGTATGGATTTACCATAATATATCTGTCTAAAAGAGAATGTTTTTGTTTTAAAAGTAGAGTTTTATCTGCCTTAAACACCCTGTGTGTGTGTGTGTGTGTGTGTGTGTGTGTGTGTGTGTGTGTGTGTGTGTGTGTGTGTGTGTGTGTGTGTGTGTGTGTGTGTGTGTGTGTGTGTGTGTGTGTGTGTGTGTGTGTGTGTGTGTGTGTGTGTGTGTGTGTGTGTGTGTGTGTGTGTGTGTGTGTGTGTGTGTGTGTGTGTGTGTGTGTGTGTGTGTGTGTGTGTGTGTGTGTGTGTGTGTGTGACTCCCACACAAACACATGAGTTATATTTACATTTTTCATCTGATAAAAATACAATAACGTGTTTCTTTTGTCGTCTACTGTTTTAGTTACACAATAGTGGTAATTGTTCTTCTATGTCTGTGGGGCCCCTGGATCCTAAACCACTGGACTGACTTCCACAGGCCATGTCCCTGGGATCATTCTTATTTAATGTTTTTGATACATGTGTCAAGCTGCAGTCACTTAAGCCTTAAACCTCAGTCTGAAATAAACACATGGCCTCTCAATATCTCTGCTTTTTCATTATTGTTGTTAACGTTCATCCAGAGGATCCACACTGTCTCCTTTTACTGCAGCTGTCTGTGAACATCCACTTTCACTTCACTGGTCCGATCTCTGAAGTGAAACAGTTCAGGGTCAAACCGTGTGTATTCTGTAATGTGCGGGAAGTGTCTTGCTTAAGGATACAACAAATATTTCCTCAGCGTCCCACTGTGGTACCTGCTGTTCCCTCAGGTCTTCTGTGGTACCTGCTGTTCCCTCAGGTCTTCTGTGGTACCTGCTGTTCCCTCAGGTCTTCTGTAGTACCTGTCTGCTCATGTCTACGTAGGTTTCCTCCAGGTGCTCCAGTTTCCCCATCACTAAATGTATAAGCAATGGTTCCGAGTGAATGAGACAACAGATGCAAATTAGTCCTAGACTAAAATCTGGAGAGATGTTCATTATCATTCACTGTTGCCAGAGCTGCCCTGGGGCAGAGTGATGAAAGATCTTGTTTGGTGTGTATTCATTATTCATGGGTCAGTTTTGACTCACTCAAATATATTGTTCACAATATTAATCCTTCTGTATGGAGGGGCCCCAACTCAGATTCGCCACGGGCCCCCAGGATGCTTGATCCACCACTGCATGCAAAGTTATTCAACAGTTTCGCATCCAAACTCTCCTCTCATCCTCCTCCCCCTGGCTGCATCAGGCTCCATGATGGCCGCTGTCCGCTCCACACAGACGCGTCTGGGGCATGGACTGTAAATATCAGATATTATTAGATCAATATTAAATATTGTCTGGAGCCCGCAGTGAGCGACCCGCAACCCCGTCACGGTAAGCGCCGCAATAACACTCATGGTTTGGAACTATGTGATAGATTTATTTTATTAGAGCTGAAATATGTCCCGGAGTTGAAGACCGCGCAATCAGAAGGTTTCTGCTTGAAACAATGGGCTGATAATAATGCATCGGTTTTATATAGCGCTTTTTTGGACACTCAAAGACGCTTCACATGTGTCATTATTCATTCACTCCATACACGGTGGTGATAAACTACTAATGTAGCCACAGCTGCCCTGGGGCACACTGACAGAAGCGAGGCAACCAGTATGTGCCATCGGCCCCTCTGACCACCACCAACCATTCACACACACACACCAGACTCATTCTAGGCAATGGGGGTGAAGTGTCTTGCCTAAGGACACAACGGCAGTTTGGCACTTTACAGCCGCAGCCGCCCCACTGTGGCTGGTAATAATTGCCCAAAACGCATGTTGAAAAGAGTAATATATTCTAAACAATGTGAAAGTACTCAGGTCAGACTTTGTGCTGGACTGTTCCACACTGGCTTTAAACTGGGAGACGTCATATCTGTGGAGAGGCGAGTCATCAGTTTCAACAGATTTCTAAAGTTGAAAATATGAGACTAAATCTGCTCAATGCAGAAATTATTTTATGTCAAATTCTAAAACGGGTAAAACTGGGGTACATCACTTTTAGTTTGTCCCAACAAAAAGAGAGGGACTAAAGTGTAGTGAGGTTCATCTCTGCAGACTCGGTCCAGGGGCTGAGAGGCTGCTCCTCTCACTTTATGACTGAAAAATTAGAGTCAGAGCTGCACCCAGATCACAGAGCTCCAGCTCCTCTCTGATCCTCAGGATGGCTGCTCTTTCAGTGACAACACAGCCTTGATATTTCAGTGTGGGCTTCAGGCACAGTGGGGATAAGTGTCTTGCCCAAGGACACAACAACAGCAGACATTAGTGGGAGTCGGTGGAGAAGGTCTTGTGGTGGACTGGAACTGTTGGCGGTATTCCCTCTGTTGCTCAGTGCTGCTCCCTGGTGTTCGGACAGATGTCTGCAAAGTGTACAGCACCGCTGCCTGTTTAGGCCTAGCTGGTTCTTATAATCACGTGTTCCTGTGTCCTCAGAGTGGTGATGGCCTATGAACCTCGGGCCCCTGTGCTGTGGCCCCTGCTGGTCCCTCTCCTGTGCCTGGCCCCTGGTCCCGCTCTGTGTGTTGCCAGCCCCCGGGGAAAGGGTCCTCGACGCAGCTGTCTGCCTCTGCCTGAGGAGCTGCTGCAGCAGATGTACGGCCGCCTCACTGTGGGGGTTCTGAGTGCTTACAACCACGCTCTGGAGCTGGAGAGTCCTGCCCAAGAGCAGAACCTCAGCTGCCCCTCCAGCGCTGCATGGGCCTCAGGGGCCTCAGAGGCCCAGCTCCCTTTGAACCTGCTCAGCATCTCTCCCTGGGCTTACAGGTAAACTGTTTTTAAACAAATTAAAACCCATCCACCTATCCATTTTCTTCCGCTTTTTCTGTTGCCGGGTTGCGGGGGCAGTAGTCTGAGCAGAGACACAGACCTCCCTCTCCACACACACACTCCCTCCAGCTCATCTGAGGGAATATGAGGTGTTCCCAGGCCAGCTGAGAAACACGGTCCCTCTGTGTCCTGGGTCTTCCTTGGGGTCTCCTCCTGGTGGGACATGCCCAGAACAACTCCCTGAGCCACCTCAACTGGTTTCTCTCGACGTGGAAAGGCAATGGCTCTACTCTGAGCTCCCAGCCACTCTGCTGAGGAAGCTCATTTCGACCACTTGTATTTGCGATCTCATCCTTTCGGTCATTACCCAAAGATCATGATAATAGGTGAAGGTGAGAACAAAGATTGAATGGTAAATCCAGAGCTTTGTCTTTCGGCTCATCTCTCTTCACCGTCGGCAGTCAGATAGAGCTCTGACTGCAGACGCTGCTCCCTCTCCACCACAACAGTCTGACACAGCGACTGCATCACTGCACCATTCTGATTGTCAATCTCACGCTCCATCCTTCCCTCACTCGTGAACAAGAGGACCCCAAGATACTTGAACTCCTCCATTTGAGGAAGCTGTCCACCTGGAGAGGCCCAGGACCTGAAGAAGGCAAGGCACCTTTTATCCGGTCGAGCACCATGGCCTCGGTTTTGGAGGTGCTGATTCAGTTATTTAGTGAGAGAGGTAGTGTGTGCGTGTGCGTCCTTGCACCAGGCTGCAGAGAATATGGGGCCCATGTGTCCCGTTAAGTGCATAGTCTGAGCCCAGATGGCCCACTCTGATGTTTTCAGGAGGTGACTGAGGTCTTGCATCCTGTGTACGTGGATGGAGCTAAACACGGCCGCAGCTCTGATGACCTGGAGATCCTCATGAACCTTTTTTGTGTCCTCAGGATGTCACATGACCCTGGCCGGTTCCCGCGCTCGCTCCCGGAGGCGTACTGTCTGTGCGGTGGCTGTCTGATCGGAGCGTACGGCCAGGAGAGCGCAGACTTCCGCAGTGTCCCGGTGTTGGCCCCTGCTGTGGTGCTGAGGAGGACCGGCCACTGTTTGGGGGGCCGCTACACTTACGCAGAGCACTACATCTCTGTGGCCGTGGGCTGCACCTGTGTCCCCAGCATGGAGCCAGAGGAGGGGCCCGAGCCGGGGCCCGGAGAGCCGCACGGGAATGCCATTGACTAAACTGGAGGACCCTTTGGCCAAAAAGTGTCATGTTTTTAACACTAACTCCCAGAGCAGTCTATTTGACGGCTTTTTGTTTTGGAAGTGTAATTCCTCAGCAAGAATTTACATTTTGGTCTTTATAAAATTTTCTGCTTCTGTGTAGTTTAGTTGTCATTATTTTCATGAAATTATCTTTTTTTATGTGAGGAGTTCTACCTTTAAACAGTGATTTTGACAGGTAAATTTGAACTTTAAATTCAAATAAATATATCTAGTTTTGGTTGCTTGGCATTCTGGTCTGGGACTGGGGTTCAGAGCAATCTCAGCTTGGAGCAAGTGTTTGTTACTATAAAAACACACCATTTAGCAAATAGCACTTAGCCTTTCAACAAACGGTTTTGCTGTATTTGAAGTCATAGGAACTGGCTTTAGCACTTATCAAGAATAAAAACTATATAAATAACTTAGTGAAAAACTGTTTTTTGTATTTTTTTCAGAATTCCATTGAGTTGAATGAGAGCTGTCAAAATGATGAATGAGTACGAATGAACCAGACTAGTTTTGTGATTTCTTTATCACAGCAACAAGTGTGTTCTGCAGGGAATCACCGCGACCTTGGACCGGTCCTGGTAGACCCGGTCTAAAGACCCACTGAGCGGGGCGAACAGGTCACAGCAGTTTTGCTCGGATCTTTGCTCTGGTTCAGAGTGAAATTCTGAGTACTTTATTATCATTCCTCCAGTGGATTTCTGCTTGGTTTGGTCTGGATCAGTGTAAAACCATGAACACTAATGCAGTAACATTTACAGATTGACAATTTATTTATTTTTTCCTTTGTTCTAACACACAACTGCAACTATCTCAGAAAGACTTTGGACTTAGGATCCAAAAAACTTCAACATAGAAATTACTTTTGAGTACTTTGCTTTTGGAGTAAGACCAATGGTCTTTGGAATAATTTGGATGAAAGGTGCTTCCAGAAGGAGCTCTAGTCCCAGGTTTGGACAACCAGGTGTGATTGAGTGTGCGTCCAAACAACTCAACAACAACACACGCACAATAGTATTTTTATACAACTTTATTCCATGGATGAAAAACAGCTTCTGAGTCCAGTGTCTGTTCCACACATGTGATCCTTCATCTCCTCAGCGGACCATATAAAAACATCTCAAAAACACGTTTCAATAATACATATGTACAACTTTAGTGTCTTTGGTTGGAGAGGGGCTTCAGAAGGCACTGCGGGGGCCACTCTGCGGGGACCGCTCATTGGGGGCCACTCTGCGGGAACCGCTCGGCTCAAACAAAGGCATTGATTTGACACTTGCAGATTAGAAACACAATATTATATCGTTTGTCTTTTCAGATTCTCACTGAGATGAAGGCGTCTCAGACTGTGACAGGTCACTCACGTTACGCACATGTGGAGTCTCAATATTCATCTAAAACAATGCCATAAAAGAAGATTCTGCACACGGCTGTAAGCAGGCCCTGCAGGCTCCGCTCGGACCACACATCCACACCACACCAGGAAATGGGTAAAAGAGTAAGAACAGTGAGGACAGAAATGACTGCGACACGACACCACTGACCTTAATACTGACCTGACCCCTGACCCCTTGTACGTTGCTTCTGTAAATGAACACAGTCAGGTGTGCAGCCAGTACAGTCATGTGCAGTCAGTTTTCAGTCATGGTTGATTTGTTAAAATAATAGTAATGGCTATAGTCCACTAATGATGTCACACACTGATGATGTCATACACTGATGATGTCACACACTGATGATGTCACACACTGATGATGTCATACACTGATGATGTCACACACTGATGATGTCATGCCCCTCTACATCAGCGTTTTAGAATGAGAAATACTTTCCTGGAAAATGATGAATAAATTGAGTACGATGACTGGAACTGAGCTCCCATCACCAACACTCCCATCGAGGGGAAGAAGTGGGGAATTACATTCTGCTAGATTTGGACCAAAAGTCAACATGGCGTGGTGTAACTGAAGGCACACTTCTGATTGGCTCCATCATCAAACTGAAGCAGTGATGAAGACTGACAGAAGGGTCGGGGGGACATGTTTGTGGCAGTTCCTGATAACAGAGTGGATAGATGTGTGTAATGAGGACATGGTGAAAAAGACAAATGTGCATAATGTCCTTTAAACAGAATACTTCAGCACAAGTCTCAGCAGCAGAGTCCCCCTCGTGTCTTTATAGCATTAGAAAAATAAACTCTCCTCCAACACAGGCAGCTCAGCCCCATGGGGGCCCAGTGTCCTGAGGGGGCCCCAGTGTCCAGAGGGGGCTGTGCAGGAGCCACGCTGCCCTTGCCCTGGTCCTGAGACAGTCCTGGTCCTGTCTTCAGGGGGCTACTTTACGCACAGCAGGCCCCCCACGTTCGCCACAAACTCCTCCAGGCTCTTGAGGAAGGCCAGCTTGTGCTTGCGGTCCTGGGAGGGGGGTGCGCTGCTGGCCTGGAGCTGGCGAAAGGCTTCGGACAATCGCTGGTAAACCATGGCGTCCCGCTGCGAGGACAGCAGCGCCTGCACCAGCTCAGAGTACTCCACCTGCAGGCCACAAGGAGAACCACACCAGTGAGAAACCATCAATTTGGCTTTTCATCTTTCTATCGTCGAGTCATGACTTAAAAAGCATGTGTACACTCTGATTCTAAGCACCGATTACAGATGGACACCACCTGCAGGAGTTTAACTACAAACTCTGTATTACGCACCACATCTGTTTCACTTGAATTAATGTCTGGTGCCATTTATTGTTTGTTAATGCTCTTATTAAAAACCGATTTTTATCTTCCAAAGAGGAAAATAAAAAGAAGGAAATATATGGATAAATAAGTTTGATAACAACGTATAGACACAAGTCTGGGGTTAAAACAGGTCCAGCTCGAGTTCTGATGAGGGATAACATAAACAAATAGCGCCCCCTACACTATCTGCTTTCACGTGTGGGTCACTCACCTGGTGCAGACACACGAGGGAGTAAAAGGCTTCTCCTGCTGCCACCGTTAGCTCTATGCTGTGCTTCTGCAGCAGCAACATGTCAAACACCAGCTGAAACGCACACACATGTATACTGAGACAGAGGTCTGCATGTATACTGAGACAGAGGTCTGTATGTATACTGAGACAGAGGTCTGTATGTATACTGAGACAGAGGTCTGCATGTATACTGAGACAGAGGTCTGCATGTATACTGAGACAGAGGTCTGCATGTATACTGAGAAAAGAGGTCTGTATGTATACTGAGACAGAGGTCTGCATGTATACTGAGACAGAGGTCTGCATGTATACTGAGACAGAGGTCTGAGTCTGCAGTGATCGTGTGGCTCTCACCTTGAGAAAGTGCTGTGTGGCGTGGGACAGGGGGGAGTCTTTGTCGGGACACTTGGAGCAGTGTTCTGCCAGAGGGGACAGCGCCTCCAGACACAGCTGACTGATCTCTGAGCTCATGCTGCACCTGTCGTCAAGGAATCCTACAAACACCTGTAAAACCTGCTGATCCTGGAGGAAGCTCACAGCACTTTAGTAAAACCCGCTGATCCTGGAGGAAGCTCACAGCACTTTAGTAAAACCCCAAAGAATTTAGAAATAAATATATTCAGCTGGATATTTAAAATTGTATCAATAGTCCATTAGTCCAGGGACATTAGTGTTTTGAGACTCAATTACAATATTATTTGCAATTGTTAGAGTACTTTATGATTTTCAAACAATTACCAAATGTCACTTTACATGTAACGAGTCGAAATATTTTAATTGGCTTCACATTTTTTGATGATATTCTGATATTCCAGAGTTTCACCTGTAGGTCATCTGTGTGTTTATGAGTGCATGTGTGTGTGTGTTTATGTGCATGTGTCTGTGTGTTTATGTACAAGCAGATCAAGGGAAATCCACTGGAGGAATGCAATTTGTTTTGAAAAATGCTACAAAAACCTTCAGCGTTTCACTCTGGACCAGAGCAGAGAAAATGGTCAGAACCAAGTGGCTCCACCTCTGCTGCTGTGAGCAGTAGTGCTGTTGGACTTTATTACTATTACTATTATTACTATTATTATTAGAAACTTTTGTGTGGAAGGATGTGTTTCTGCTGCTACTGGACACCTGAGTTTCTCAGGGATCAATAAAGTATCTATCTATGTGCGTGTTTGCAGGTGTGATCGCATGTACAGTACGCGTGTGTTTGTGCCGAAGGATACGCAGTCATGCCCAGCTCCAGTGAGAACATGAGGCTCTTGAACAGTTCCTCCGGCAGCAGAGGGATCTTCTCTGGGAAGATCTCACAGATGAACGTGATGAGCTTGTAATACTGGTTACACAGGGACGGGAACTGTGGAGAGAGAGAGAGAGAGAGGTCAGGGGCCGAGACCAGGGGCCGAGACCAGGGGCCGACACCAGGGGCCGAGAGGAGCGACAGTTCAGGGGTCAAGACCAGTGGCCGAGACCAGGGGCCGAGAGGGGCGAGAGGTCAGGGATTGAGGTCAGAGGCCCAGGGGAGAGAGAGGTCAGGGCCCAAGACCAGGGGCCGAGAGGAGCGAGAAGTCAGTCACTGTGCACTCGAGCCGAGGGGACCGAGGCCAACAGGACCAGGGGCCTCATTCAGCCAGACTCAGCACAGAACACACCGGGTCGAACCATCTGAACTGCTCTGACCAACTCAACTTGAATTTCCATCATTGCAAAGAGCCAATCAGTGCGCCCGCTTGATACCCCTCCCCCTTGGTCATACCAGATGGCCTCAGCTCGGCCCCCTCGCCCCTCAGCCCCGCCCCCTCTGGGTCGTACCTTGAGCAGGTCCTGGGACATCAGCGGCAGAACGATGTTGACTCCGTACAGAACCACGTCGGCTGCAGAAACGTTACGTCCACTGGAGGCTCCGCCCTGTTCCTGACTGCGGAACACTTCATCTGGAAGAACACACACAGTCATTAACACCAACACACAACCACTGTCACTATAACACACACACACACCATCACCAACACACCAAACCAACACACACACACCAACATACACACACAGTCACCAACACTAACACACACTGTCACCAACACACACACACACACACAGGCCACACCCATATCAGGACCCCAGACACACACACACACACTCCGACTTCACTGGAGTCTTGAGGAGGTGCTGAAGTGATTTCATTTTTCAATAAAAGATGAACATCAGGAATCTTAACAACAAGAAGTCACAGGTCAAAGTCACGGGTCACAGGTCAGAGCCACGGGTCACGGGTCAGAGCCACGGGTCACGGGTCAGAGCCACGGCTCAAAGCCACGGTTCATGGGTCATGGAAATGGGTCATGTAATTGGAAAAAACTAAATTTAAATGCGTGTGGGACCTGTGTCGCTGAAGTCGATGAACTCCTTGGACAGGAGGTTGGTGAGCAGCTCCATGATGAGCAGGAGGTCCTGGTACTGGTCCTCCTCCGCAGAGGGGTCTCTCCTCTTTCTGCTCTGGTTGTTCTTAGAGTAAACCTGCAGCAGCGTCAGACACGCCTCGTACAGCTTCATGCACTTACTCTGCAGAGAGAGGTCAGAGAGAAGGAGGTCAGAGACAAGCAGTAACACACTGACCCTTGTTACAGACACTCACTGTGACTCAAGTTTTTTATATTCTATGACATTATCTACGTCTGAGACGCCTTTGATTCTTGTTACTGACTGTGGAATGTATGGTCAGTGCCATTGGACCTGTGTCTGTGTCCGTGTGTCTGCGTGCGTGTGTCTGCGTGCGTGTGTCTGTGTCTGCGTGCGTGTGTCTGTGTGTCTGCGTGCGTGTGTCTGCGTCCTTGTGTCTGCGTGCGTGTGTCTGCGTGCGTGTGTCTGCGTGCGTGTGTCTGCGTGCGTGTGTCTGCGTCCTTGTGTCTGCGTGCGTGTGTCTGCGTCCTTGTGTCTGCGTGCGTGTGTCTGCGTCCTTGTGTCTGCGTGCGTGTGTCTGTGTGTCTGCGTGCGTGTGTCTGTGTGTCTGCGTGCGTGTGTCTGCGTCCTTGTGTCTGCGTGCGTGTGTCTGTGTGCGTGTGTTGTATTACATCATCAGTAGTAGTGTGTGTTGTATTAAAGTAAGTATTTACTGAATTGGTATGGAATGGTATTGTGTTGTCTTTGTGTGTATGTGCGTCCGCTTCACCCAACCCCTTCTCAGACCTGTGCTTTTGTGGTGTATGTGAATTGTGCAGGTTTGAAATAAAACAATCAAATCTTTTTATGACAGCATCAAGTTAGTTGTTGATGCTAGCTTGATGCGGTCTGAGCGGAGCCTGTGGGGCCTTCGATGTGACCTCACACAAAAGGGGCAGAGAGCAGAGCGGTGCAGAGGGCCTGCTTATGGATGAGCACTGACATTTTATTTCCTTTCAGATACATTTTTTGATTTCAAATGTGCTGAATATAAATAGTGATCTTCTATGACAGCAGTGGCTAAAGGTGACACATGTGTGCATCAGGGCGGTGTACCTCTCCCAGGTAACAGATCTGCTTATGGGCCACCTCCACAAACACCTCGATGATCAGGTTGATGGTCTCTGGCGTGTTACTGTACACCTGCGAACGGACGCAGAGGTTAGGAGGCTCTTAACACGCTTCTATGTTCTCATTTACACAACGTTCTCATCCTGTCATCACATTTCTCTAATTAAAAACTAATTTGATATGTTCCCGTCCTGCTCTTGTCAAGGTTACCACGATGTCCGGCTGGGCACTGACAAGAGTCTCAGTCTTAAGCTTTCTCCATCTGACAGAGATTGAAAACTGTGTCTCAGGATTGACCCCTGTGGCAGCCCACAGGCCATATGATCGTTTTTTAATGTGCAGTAATTACTGGTAAATTAAATTAATTTTAGTCAAGGCCTTATTCATATCAGCTTGGACCGCTGGGAGTCTGAAGAGCACAGGGACTGGCCTCCGCTGGTCCCAGAGTCAGGACAAAACATGGGGAGTAAGCATTTCAGATTTATGCAGCTAAAATATGGAAGTCTTCCTGAAAATGTGAGACAGGCTTCTTCTCTGTGTTCAAATCCAGGTTTTAAACAGATCAGATTAGCTGTGCAAACAACAGGGATTTTATATCTACTCTTTGTAATGAACTGTGATTTTTTTTTTTTAATGCCCTGGAATGTTTCTATTTTGTTTTGTTAAACACTTTGAGTTGCTTTGTGTATGAACTGTGCTATACAAATAAACTTGCCCTGCCATGTGGATAATGGAAAACCATTCCCAAGAGCAATTCAACAACTGTTCAGTAAACCAACTCAAAAGTTGATTTTTTTAATAGATTCAGACCTATTAAAAACAATTCAGACCCACACAAAGTCCCACACTGTGTGGGACTGAGAAGGTCCGGAGGCTCCATACCTCCATGAGCCCTATGCAGCTGGACAGGAAGTCCATGAGGAAGGAGAAGAGCGAGGCCACGTTGTCCATCTGCGTGGCCTCTGCGATCCCGCACAGAGCCTCCAGAGTGGCGATGATCTCCTGCTTCACCGCCTCCTCTTGGCTCATCTGGGCAAAGTTCTCCTGGTTGATAAGGTTCTGGAAGCGCTGCTGCAGTGGGTGGAGGACCTGCTCACACACACACACACACACACAGAGACATGAGGCCAAAGAGAAGGGAACGTGAAGCTCCACACCTGCCACGAGGAGCTCACCTCAGCCCAGTACTGCTGCTTGGTGTCTGCGTCCATGTTGGCAAAGCCCCCCAGCACCAGGGCCTTCATGAGGCTCCTCTGCACCGGGCTGGACAGCAAGTGGAGGGGGGGGCTGCGGCTGGCAAACTGCTTGGCCAACCTCCACCAGCCTTCACACTGCACCACCAGGTTCGCCCTGTGAACCCACGCTCAAGTTAACGTACAAATATGATGAGGCATTGATTTTAGCATTTAAAAACAATCTTGACAATCTTTACATAATGTCTTAAAGTAAAAAATATACACAAAAACAACGTGGAGATGACCAATATGTGTAAGACTCCCATTTGGTGAAGACATGGGAGATTATGTTCTGCTTTGCTAATCAAACAAGGCATATCTTCCAAACCAGTAGAGCACCACTACTTCAGGCCGGGCTCAGAGGGTAGAGCGGGGCAGTCTCCCGAGGGCTCTACGTCTGTAATGCTTCCCATGGCATCCTATAGAAAGTAAATGTGCTGTGTTCCCCTGTCATGCTGTAGAAAGTAAACGTTTTTGCACTACCCTCCTCGGTGTTTGCTTCAGTTCATGTCCAGACCATAATAAATATCAGAGAAAAGTTGAATCTTAGTTTCCTCCATGTTTGTACTGTCTTTGAACGATATGAGGGACATGAATCGCAATAAATCACAGAATTTGAATTCCAATACTTATCGCAATAATATCAAATCATCACACTATTACCACTTCCCACCACTAGGGCGCATCACATTCACAGCTCTTGCTCCCACCTCTCGCGTCGCTCCACCAGAGTGACCAGCAGCTCCACGGTGTCGGTGGCCAGCTCCCCCTCAGCGCTCCAGGCCGACAGGTTACTGATCACCTTCTCCAGCAGGTATCCCACAATCCACTTGGAGCCCTCTGTGTCTGCTCCGAAGGCGGTGCTCAGGGGGAGGCTGATCTGTGGAGGGAGAAGGAGGGTAGCGTCAGGACTAAAGCTGGGTCTGAATTGGGTCAAAAGAATTTTGTTTCAAGCTTGTTTCGTTCCCCTGTAATCCCCATTCGAGTAGAGGGAAGTTTTACAGAAATCACCAGTCTCAGACAAAAAGCTCAGAAAAAGTGGC
This sequence comes from Knipowitschia caucasica, assembly GCA_964034765.1. Lineage (NCBI taxonomy): Eukaryota > Metazoa > Chordata > Actinopteri > Gobiiformes > Gobiidae > Knipowitschia > Knipowitschia caucasica. The sequence continues at coordinate 8,107,003 of OZ035837.1, read as the reverse complement.
GCAACAAGTGCATCCTGTTTTCAAAACATCCAGAGGCAGCGCTGGTGCCACCTGCTGGCTCGATAAAATATGCTCTAAAGCTAATCCACATACATATCAGATACAATAGACATCTCGGAATAGGAAAATTGCGATCGATGTAATAAAACGTCAATGGCACACAAGCTTACTATTTGGTTTGACGTATTTGTGCGTCCAACTGGACACTTGAGTTTCATAGTTCATATCTTATTTTTCCATCGTGACACTTACAGACACGCGTCATTTTCCCAACATCAAAACGCCATTACAAAATGCTTTAAACACTGGCCACAGGATTTGTAATCATTTACTGGAGACAAATGAGCTATGTACTGCAATCGCTTCAATACTGGACAATACATTGGAATAAAAGTTTTAAGGATTTTGTGATTTATTCTTGTTTTAAAACATCTTAACTCTTTTTGAACAAAACAGTTTATGATGATTTGGGCTGAGTGAAAACTAGGTGCAGAATGACCAGTTTGAGAGGGACTAATTCGATTACATAGTTATTTTATGTAGTGATGGCAATATGAAGCCCCATGAAGCCTTGAGGGATCGCAGCCTATTACTCGGCCCATGAGTCGAAGGCTCGAGGTGAATCATGCTCCACTACGCCATCATGTGGACAAAGAAATACATAACACTCAAGTGCTTACAATGAATGGTGAGATCTAATGTTAAAATGTATATTTACAATCTATGGTCTAACGTGTTGTGTTTGAAATAATGCTTCATGAACTATGAACTATTTGAGTCTTTCAGTCAATTGTGTTGATACAACAAACACATCCAAAGTAATACAGTTCTACAGAAAGTGATTAATGGAGGAAAAACTACCAAGAGGTGGATTAATTAAACACAACAAACCATTTATTCCCAATAAATAAATACATTTACTTTGCAACACAAAATGTATTATGGGTAGACCAGGATTCGAACGCTATATCTTCTACTTCGGAGTCCGTCATATACCGACTGCGCCACACAGCTGTTGTGAAATGTATTATCCAGCGTATTATTACTAATAACTTGAAGCCTTGATATATGAGGATTTACTAAAGTGAAACGTTTTTAATTGTATTTCATATGAAGTAGTTTCTCTATACTTAGTACAGGACTGCTCCACATCACGCACACACACGTACGCACACAGAGGCAGACGGGGACAGCCAATACAGTCTATGGTACAGCCGCGGATCACAAAGCACCTGTCAAAGCAATGCACTCTCCGAACGATATGAAGCACTATATGAACCGTCACGTGGTGCGGCCGCTACGCGAGGCTTCGAACGTCACCAACACACGCCTCGAACCA